>JAJAGP010000213.1:0-594927 GCA_025084515.1 Ancistrus triradiatus | reverse complement strand
ATGTAATGTCAGTTTTGGAGAATGCATGGTTTATTCATAACCCTGGACTCAGGAGAACATTTCTGACAACGACTATATATATCTCGATTTGGCATCAACACTGAAATCAGTTTGAATGTAGCTTAAACAAGTGCCTCTTTTGCTCCGTATAATTCCACTGTACTGCAGCGAGTGCATGTGCCTTACTGTATTTACACACAGCAGGTGAATAATGGTGTTCAGACCTTAATGGCTCGAAAGCACATTTTGTACGTTCGTTCTGTGTTGGCACTGAGCTAAAGAAATTCTTTTGCTTGTTCACCCTCTCCACATGCTTTTAACAGCTGGGCCATATTTCATTCAAACCCTGCACCATTTAATAGCTGTTTTTTTTAAATATATATAAATCCTGATCCAAGAGGTTTCATTAATAAACTTTTCACCATCATGAGACCTTAATGGTTTAGTTTGCGCTCTAGTAAGACACACAGCATGATTATATCGAGTTAGGGAATGACAGAAAAAATTACACAGGCATAAAAGGGCACTGATTTTTTTTTTTTTTTTAAGCCCTACGCTTATGTTAACACCTTGGCATATACACACCCGCACGCACGCACGCCTCCACCTATACCCATACATCCTCCTCGTACATACACACATGCTCGCTCAGACTCTTCCCTTCTCGCTCTCTAGGACTGTCTCCTCCGTAATAAGCTCCAGATGTGGTGCTGAAGGGGGTGAGGCGCTTGTATGTCATCCACTACGCTCGCGGCCCGTCCGAGGGGACGCCAGCAGGACTGAAAGAGGGGGCCGAGGGAGGGGTGAAGAAGGGAACGAGGGCCTCAGCCCGAGGTGCTTCGGATGGGGCGAACAGGTCACTGCTTACGCACATCTGGAAGCACTTCGGGTCAACAAGGGCCCGGCTGCCTGAAAGGTGAGACATACACACCCCGACCTGGTGCAAGGAACACACAAGAGTTCAAAGTGCAGCGCACGCAACACACATTACTGACACGCATACATTTATTGGACAACATGGGCTTTTGTACTTTTTGGAGCCTATTATGGAATCCTATTTTCTTTCATGTGGACGGGTTGATTTGAACTGCTATCAACGCCTTTAATCAGTGCAAAACAAGAGGACGTTTTCCTGAGTAGTGCAGTATAATGTGATGAATGTGCAAAACTGGCTGATTATTATAATGTAACTTAATATAATGAACATGTAATTTGCTGGAAGGATTTGTGTGTACACAAGCAACATAGATGCAACAATGCGTACACCATCCTGAGTTACTTTCTGCAGTCGGAGGTAAAAATGAACTACATCCAATGGGACACGCCCCCCACTCGTGCTTTTTTTTTAAACAAATCCCCTGTATATCTTAACGTAATTTTTGACCCGTCATTCCCACACTTGTGAAGGAAGAACATCTGACTTTTTGGGTCAAATATCTGAGAAAACGTACTCTTTTTTTGAGCCTGTGTGCTACGAAGCCATTACTTGGATCGTACCATTTGCAACGCATGGGGGACTGCTATGTTTTCGAAGTTAAAAATATGTTTAAACCATGGTTTTCCGCTTATCAGAGACAAAATTGTGTTTAAAAAAAACAACAACAACATCAATACAAAATGACTTTTAATATTTAGGGGTGCTGAGACCCAATTTAGGGTTGTTTACGCACCCCTAAAAAGGTGCTAGACACGCCTATGGTTTGCACTACTATTCAAAATAAATCACGCGTTCATCAGAAGGCTGTAATGAAACGACTTGAGTTACGTTAGAAGAATGTTAAGCCTGAAGCACAACTGAGAACGACTAATGGGAAAATAATTTCGATGTATACACGAAGCTGCTCAAGAAGCATAAAAATAATCATGGAGCGGTGATCTGTTTTATCTGAATGACATTGTTTTAAAAAATTTGCTTTAATAATCAATTAATGCAAACGTAAACATACTCAAATCATCCTCTCTCTCAGCTATGGAACTCAAAAGTTTCTCACAAGACATCAATATGTGAGACGTTCTGTCCCCAGGACATTATATATAGATAATTATGTATAGATAATTAATATAATTAACTGTAAAAAAAACTTTTATTATGAAGCAGTGTCCTGCACAGGGATGCAATTGCAAATAAGATACAGAATTTTAAGGCAGTACTAAAACCTATATAGAACACTGAAAAATAGCATTTGTTAGCTGTCCCTGGTCTCTAGCAATACACTTTAAATTAAATAGGACGATTAAAATCCTTCAGAAATTGTTCTTTATTATTTGTTGTGTCACTTCGCATCCCATCTATGCCTTAAATATTTTTTCCATAATAAATCCATAATACTTCTCTTTAAAATACACGTTTTAGTCATATCCCCAGGTTTTCACTCGGTCCTGTTACCCTAATATACTCCCACTTCTGAAAATTATGGAATATACCACAAGTCACATGTTCAATAGGAAGTTTTATCATCTGGATCTTCTGAAGATCATGTGAAGACCAAAAATAAGGTTTCTCTTATATATTTGATGATAAATGTAATTGACTGAGAAGGTCAATCTAAACTTACTACCAGTTACCTAAATAATTTTAGATGGAACTGTAAAAATTATTATTTTTTGATAAATCATTAGAATGTGCTCAGTGTGCTAATGCTATTACTATGGCTGTCATATAGCTACATTTTATGTATTATGTATAAAACTCAATCCTGTTACTCATCATATAAACAGTAACAGGAGAAACCATGTAAAAAGTCAGTAAAGTTGCCTGAAACGGACCAATACGCATTATGAATAGATAAATATGTATGTTATTAGATTGAGGGTTGAAAATATATAGAAAAAGTTACATTTTTAAGAGTTACAACAAGCAAATGGCACCCATTCGGCGGAATGGCTCACGTTCTACAGATCTAGTGTTTAAACGAGTGTGATTTAGTTTGGAAAAGGATCACGTAAAGACACTATGATGAAAAGGGAACGTATTTTTCTGTCAGATCTGGGATGAATAAAAGTTGTATCGTTTTGAATGTACTCTGCACATCCATCATTGTCACAGCCACACTTTCAGAATTGTCCAAGGTCATCTTCGCCTGACGTGCACTAGCATGAAATAGACTTTGAATAGTCTTTGAAATAGTGACTACTAATTTATAAGGGGAACAAGGCATTCGGAGGGGTTTATTACAGTATGTTGGTAGAATTTGCACTCTGCTCTGCTGCCTGATGTTATTCACAGACATTAGTGGTTATCGGGAATGGGTTACATCAGGTCACCTTGATTTGTGAGGATTATTTTTGAATCTTTTATATGACTGGATTGCAGCCAGTGCTTGAATCGAAATTCTTTTTATTCCCATATGCTTTGCAATTATAAAATGCCATACAGATAAAGACAGGATGTATAAGCTGTTCTTGAAAAACTAGTTACATTGCTGTTAGTATGAGCAGTTACATGAATCACCAGGGGCCAACATTTACATGTCAGTGGTACAGTATAATAAATGAGTGCGTTTAAAACGTGACCTTCTCCATTTGATTTGAACTCGGGGTCAGCTGATCAGTTTGTTTAGACGTCCCTTGTGAATTCAGGTCCGTGAACATCTACCAGCTGGAGAATTCCACGCTTCTTAATGCGTTTCCAGCAAATCGGCCTTGTGTAACCTCAGAAAAAGCAAACGACAGTTCTCCTCTGGCTTCTCTTTGAAGAACATGCTTCATCCAATCGACTCGAAAATTTTCAAAAGCCACAAAAAATGAACGACAACAAAACAGAAAGGATACATCATCCAGACACTATGTCTGCCTCGCAGTCTCTGCATCAGTCCAAATAAATGAACAGCTTCACCTCTTCAAAAAATAAGCTACATTCATCATCGATGATGAAGATGGTACAATAAAAATGGCCAGAGCAGGAAAGGGACAAACCGTATTTCCATGAAGGGGATGGGACTGCTCTATTCCAGACAGAGTTCAGTCCTTCAGAAAGGAAAAAAGAAGAATCTTTGTATCAGACCAATTTGTCCAAGTCATCAAGCTCCTCTGAGGCTTTTTCTTCTTTTCCGCCCTTCCTTCTTCGCTCTCTCACCCCCTCGCTACTTTCTTTCCGGTCTCAGTTAACAGTAGGAACCTGGTTGAGGCTGTACTCCTTCGCCTTTAGTCTCAGGTTGGCAATGCTGTTAGCCATGTTCATTCCCTGGGTGGAAGTGGTGTTGGCACAAGTGGGTGGGTAGGCTGCCATTGTGCTAAAAGCAATCACGTAAAGAGAACAGATGTCAGTTCGGTCAATGAGAGCATTAAGACAGACACCATGTAATATTTGAAGCTTCAAGTGTTTTAAGTTGCTAGACTAATTACAAAGCATACATAGTAAAATAAAAAAGTACTTGCTTTCTGTGGGCAGCATTTTCTGTGGCACTCGCACTGGCCCTCCCTCCGAACTTGGAAACCAGCTTAAGAATATATAAATAGTTATTAAGGCTTTATATGTACTTTATTGACATGTAATAACTGCAGTGAATGCGCTCCTCGGTGCATTAGGTATGAATCAGATATGCATTAGCCTGTTATGCTGGCGTGGATACAAGCCGTGAGTGTATATTCCAGAAAGAGGTTAAGGGACACATTTGGACTGGTAGAAAATGAGGTATCCAGGTCAGTTAGTCCATACAGGTGGTCTCACGTTCTACACAGCTATTCTAACAGAAAGGACTGTAGACCATAACCAATGTAAGCAGAGTCACAGAAAATCCTGCCCAGCGGAGCTTTCCTCATGCGTTCGTTAGAATGTATCCTATAACCCACAGGTCGCGGGGTTCAGAGGTGGATTTAACATGGTTTGTTTTCAGATTATCACCTCGCGGCGAGGGACTCGGTCCCGTCGCTTCCCCACTGAGAGAGAGGAGCTAGAAGGACTGGCTGAGAACATATAGCAGACTGTTTTGCTATATTTTACAGGTTAAATTATGAAAACGTATCTTGACACATTAACAGTTGTAATACTTGGCGAAGAAAATCAACTGTACAACCGAGATGTTATACTCTAGGAAAGCATAAAGGCAAAACAGGACTGCTAATTGATAGAAATAAATACAACAAAGCACAAGACTGGGTTAATAACACCGAGATGCCATGGGCTGACAGGAAATGAAAGAATAACAACACCGACAGCAGGGGGACATGCTGGGATTGAGAGGGGCATGTGAGTGGTACAACTTCAGATTCAGGTTATTAAGGTTACCTGTATGGGGCAGCGCTGCCCCAGGATAGGTAGTCGTTCGGACGTGGGGCTGGCCGAGGCACGATGGGCTGCTCCACCGCCGTCAAGTCTCCCGAGTAGGATTTGAGTAGCGAGGCGTTCTTACTGGCCAGCATGGCGCGCTCATTACGGCGGAACTTCGCCCGTCGGTTCTGGAACCATACCTGCAGGACACGGAGCAGACAGGATTTGGATCACATCACAGTTATGAGAGCTCAGTCATGTTATGGGGGCATTATGTCATGAAAATATATATACAAGATCTATTTCATTTTAAAATATAGAGTGGCAAATGACAGGTCATCCTGGTCCTTGGGTATTATGCAATGTATGGCTTATTATGTGAAAGAAGTGAAAAACTGAAAGAAGAATGTTAAAGTTTCACCAATGATAAAAGAGAATAATATATAAAATAAATAAAAGACAAATGAATGAGAAGAAAAAGTATTAAACAATTGTGAATTTTAGTATAAAATGTATGTTTCATATGGTATGTATTTTATAAGTTGACAAATAATAAAAGATAATAATACATAAAATAAATAAAAGACAAAATAATGAGAAGAAGAAAAAGTATTAAATAAATGTGAATTTTAATATAACATTTATTTTTCACATGCTAACTTATATATATTAACAATTCTTTTTGACCAACAAATGCTACAATGACAAAATGTAGCCTATATAATGATGAATGCCAACATACAGGAAATATTAATATTTGATTATTTCCTTCATGTATGATAATATTTGCATTATTTAACTGTTAATTCAGTTAATACAGTTCATCCTAAGAACATGAAGTCACCATTTAATCGATGTGAAGATCCCTTAAATGCTTTTCTTTTATATACACTCATAAAAACAGGATTAAGCAGAATTTGATTAAACGGCATGTCAAAGAAGTCAAACAGTCAGGGCGCCTCAAACAGCCAAAAGCACAACGGTGCGTTATGCCCTTCCAAGCCACGCAAGCTCCCAAACAGAATGAGGCCTAGCGATGGTGGAGTGGCACTCGGATCTCAGAACCAGGCTCCAAGGTCTGGTGGAGGCACAGTGTCCGGTTACGCAGTGCCTCAGGAATGAGCTCAAAGTCACTTTTATCAAAGCCTTTCGGAATGGCTCACCCTCACTGGGACACATTAATTGCAGATGTGTTTTCTCTCGCTTTTTCTTTTTCCTCTCTCTCCCTCTTGATCTATAAACGGGCACAATCCCCATCTTTTGGCAAAAAAAAAAAAAAAAAAATCCCTCTCATTACAACATGTGGAGAACGTCTCGGCCTGGATCATGTGCTTTCAGGCTGAGGGAAAGCTCTTTGTGGAGCTCTGATCCAGCATTTTTGAGACATCACGAAGGCCTGAGTGCATAATCTCACACAAATCTTGATGTGTTTTTTGTGGTAGACATGTTCTTCCATATGTGACAAGCCATTTTCAAATAATGGCCTCAGATCCTGTGTAGAGTCGTTCTTCTCAAAGGTAGAAACAGATGTTCGTATTTGTTTCCGTTTAGAGCGCTCTATATTAATAGGATTTTTATAGACAGTTAACACTATTCAGAACTCGGTTGGATACAAATATCCTTAGCGTCGATGCTAGTATTAACCGTGCGGTACACTTCTCCATTGACCGAGTGTTGTGTTCAAAGGCCAGATCTGGTCTCCATTATTGAGTTAACGCAATAATCTTACTAGGAAACACTATACTATTTACCACCTTGTGATATGACTACAATAGCTACGCTACACTAATTTGATTTTCACCCTCATATCACGATGAAGAGCATACACTGTATTATATGGAGCTGATTCAGACCTGAAGTAATGACTTTGGGCTTACCTGCACTCTGGCCTCGGTGAGATTGACCCTGCGGGCCAGGTCCTCCCGCACAAAGGCATCGGGGTAGTGCGTCCTCTCAAACACTCGCTCCAGAGCCTGCAGCTGGCTGCTGTTGAACGTAGTCCTATTCCGCCTCTGCTTACGCTTCTTCTTCTCCTCCGAGTTCAGCTGCTCGTCTGTTGGCAACAAGAAAATCCAGGCATGTGTTCGAAATGTTCTTTGATTTCAAATCGCAGCTCTAAAGTCCCATGCACTTTGACGGCTTACAGATCTAGAGTTGCACTGTTTTTGTAATAAATATGACAAACCTGTTTTTTCCAGAACGTAACAGATTGTATCTCGCCACTTGTGCTTTTATGTAAAGTTAAAAAAAATGACATATCTTATGACAGTGAAACACTAAATGACTAGCCAGACTTGAAACCAGTTCAAAAGATGCTTGTGACTGATTAGTCAGCTCCGTTATTGATAGACAGACAGACATACGAACACAAGGACACATTTAAGCACATAGTGAAGTAATAAACTGAGCAAAGTGAGCCAAGTGTGTGGTCAGCCATAATAAAATTTCTAAATAATTAGTGTGCTGGCAGTACAATTTCTGTTGTCTTTATAAGTGTTTTAACCTTAAAGTACTGTTGGGTTTCTTTTAAAACAATTCCACCGTTAATCACTACAGATTGAGAGAGCAGTGTTTAGAGCATTCACAGCAAATTAGTGTTAAACACAATGCATCCTGGGATGTTTGGCTGCACGGACATTATAACCGGTTTAACCACACAGGCGTTCATTACAGTCACAAGCGATCGAGCAAATTATTTTGAAATGCACGTTTACGGCGTAGTGGCACAGCGCATGGTGTTGTTGGTTTGATCCCTGATTGTTTTGCCTCTCATTACTGCTTATGCGGGGTTGACATGTTCTCCTCAGGTCCTCACTATAGGCACTCTGGTTTTCTGAAGCAGACATGTAAGTAGGTAAATTGCCTACTCTACATCGATGTATTCCAACATTGAGTCAAGCGTTTTCAAGATTGGCTCGTGACCCACCTACCCTGACAAGCTTAAAATGCTTACGGAGGAAGAACAGATTAAGACCGAAAGTTAATTATTTTGTTTTATTGTATCCTTTCTTACTAGCACTCAACACTACTACAATATTGTTCTTGCAAGTATGCTGCTTGTACTTTATTGTAACATTGACCGTAATGAATAAATAATATTACAATGCATTACTGTACAAAAGTGGACATGCTTCCAAAAATGTTATATGTAATACAGCCCTGGAAGAAATGAAGAGAGTCTGAAGTTTCTTAAACTCAACATAGCTACATGTACAGCAGCAATTACATTCCAGCATCTGATGAATTCCAACACAGACACACCTTATTCTACTTCATGAGGTCCTGATTGGATGATCACCTGAACAAAATGTTATTTATTGAGGAAAAGTAGAAGACACAGGAAAGCTGGAATTGATATATTGATTTCTGAACTTTCCTAACTTAAAACATGAGCTGTTTTGTTAAAAATGAATGTGAACGTCTTTTCTTTGTATTATTATTTGTATTATTAATTGAGGTCTTCTTTGTTAATTTTGACCAGTTGTCATTTACAGTGAATAAATGCTCTTGTCATTTCTACACATAAATAATTTTTATTTGGAATTTGTCAGTAATTTATAGAATAAAACAAAAGAGTTCAATTCACACACACACACACACACACACACACACACACACACACACACACACACACAATATATCTATAACTATATCTATATCTATCTATCTATCTATATATATATATATATATATATATATATATATATATATATATATATATATATATAGTAGTAAAAGCAAAAGACCGGGTCAAATCAACATTTGCATTTGTAACCCTGCCGCAGAACCATCCTGCAGTTTTATAAGGAACTTTACTGGTAGGTTTTTATTAGTATTCAAAAACAATAAAGTGGTGAATTGAATTTACATGATTCACGTGTGATTTTTGTGTTGATCTCACAGACAGCAGAGCATTTTTGTCAAATTGTTGTACACTTTTAAATTGAGCAAATGTACTTTTCGCAGTCTTTCTGCACTTGTTAGGTACTTTAGTTTAATCATGACCTTCACTATACCTACAAATAAATATTTAAAAAAAGAAACCTTTGGTATGAGGTATATTTAAGTGGTTAATGTCACTTTCTCAAACAACACACAATTTAACAGACACGTTAAGATTAAAATAAAAATAAAAAGCCTTAAAAATGTATACAATAACCATGTAAGACAAAAAACTAGATCTAGAATGATCTAAATCTGAAAATCTTAAAGTTTAAGACTTGTTTGTACTTTTTTTTGTACTGCATATAACAAAAGGCATCATAACATGCCGGTAATAAAGCTTGCGTTTGATTGGCTTTAATTTCCGTTAATGAGGTGCCCACTTTCACCTGACAGAGACAGAGATGAGATTTAGATGAAAGCGAAGGTCCTTGACATCTGTGTGAGGGGATAACATTTACTAGAATACAATTTCACATTTACATAGCAGTATTTTTGTAGTAGGGTGCTTTTCTATTTTATAGTAGCATGCTTTATGTGTTTTGTAGCTGTATGCTTATACGTTTTGTAATATCATGCTTATATTTTGTAGTATTATGCTTTTAAAAAGACTATTGGTTGTAGGGTGCTTATATGTTTTGTATTAGTATGCATATATATTTCATAATAGTACGCTTTTATATTTTGTATTTGTATGCTTAGCCTACATACGTTGTGATAGAATGCTTAGGTTATATATTTTGTAGTAGGATGCTTAGCTATTTCTAGGAACGCTTTAGTATTTTGTATTAGAATTCTTAAATATTTTATTGTAATATTTTATGTAGGCTAATTCATTTTACGAGCTAGTAATGAGTTGAACCAGGCCTGTTTTATGGAACAGGCTATTGGTTCGATATATAGGAAACATTACTGGGATTTCGCTGTAATAAGAGTTTGGTTAAAACTTACCCATATTGCATTTTATAATAGTGTCTAGATCAATAATAGATATTCGTTTTAAATTATAGTAGATACTTGTTTAAACTTCATACAGGCTACTCAAATAATAATATCATGTGAAGCAGTTAAATAGCATCTGTAATTTTAAAATATGACATAAATTCCGTTTGTTAGTCCTTCGTTTCACGTGTAGTGACTCTTAATGTGTAGATTTTGAATACCGGTTTTTTGAAAACTCAGGACAACAGTAGAGGACATTATAAGCTTTTTAATAACCTGTACCTTTGCGTTATTTTAATATATAACATTATTTAAACAAAATTGATACTGATAGCCTATATTAGGTTCAAAACTGAAACAGCGCCGTCAGGTTTTTATTTAGGCTAGTAACTGACAGTTACCCTGCGTTACCTTGTATAGCTTCACAGCCTATATTATTATCATGATATAAAAACGCATTTCAAGCAAGATAAAAGTCTTTCCAACTTCCTAAGGCTACTCCGGTATTAATGGTTCATGTGTCGGGGCGATGTGGCTGAATTTACGAGTGCATTCAGCATAAACTCAGCTGGGCTCGTGACCTGTCGCGAGCTGCTTATCGTCACCTCTCACAGTCCGCTATATTTCAGGGTGTCAGGTCCAAAATCAGAATTCATTCAGCGTCTTCTGCTGTGGCCACAAAGCCATAGCGTTTGTTCAAGTGAAAGACTAAAGGCAACGCACTAAGAATGGTACATGACCATAAAGAGATAACTTCGAAGAAAGTAGTGAACAAATCCCATAAAATCAAAGTAGCCTACTACACCTAATGATAAAAGGCTAATAGTATACTACAACAACAACTACTAAGCTACCATCACGTACAACTATTAGGCTACTGATAATAAACAACAACAGCGCAAAAATAACACTAACTCTACTACTACTACTAATAATAATTCACTTTTAATCATTTTTATTTAAAAGCGTTTGGATTAACATTAATTAGCACCAATAATGAATATGAACAGACAAATCTATTGATTTTCGCCATTGACACCATGCTCTGTTTTGTTCAGATGATTCGTTAGCACATAATTACGTTAACATTATAGCTTTATTACTAAAATAAATCTATTTTTTGAATAAACATTTAAATGCAGGATTATTTTTGTCATATATGCGCTTGTTCATTCCTTTATTTACAATAGAAAGCGAGCTCGCTTACTTGTAAACAAACGACCCAATTAGCCCATGTTTCTCTGGAATGGATTCATTGTTTTTTAATGTAAACCCAACACCAAACGCGCTTTCTTTAATTGGCCTTAATGATTAACTTCAAGATCTGAACATGCTCAAATTAATTTAAATTAACCTAAGTGTCAGTGTATCTGTCACAGGGGTTGTGGGTGGTACAACTGGCAGTTGAAATCGTTTGACTATTGTGGTCACCTACTACTTCGTATCAATAATCTAAGTATTACTTTAATCATTGTACGAAAAGTCAAGGTTGAACCTTTGTGATACCTGTGTGAACCTCATTCCTATATCTAATAAATACAGGCTCTCAGACTGTGCACGTGTTAATGTGGGAATACTGCTCTGCCCTAAGGTGTTAATATGACCGAGGGCCAGTGGCTGCACCCCGGGAAGAGGAGCCTAGACTCTTACGCTCCGTATAGGCTACAGGCAACCTGAGTTTATTACATGAGTTAGAAGATCCAGCTCTGTCGGCTGGGTAAAATCATTATTCCATGCCTTGGGCAGCTCGTCTCGGTCTGGGCTGCACTTACTGTCAGGCTGCGCCGTGTCGCTGCCGCTGGTTAAGCCTGGAGATTCGAGCATGGTCCTGCCAGGCTCCGCTACGCTGTCGTCCGCCTGCGTGCCCACCATCTCCCCTGCTTCCTCCAGATCCAACAGGTGGCTCACCGAGAAGTTCTTCTTGGCCTGCAGGTTGTCCACGTTGGCTGTGATGGGACTCTCCAGTCTGCTGGGCACGGCCGCGGCTCGTCTGTCCATTACATGCGCATAGCTAGAAGTCATGACGCAAACAAGCTAGAGGAGGAAAAGAAGACACCGGGCGATCCAAACCGATCCTTGCATAGGCGAGCAAACGGGAGAATCTGTGGAAACCAAAAAAGTCTAGCTTCAAACTCGGCTGCGGGTCCGAATGCGCTGGCTTTTTTTTAGTAAGTCAAATTCCGACGCGCGTCTTTTGCGTAGAGATCAGATGTAGTTGATGAAGCGTGTTGATTTAATTCGCTCTTAATCTTGTGGAAGCTTCCTGCAGAAGGCAGAAGTCAAGAAGCATTCACTCCACGTCCTCGTTACTACGACTGAGCTCCGTGCGCCAAAGTGCCACCGCCTGCACAGATGCGCTCAACCTCGTAAAAGCGGGCTGGCCGAGAGCGCAAGGAGGCTGGACACACTGCCGCACACACACACGCGCGCGCACGCACACACACGCAGACGCATGAGAGGGACGCAGCTCGTGGCACTTCAAACAGCAGAGCGGGACTAAATGAAAAAATGGAGACCCCCGCGAGAAAAGATGGGCCTAATAAGCGCTCGCAATTACGTGGCAAAAAAGACTTGCAGCGTCTCTGACGTTGTGCAGACCCCGCGTGTCCGTTCCTAGCAAAGTCAAGCCCTCCTATCCGGTGCTTCCAACAGCCTAGTCATAAGCGTCTCCAACGCAGGCTCGGAAAATAGCATGCAACAATCAAGAGTGACTATAAAAGCACGGACATATCAGAGGGCGGGATCATGAAGTCATGCAAAGGGCCATGTCGGTAATACAGGCCAGTCAAGGCGAAGGATCACAAATGAGTTAAGTGTGTGACTAATGAGTCTTACAGGGAAATCACATCAAGCCTAGTTTATTGCAACTCCGGGAACGCTGCGCAATGTAGGCCTGCCTGGGCCACAGACAAAAATAGGAGAAGTCTTGGAAGTATCCAATTTCAGAAAGGTAAACTCTACCAGACCAACGTAGGATAATAGACTCATATTGGTGCGCAAATCTCTCCACGTGCCTTCGAGCTGCTAAACTTTCAATTAGGTACCCAAACAACAAACAATGTAGCTTGGGCAGGTACCGGTCCCTTCCTTCATGGGTGCACTCCATAGGTTTCTCGTTGCACAGACATCACTTGAGCTTTCCAGCCCCCAGATCTGGAGAGGGAAAAAAGCGCACTTGATGCCATCAAAAGGAACCGGATTGAAACCAGATGTGCCGCTCTCGTTCTTTCCGTGTATTTAATTAAGCCGCCGCTGGGACGGAGTGCGCTTTTTTCATCATTAGTTCTGTCTTTTTTCCCATTCCCTCTCGTTTCTGCGCTCCCGCCGCTGCCAGCAGCTCTCTGCGCGCTCCCAGTTCATTCCTCCCCAAAAAATAGCCCACTCAGTTCCCCTTCAGCTGCCCTAATCAACAAGAGCTCATGCAGAATGCACACCGGGTCGGACAGAAATACAGAACCAAGTTATTGGATGCGAAAACTTAAACCTTAGGAACGACTAAACCAGAACTTGCGCATTATTACGTCATTATACTGTCTTTTATGACTTGACAATAACAATCATTTTTAAAATCAGTTTTAATCCAAGACGAGGCTAAATAATTCCGAACTGATTATACAAATGCATTTAGCAGACACTCTTACCACTGATACAAATAATCCAAGCAATTGTGGGGTAATTGTCTTGCTCAAGCACCCATCCGTGGCAGCTTGGCAGAGGTGGGATTTGAACCCTTGACCTTCTGCTCTACAGTTCAGGACATTAATCGCTGTGTCACTACAGAGTTAATATTTAAATCCAATTATTAAGATACTTTTTTTTTCTGAAATAAAATTTGGATAATCAAACCTTACTCTTACAGAAGAGAAAATATTTAAAATGTCCAAATATTTATTTTCGTCATTTTTCACAACGTCAAGACAAATTGAATATACAATGTATAATTTACATATTTATTTATAGCATACACATATTCTCTCTCTTATATCCTTTAGAAAATATACCCTAAAGAATGTGGTAAATGAGACTTGGTTGTTTTTTAAGAGGCTTTAGAGTTTAATTAGCTGTTTGTATATCATGCTGTATTTTAATTTGTTGTGAGTCTGTACTGCAGCTATTGGCCAGGCCTCTATTGTCAAAGAGACTGATCTCAATGAGGTTTCCTTTTAAAATACATCAATCAATAAATAAAACGAATAATAATAAAAAAACAACCACAATAATAACAATATTATTATTATTATTATTATTATAAGGTACGGAAATTAAAAACACAGATAAGAACTTAAAGAAATAGAGAAAAACAAAATAAGAAAATGTAAACATCAGCACAGACTTCAACGAGCTGCCAATTACACAAATATAATTTCACAACCAGGGTGCAGCAATTACACAAAAATATCTAACTGCATAATATATAGAATTATATTATATCATATTATATATAGCCATTACATATATGCCTGAATTACGATAGAATAGGCTGCTTGCACTCGGTGCCATAACAGATAAAATGTGATCTAATAAAATATCTTTTTTTTTTTAACCAAATCGTCACGCATTTCGTTCAGTTCAAACCCCATCACCACAAGGTTAGTCATAGGTCATCTGTAAACAAATATTTGAATGGTTTCGTGTGTAGAAACCATTTATGAAACGGTGGATCAGTGTTCACTGCGAGATCTTTATAGTGGGAAGGGTTCGAGCTTCAACGCTCAGCAGGTGCCTCCAGCAAACAAACAAAACAAAAACATAATTGAAGTGCTGAAGCGTATACGCGAATGAATCAAGATTCAGTGTTCATATAAAGTCTGCTTATTTATAAGGCTATATAGATATGTAATGCATTATAGTTAAATGAGAAAAAGCTTCGAATTTACAAAGCAATTCCTTAAACGATATATTTGCTGATTTTTGAGACGGAATGGATTTAAGGATCGATAATTATCATTGAAATGTCGAAGCTTTTTTTCTCGTGTGTGTGTGTGTGTGTGTGTGTGTGTGGTACCTCGACCAAACAAGCCG
The DNA here is from genome assembly GCA_025084515.1 of Ancistrus triradiatus. Taxonomy (NCBI): domain Eukaryota; kingdom Metazoa; phylum Chordata; class Actinopteri; order Siluriformes; family Loricariidae; genus Ancistrus; species Ancistrus triradiatus. The sequence continues at coordinate 579,812 of JAJAGP010000213.1, read as the reverse complement.
CAACATTGTAATCAAGGGAAGCTGGATTAATTTTACAAATCCTGCCTTCATTTAATACACTACAGACCTCAGTGTTTGATGTCAGGTTGCGGTGTGGTAATTAAGTGTGTGAGCAAACACGGAGTGGGAGGCGCTCGATGTCTGCAAAACAAACACACTTAACACCCTGAAATCACGGGTAAAATCATATAATTAGCCATCCGTTAGCGCTCACTGCTTACCTGCTACCAATTTTTTCATCATATATGATATACTGGAATTACACCCCCAGCACGAATGCAAAAGCAAATAAGGATTAGTCTTTTTTTTAAACTGCACATTATTTCAGGAAAGAAGAAAACAACCGAAATATAGTAGCGTGCATTTAGTGCACTCGTGTGCGACTGTTTTATCTGGAACCAGAGACAAAGCACTAAGCGTAATAGTTAAATGAGACACTTTTTTTGGTGGCCTTATTGAAAGGGTGCCTGCGTGACTAAGGCAGCAATATTTGAGACAGGACTAAAGGATGGAGGGAATTCCCTGGTCGCCGTAATCAAGCGCGCACAGAAAGCGAGAGTCAACACAGAGAGCCGGTTAATGGTAATTAGGGAAATAAAGGCGGACAGGGGAACACGGAGTTGCTCTAATCAGCAGTGCGGGGTCAGAGCAGCAAACCAGGAACATTCACGTCCAGTGGAACACAATCCGAGCATGAAGCACTGGCTCAGTCATTAATGCGCTCCTGTTTAGGGCTTAACCCCGTTCATCAAGGAGAACGGATGGAAGAAGAGCGGTTCCAGTCGGCACTAATATATATATATATATACATATATATACACACACACACACAGTTCCAGTTTTATCAGTTCCACTTACCCATATAGAAGCACTTTGTAGTTCTACAATTACAGCCAGCAGTCTTTCTATTTCTCTATACTTTTTAATCCCCTTTACTCTGTCCTGTCCTGTAATGGTCAAGACCAGCACAGATCATGTACTATCCGGGTGTGTTGGTGGGTGTTATGCTGGTACGAGTGGATCAGACACAGCAGTGCTGCTGGAGTTATTCAGTGCACTCCATTAGATGCATCTACCATATGCAGCTCCATCTTGTAGATGGAAAGTCAGAGACATCTGTTGTTGAGCAGATTGTGTTAGCCATGCTCTAATCCTTGATCAGTGCACAGGATGCTGGCGGCTGGACATTTTTCGTATGAGGTGTTTAAAAAAATCTCCAGCAGCACTGCTGTGTTTGATCCACTCATACCAGCACAACACACTAACACCTCATCACTGCAGCGCTGAGAATGATCCCCAAGCAGTACCTAATCTGTGGGGGCCCTGACCATTAGAGAACAAAGAAAAGGGGACTAACAAAGCATGCTGAGAAACAGATGGACTAGAGTCTAGTGCTTCTGTGTGGCGAGTGGAACCGGTAAAATTGAGCATAGAAACAAGGCGGTGTACCTAATAAAGTGGCCGGACCGTGTATATTTCTGAATATAGCCAGCCTATTTTATTTCAAACATATGAGCTACATGCATCACATCGTTTAATCTAAACCCTATACTATAGAGGGGTTTCCCACTTAAACCAGGTTATGCCCTAGTGCTGGTGAATAAACACTGCATTATGGCATCGCGGTAATTAATTTCAGTATTCCATGGCTCCTGCTTCAAAGACTCGGCTGAATGGAGGCAGGTTGCTGTAAGTAAGACCTGCTCCGCATGGTAGACTTTGCAGTAAAAGTTGATCTCTCGTCTTTTCTCGGCACTTCTCGGGTTACCTGGTCTTTTTTAACCTGTCTGGGCCGCGTGGAGAAACATAAATCAGCTGCGTCGCTACAGTGAGCGGTCTAGCCGACTGCAAGACGCTTCGACCCAAACAACACCCTTCACTAAATACGTAGCTACAAACTGTAGTGGGTTACACTAGGTGAGTCTCACGCTCCTGGGGATTTTCCACTGACATAATAATTAGGCTACTGTAGCTAATTAGTGCTACACCTTACCTTAACCTCTGTAGCCTGAAGCTAATCTTTGATGCTTTTGGTTTTTCGAAAGAAGGTTGCAGTTCTGCAAAAAAAAAAAGCAAAACAAAAATAACAAAATGTCCCCACAAGGTAAATGTGAGATCTTTCTATCCCTAAGAAGATATTTGGTCCTCGCAATGTCATATAAACGTGACCACACACATTTGTTTCGCTATCATTTGTGAGGAGTTTCCGTTGACATAACGATTGGCCTAGTGTAGCTAATTAATGCTACACCTAGCCTTAACCTTAGTAACCCAAGGCAAATCTTTTGGGCTTTCAAATATAACGTGTCGTTTTTTTTGTTTTGTAAAACAGCAATTAAGGAAGTGAGGACCGGCTTGGTTACAAACCAAGAATGTCAGGTTGTCCTATCATTTTGAAGACATTTGGACCTCACAAGTATAATAAGACAAGTCACACATGTACTCACTCACTGTCGTTGTGAGGACCGCCCATAGACATAATGATTACTGTAGCTAATTGATGCTACACCTACCCCAACCTTAACCCCAATAAAATAAAGCAAATCCTTTGACTCTTTTGGTTTTTCAAAAGAAAGCTGCAGTTTTTGTATTTACAAAAAGCAATTAGCAAAAAGTGAGAGCCGACAACAGTCCTCACGAGTCAAAATCGCCAAGTTTTCCTATCATTGTGAGGACATTTGGTAAGCATAACTATAGGAAGACGAGTTTCTCACACACCATATTTGTCCGCCCATAGACATAAAGATTACTGTAGCTTATTAACACTACACATACAACTACCCCAATCTCAATAACCTGAAGCAAATATTTTGACTCTTTTGGTTTTTCAAAAGAAAGTTGCAATTTTGTATTTAATTAAACAAAAACAAATTAGCTGAAGAAGTGAGAACCGGCAGAACAGTCCACGTATGTAAAAATGACCAGGGTTTCCTATCATTGTGAGGACATTTGGTTCGCACGTGTATAGGAACACGAACGAACGAGAACACACACACACACACACACACTCTAAATTAGCCTACGTAATTTCAGCGTTGCTCCCGTATGCTGAACACAAATCAGTCTGTCAGGGTTACACATAAATAGGCCTACCTTAATCAAATTATTGCTGTTGTAAGGCTAATAACACTCGCTGTTAACTGGTTTCCATTTTATCCCGAATTTGTTGTAAACATTAGCCTATCATCCTATGATTCAGGGGCAGACCGTCTTCTACACAGCCGCTGATAGACTCATTAAATAAGGCGAATTTATGGTCTGCTCCGTACGGCTGTCCACATGTGGGTGAATCGTTGTAAAAAGAGTTCGCACAGAGGATAAAAATCAGTGACATGTTTAAAAGTCAGAGACGAGGTTTCTCCAAAGCCCCCAACACGCACTGCAGCTAACGAACACAAGGCAAATCATCCCCTTAGGCGGCTGTGGTCATACAAACAAGAAAGTTACAATAAACAAGGAGGAACGTGTTTATTTATAATGGAACTAGACGTAAAGAAAATAGTGAACCACAATTGATAGACGCATAAAAAATAAAGAAAGCAGACAAAACGATCACGTCTACCCCCAAATTCTTGCAGTGCAAGCTAACAAAAATGTAATAACGTTCAAGCGTTGACTCTTAAGGACCTTCTGTCACAACTTAGAGGTTAAAAACGACATCAGTCAAAGTCAGTCTGGTGGACTTGAGAGGGCTGAATAAATGTCCATAAATTATAACGTATCACCTTACTACTTTGGAAGTACATGACCCATTCGATTCCATTTTTGGAGAAATAAAGGAAAAAATGCACACTACCAAGTTTACTGACCAATTTTCCCATATCAGTATAAAAACCAAACCAAAAATAGTCAAACAAACAAACAAAGGTCAAATCAGAGCTGGGCAGAAACTGCTGCTGTCAACTTTAGAAACAGTTGTTTGTACGTGTGTATGTATGGATTATGTTGGAAGTGCAGTCTAAACAATGCCATAGAAACCACTGACTTTCGAAATGCCAAGTTTAAGAGCAGATCATGATGGATACATAATAATACAGTTGAATATGGATGGCATATAGGTGCCATTGCTAAACTAAAAAAAATAGGTGTCCAATTGCAAGTATTATGTCTACTTGGACAAAAAAATCTAAAGTACACCATTAAAATATAAATCAAGAAATACACAAGGAGGATTGAATCTCTGTAGCAAATTCAGTTTTTAACTTAATAGTGGTAAAGTGGGACAACACTGCTTACTTAAAAAATCCAGACAGCTGCTAGGTTTTTTTAAATTAAATAATAAATATAGTGTGATTATATAAGCATATAGTAACAATAATAATATACAGGACTATGCAAATGTTTTAGGCCGCCAACAGATTTGTTGTTTAAGCAATAATGACCATATATAATTTTATATATATATATATATATATATACATATAATTGCAGTAGTAAAAAAAACTTAATATAACAAAAATCATGGCCTGATGAAGCCCTTTTGTTCTGAAAATCCTTTTTATTTTCACATTGTGTATACATTTCCTTTATTTTCTGTTTGTATCTTAATAAAGAGACTGAGAAATAATTATACATGGTCATTATACCATTGCTAAAACAACAAATCTAATGGTGGCCTAAGACTTTTGCAAAGTACTGTTCTATATATTTGTAATTTCAGTGCATTGTAATAATTATGTTGCATTATGCCATCCCATTCTTTACAATCATTTTTAATCAATTTTCCAAAGCAATACAGGCATACACTGTAATCATAAACAAATGGGAATATCTGTAAAATTGATATAAACCTTAATAAAAAAAATATTTCTATAGATTTTAAATATTCTGCATGAAAAATCTGCAGTCCCTAAATTCAAGCACATCACTTCTTGACCATTTTCACTGTCGACCATTTCTCACACGTGTCATCCAGGGTGGCACAGTAGCACAAGCAGGGCTCCAGAGATGCCCGTTTCAAACCCGACCTCAGACTCCGCCTGTGTCCTTGTATGTGGTTTCCTCCCACTTTCCAAAGACATGCGTTAGGTTAACTGGTCTCTCTAAATTGATCCCAGTGCGAGTTTGCCTGACCAGTGTTATGACAGGCTCGCTCCTGTTACGAACGTGATGTGATGGTAAATAAATAGACAAGCAAACACTTGTGATTCTCCATTGTGTTCATATTTGTTTTACAAACTGACTCGAATCCATTTAATCTGTTATGAGCTATGCTGAAATGAAGATATTCCCAAGAAAAAAATATATCCTTGAACACCAACTGCTAATCGATCATTATTGCTGCTATGTAAATCTGAGCTTATAAAAGACGAATTCTCATATAAATTACTTTTACCGATGAGTTAGTGTTAAGAATGTAGGAGTAAAACGAATAATTTAAATATTCAAACGAGATTTACTTTTATAACCTTAACACGATGTTCTTCATATTGCTTTGCCATTTCACGTCATCAGAAATGATATCACAACCATAGCACCTCGGATTGTGTGTTGCAGAAAAATGCATTGTACTTAGTTAATCTTGGTCCCACTTTCCCAATAATCACTTTTACCTTAAATACACTGTTGTAATAACCGGGTAGTGCATTAGATAAGATTTAAGATATTAAAGCTTCACCGCGTAAAATACAAAATTTTCCACCATAATAAATAATAGTATACCATTACACATTTTACTATAGATGACACAAACCCAACACAACTGCTTCTGGAACTTAATTTACATGTAGATGTAGATTTAAGCTGTAAAAGATCCCCCAGTATATAAAATACACTCAACGGATACTCTTTGGTACACCTCCTTGTTTCTACACTTACTGCCCATTTTATCAGTTCCACTTACCATATAGAAGCACTTTGTAGTTCTACCATTACAGACTGTAGTCCATCTGGTTCTCTACGTACTTTGTTAGCCCCCTTTACTCTGTTCTCTAATGGTCACAGATCAGTCACAGTACTATTTGGGTGGCACCACTATGTGGTGGTGGTGGGTTAATGTGTGTTGTGCTGGTATGAGTGGATCACACAGCAGTGCTGCTGGAGTTTTTGAACACTTAATTCACTGTGCACTCTATTAGACACATCTACCTTATTGCTGCACCGTGTAGATGTAAAGTCAGAGGCGCTTTTTTGGTTTCATTTTGGGTGCGCTGACACACAGCCCTCTCATAAGCCTTATAATAAATGTATTATAATATCATTTTTGGCTTCTCTCGCTAGCTTGCCTAGAATGAGTACGCCCTTAGTCACCCTCTAATCCTTCATCAGTGCTCACAGGGTTCTGGTGGCTGGACATTTTTGGTTGGTGGACTATTTTCAGTCCAGCAGTGACTCTGAGGTGTTTTAAAAACTCCAGCAGCACTGCTTTATCTGTTCCACTCATACCAGCGCAACACACATACACACACTACCTGCTCTGTAGTGGTCCTGTGGGGGCCCTAACCATTAGAGAAAGTAGAGAGAGTAAAGGGGACCCACAAATTATGTAGAGAAACAGATTGGACTGGACTACAATCTGTAACTGTAGAACTACAAAGGGCTTCCATGGTAAGTGGAACTGTGTAGAAACAAGTAGGTGTATCTAATAAAGTGGCCAGAGAGTGAATACCAACAGTGAGCACGTGAAGGCTAGCTCTTGCCTTCCACAGTTGTTGTAATCACTTCCTTGTCCTGATCTGTGCTCATCGTTGGCGGCGCCTTGTTAGCGTCTGCGCCGTCCATCTGAGTCTGCCCGGCACTTTCCAGTGCATTGCTGGTTGCTGTGTCAAGGTGGACAGGACTTGCTGTCTCCTTATTGTTGCACTCTTCAGGACCCTGGAGGGCCTCCTGCTTGTCGAGCTCTAGCTGCAGCATCAGCTCCTCCAGCTTCCGAGCCTTGCGCAGCTCATTCTGCTGGATGATAGCACAGAGGTGCTCGGTCAGCTGCTCCTTGACTTCAGTCTTCTTGTGCAGATCCAGCTTGGCCGCCACGTACTCGGCCTCGGCTTTCTCCAGACGCTTCCTTTTAAAACGGAAAAGAAAAGAAATGAGAAGGTTAAATAAAAACGAGCCCTACAAGATTATGGCTAAACTAGTCATAATTTCAGTCATTAATCTGAATTATTCAGGAAATTTAAGCACAGAATTGCTTTATTGAACTTATATCATTAGGTCACCTTTTTGGGATGCGTCCACTATCAGGAAATTCGAAATGGAAAAAAAAAATCTGCTTGCCTCTGCCAAGAATTAACAACTGGGTCATAGCCAGCATGACAGTGATTCAAAACATATGTACAATAAACAATAAACAGAAACGATCCGGTGACCCCGGAATCAAGCTTTTGCCTTGACCATCCCAGTCCCCTGATCCTAGCCCCAGTGGAAATCTGTGGCGTGAGCTGAAGATGAGAAGCAAAAGGCAGAACCTAAGACCCGGAGGATTGGAGGCTCCAATTTAATCAAGAACGATAGAAGCCTCAGTGCTCTTATGTTGGCAATGGGAGGCTGCACTAAGTACATGCATGGGGTGGCAAATAATTGTGGCTTGTGGCTTTGTTGACAACATATTTGAAAATAACGGAAAAATGTGCGCGCCTCAGTTCAAAGTATTCTCAGTGTGGGGATTAAGGACAAACATTTTTTGGACAAACTGTTTTTGAAACAAAAGCTGCCATACATTACAGCATTTAGCAGAACGCCCTCATCCAGAGCGACTTACAATTGATACAGTCTTACAATCCAAGCAATTGTGGGTTAAGGGTTTGCTCAAGGACCCAACAGTGGCAGCTTGGCAGAGGTGGGATTTGAACCCTGGATCTTCTGGTCCATAGTCCAGTACCTTACCCACTAGGCTACCACAGTTGCATACATGCCAACACAGTATGCAAAATAAACTGAGGTTACTTTTTCCGCTAATATACAGTACAGAAAAGTCTCAATCATTAAATTTGTTGTTTTTAAATTATTTAATCACCATAAATAAGAGTCCATGATTGGACCCCAAACTTTCAGACTTGGATTTGTCACTCCATAATATACTTTTCCACTGATCTTCATTCCAGCTTTTTGTGAGCTTTAGCATATCTTAGCCTTTTCACCTTGTTCCCTTTCTGAAAAAGTGGTTTCTTGGCTGCTAATCTTTCAAAGACCAATCCTGATCAAGCTTTTTCACTGTAGAAGGGACAACTTGGCATTGTTCAAGTGTAAGGGGAGAACACACTAAATACTTGCCACTGTAGCTGGTAGAAGCTGGGTTTTTTCTGATTGTTTTCACACTGAATACAAATGTCCTGTATTTTCTGGTTGTATTCTAATAAAGAGACTGAGAAATAATTATATATGATCATTATACCATTGCTAAACAGTGGTATATCAATCTAACGGTGGCCTAAGACTTCTGCACAGTACTGTAGATTTTTTTAACCAAGGAAACCAACATTATATTCATGAATAAAATATGATTATATGTGCAGGACTATGCAAAGTCATCTTTAGACGAGCTAGCGTTCTAAACTGTTTATTTAATAAGCTACAACCCCTGGAAAAAATGATGGAATCGCCATACTTGGACGGTGTTCACCCAGATTGTTCAGTTTGTAACAAATAAGCATACCTCAAACAAATGAAATTATTAATTAGTGGAATTAGTGGAAAAGTAAAGGAAAAAATTATGGAATTATCAACCAAAAAAAAAAAAAAAAAAAAAATTACAATTGGTACTTTTCCTCCTCCTCTGGTTTTTATGATGACCTCAATTCTTTGAGGTACAGACTTCACTGAAACACAACGTTCTACATTAAGTTGCTTCCAACCTTCCAACCTCAAATAGTGGCTGACAGGTTGGAGCCCTGACATGGAGCACGGTTTTAATTTTCCACCATAGATTTTCATTCGGATTCAGATCTGGGCTGTTTGCTGGCCATGTCATTGAGCTGACATACCTTTCCTGAAGAAAAGCTACAACACTCCTTGATTTGTGGTGAGATCTTATTTTATACCAAGGAGAAAGTGCTCAAAAGTTTTCACCTGTACATCTGTACACAGAATGTTGATGTAATGACTGCCATCTACACTGGTCCTTTACCTTATATGCAACGCCGTATGATCTTAGACGATCGTCTTTATATGTTTCATTAGAATGGTACCAGACAAATGTTTCTGCATCATCTCGTTGGCCAATGCAGATTCATAATTCATCACTGAATATTATTTTTATTCAATCATACACATTGCATGATTACTTCTCATTAATCCACTGTAACCTTATTTTATTCCTTGTAGGTATTGGTGCTGGTGTTTGTTTGACTTTTCTATATGAAAATCCTATTTCAGTCAGCTGATTTCTTACAGTTCTCTCACAAACACTGACTACTGTTTACACCCATTTGTCATTTTTATTTATTTTTGTTCTGCAATTGGCATACTGCTTTGGGTTTTCTATCCTGACGCTTTGACTTATTACTTTTTCTATCTGTATATTTTCCTTTTATAACCTTCCTACTTTGTTTATACGAATTTTAGACACAGCAGACTGGGAAAAACCAAGCTCTTTAGCCATACACTATTGTATTTCCTTTTTGAAGGTTTATAATCCTTTACACTGTTTCAATTGACAACTCCCTTTTGGAGGCCATGTTCTTTTTCAATTAGCCGAGCCCAACAGCTTGTTTAAACACCCTTTAAATGCAGACTAATTTGCACTTTTTGACTTGCAGGTATTTGTTGTGGAAATGCAGATTAGTGCAGATAAGGGGATTCCATAATGTTTTCCTCGCCATGCTGTTCAAACAAATGGCATTAATTAAAGTAGTTTAATTTGTTTGAGATATGCTTCAAAAAGAGAGAATGTTCAGCTTAAAAAAGCTGGTGTGTTATATCTGGGTTTGTAATTTGCTCCATTAATGAGCTAGAGGTACGTTCATAAAACCAAGTCCCTCTGAAGCCGCTCAGATATTACAGGTAGAAAACATAAGTAAAATATTTGAATTTTTATAGTACTGTCAAAAATACAGTCATACAGCGTTTTCAGTGTGTGTGCAGTATTAAAGATGAATCCACATGTACACAAACTCTGAACTGAAAACCCCAATGTCTTTTTCTGTTCCGCCATGTAAAAAAAACTTCAGTACATGTAATCAAAAAGGCAAGAGCTTTCTTTCCATCTTCATATGCTAAACTAACTGGTGAGTAGATGCTCTAGGGGGCGGTATTTCCACCTCCATGACAAAAGCCATATAGTGATTGTAGAAAGGCAAATGCTGTACAGTATATAACACAAAAGAGAAATACATTTCTAAGTACTGTTCAGTAGTAAGCACTGGCATGACTTGTAATGAAAAACAATATGCATCTGGACTATGTTTTTTTTTTTTTTTTTTATGCAAAGCGAGTGACATACTCAATAAGGTCAGCTGGCATATTGTTAAAACAGCAATTAAGATGCTATTGTAGATGCTACACATAGCACAGCCCTAACCAGGAGCCCATGTACATTTAATCCCATTAGATCAGTGCTAGGCGATATGACCTAAAATCAATATCACGAGTAATTGAACATTTTTACCTCAATTACGATTAATGAAGTATTTTGGTTTTGGTTTTTTGCCCTCATAGTTCAATGACAAACTTTGTAATGTAAATAAGCTCAACTATTAAAACAGGGATTTTTTTTTTTTTTTTTTAATGAAAGAGTGCATATTGTTGTGATAACTGAATAACTGAAGGAAACACACAGATCTATCTATGGTTATTTATTGAACATTTCAACCGATTGAAATTGCATCGATTATCTTTTCTCATCTTCTTGAGTCTTTTTCATAGCATTTGTAAACACACAGTGGGGAACCTATTGAGAGAATTTTAAAAAAGTATATAAAGTAAGACAAAATCGAACAATCGGTGAATGTCGGTTTCCATTGGGACTGTGGTGGCCTAGTGGTTAAGGTGCAGGACTATGGAGCAGAAGGTCCAGGGTTCAAATCCCACCTCTGCCAAGCTGCCACTGTTGGGTCCTTGAGCAAAGCCCTTAACCCACAATTGCTTGGATTGTAAGACTGTACCAATTGTAAGTCGCTCTGGATAAGGGCGTCTGCTAAATGCTGTAAATGTAAATGATTAATTGCCCAGCCCTATTAACTATTATTAACTATTAATACATTAAGAGTTTCAAGCTCTGTGATTAGCACTCTTATCCCTCAAATGAGGCGTCAGGAATTTCAGCGATTCCTGTACTTCATATTGCAAAATGACATTGTTAAATGAGTGCACATGTTCACCATTTAAAAAAGGTGAATGTACATTTCACTATATATCTACAAAAAACTCATTCCAAGAAGTTAAAAATGAAACCTGGGTATAAAGTGTAACATGACGACCATCCAAGACAAGCAAAAACCGACAACCAGAACCAGAAAAAGATGTTCTGCCACGACCCCCTAGGACTCCAAACTCCAAGAAGGAAGTGTAAGAAATATAGAATATTTGATAAGCATGTCAAGATGAATCTTAAAACACTGGCCAACAAACCAGGCAGGTCTGGATACAGATGACATCCATCAGGAGAAATATTACAACTCAGAGAATCCAAAAGTTGCTCAATAGGATGTACAATGAGATAGAAGACGATTTCTAAATCATTCCAGTTTACAGACATTACTCCGTTATGGGATTAGGTTCACATTGGGAGTTGGGTAATAAATTATTGCAAGGAAGTCTAGCTTTATGTTATAATGCAACTTCATTTTTACAGGGTGCACACTGCAGCGTATATAAAGCCTACATGACTTTTTAGTTATAAAATGATGTGTGGAAATAGCTGGTAATATATATTCCATACAACCCTCATTATGTCCTTTGGGAAAAAGGCTTTAGAGGAGTCACTTAGACAAGGTGTACCGTGTCCCATAAATCCAATAATTATATCGATGACAGAAAGGTTCCTACACAGGCAGGTTATGGCGGAGTAACGGTACTGACATGCAGCCCATGAATTATCAGGTTAAACACGGCACCTTGTTAGAAACACTACATACATCCTCCATATGTCATAAGAGAGACTGTCTGGAAAATGTATCCTGTCTATAGATTAGTTCATTCTGATTCCTTTCCTCCTGTTGTCTCTTTACAGTGTTAGACTTAAATCAGCTACCTCAGTATGACTCACCACGTCTTTGTTCACACATGAGTTTAATTGCCTGTCAACCTGCCATGTCAGTTACCTGGCAATTTCGTCTTTGGGGAGCCAACGCTCAAGTTCTTCCTGGTAAGAATAACTGGTCAATTCCAGCATTTGCAACACTACAGACTTCCAAACGTCATGTCTTGAGTTTCCAATGGCCAGTCACCAGCACAAGACCATCTGACTCTGGAGTAGTTATAGAGCATTTGTTTCCATTTTGAAATGATCAGCATGGGCCAATATCTGCGCTTACGAGGCCGATATTCAGAACTAGTGGGAAAATGCAGAGGAAAACCCACGGCTCTCTAATATCGGCAATTGGGGACTGTGGTAGCTTAGTGGTAAGGGTATGGACTCGGATAAGAAGGTTCCAGGGTTAAAATCACACCTCTACCAAAAAGCTGCCACTGTTGGGTCTTGAGCCAAGACCCTTAACCCACAATTGATTGATTGTAAGACTGTAAACCAATTGTTAAGTCCATCTGGACAAGGGTTCTGACTAAAATGCGGTAAAATTGTACAAAAAACCACTACCCTGAGAGCATCGGCAAATGGATTTAAAAAAAATCATGCTGAACCATCTACCCGCCAGGGGAGGACAGGGATATTCACAGTACACTGAGTATTATGCACCGTTACAATCACCACAATTCAAAGCTACTGATCTATTAAAAAGAAGCTTGACGGGAAGTTTAAAATGAGGAACCAAAACAATGCAAGGAGACAAAATACAGGACCACCACCAGCTCACAGTCTACATTGTCGGAGGTGGTTTGGCTTTGAAAAAGATAGATGTTGCTCAAAGACGTTAAAAACTATCTGCAACATCTAGGTAGAATTCGGTTTCCATTAAAAGACAGATTCTTTTATTTCAAATATGGCAAACCTTACACAACTGTAAGAAAACACAAAGACGGGAACCAAAAAAAACTTCGGAGTTAGATGCCCATGACGGTCTACAACCAGGGCAAGATACCAGCACAAAAAAACAAACTCAGCAAAACCTTAGCGGATCATTCTGCATTTAAGTGCCGTACGACAAGTAACAGATGGCAAGTCATAACAAATGTGTCACAAAGACAATCGTGAAAAAAACACACAATGCCAAATCAGGTGGGTTGAGAGATATATGTTCACAAACTTCTGGAATACTTTAGACTGTCATAGGTGTGCCGAGCAATCGGCCAATTAATGTCATTTTAAAATTAATCGGCATTGGCCAGTATGCACCCCCTATCCCTTTTTTTTTTCCCGAGGCAGATCTTGAAAAAAAATATTTTAGGGAAAAATGTTTAGAAAATTCTTGCATTAGAATTGCAAGCTCATAACCCGGGACAAATGAGTGACAAAGACGATTTTCAATAGGGCGGGGGCTATTTATGAAAAAGATGGAAAAACGTGTTTCCAGCATTACAACTAATGCTTTTAAACTGGAAACTGGGAGTAAAAACAAAAAGTGCTGATTACCATGTGCACTACTCTGACATTGTCTACTTTTTAGACGTATTACAACATTTTCTTTTTTTCCCAGAAAGAATGGGTACTGTGTGGTACTTTAATTGAAATGTGTGGTCAGAGGCAAACAAGAACTTGTTGTGCAAACAGGAGACAGTCATTTCCAGCTTAAATAACATTGTCCATTAAAGTTCAGCAATTTGGTTCTGGTCTATTTATTGTTACTTAGTTTTTCAGTTTGCAAAAAATAAATAAAATAAATAAAAAAATGTTAATAAAAACTGATTATCGCATTAGATATTGGCCAATCGGTCAACCTGATATCGGCATTATAGATCAGACATCGGCCATTAAAAAACCCCAAGATCGGTTGCACGACTTTAGACCATAGAATACAATGCAAAGTATCATCTCATAAATCAGCAACCAAATACCAGAATCCAGAAAAAAATATCACAGAAATCAGGATTTTCCATATCACACCACCCCACTTCTTTATTATTTGTGAAAATGTTTCAAGCCCATTTCCTTTTCACCAACGCACCTACAAAAGTCCATAAAGGAAAAAAGAAATGTCTGCCACTTAGGAGTGAAAAATGTATTTACAAAAAATCTTTCATCGAAACACTTATCGGAAGGGGGACTGGAACTATTTAGAAGCAAAGCAGGAGGAAACATGGATTTGAAATGATATGTGAAAGCACAGATGTGAAGGTTCAGGTCAAGGCCCACAGAAGGCCCACAAGAGACCCACACCAGACCCCCACACAGAACCCACACAGACCCCACACAGACCACACAGACCACACACAGACCCACACGGGGACCCACACACCAGACCCACACAGGACCCACACCAGACCCACACAGGACCCCACCCAGACCCACACAGGACACCACACAGGACCCACACAGACCCACACAGCCCCAAAGGACCCCACCACCACACAGACCCACACAGACCCACAACAATATCAACAATAGCGGATTCATGACCACGCTGACTGAGAGTTTACTCCAGGCGGATTCCCCTCGATCAAGTTTTCCTAAGACCCAAGGTCGCTTGATTACAGGAGGTCATCAAGAATTTGGAGCTCCTTTTGGATCTTCTTTAAACTTTTCATCGATTTCAGCCTGTGTAGGCTTAGACCTGTACGAAAACAGTTCAGATTTAGCAATTTGTAAAAACCACTTTTGGAGGCCCAAAAAAGGACCTCAAACCTACAGTTACTGTGCAGAAGTCTGAAGCCACCATTAGATTTGTTGTTTTGGCAAAATGGTATATTGACCATAATCAGCTTATGCCGATTTCAGTATCTTTTGGACATAGAAAACAGAAAATACAGGAAAAACTGTGGAACACAAATAAAAAAAAACTGAGTTTTCAAAACAGCAAAAAAGTCATAGTGTGAACCTCCCCGAAAAAAAGTGGTTTCTTGGCTGTTACCCTTCCCAAAAAGGAACCATTCCTAATCGAGGCTCTTATCCTGTTGTAAAAAGGGTTCAACTTGCATTTCCGATGAAGCTTGCCAGATGTTTGCATTGCTCCAAGGTGATGTCACACTAAGATACTTGTCACATAAGCCTGCAGAAAGAAAGAGTTTGTCTGGGGTTTTATTCCAGTTTTTTAAAAAACTGCATACAAATTTCCTGTATTTTTAGTTTATTATAAAACAGGAGACTGAGAAATAATAGACATTTACATAATTTAGCAGACGTCCTATCCAGAGAGACTTAAAATTGGTACAATTTTACAATCCCAAAGGCCAATTGTGGGTTAAGGGGCCTTGCCTCAAGGGACCCAAAACGTGGCGGCTTGGATGAGGTGGGATTTGGGATTTGAACCCTGGACTTCTGGTCCACAGGTCCGTAGCCTAACCCACTGAGGTCACTATACCATTGCTACGCCAACAAAATGAATGGTGGCCTACGACTTTGCACAGTACTGTTAGTGAACTGCTCATACTTTTCAGCAATAGTCTTAGCCAAAGAAGGGCTTTTGTTCCTTTTAGTCTTCTCTTCCATCACGATGCTCCCACTGAAATGCTGTAGGGGTTCTTCTCCCGTCTAAAAAAAAGCAAAACCAAAACAAAAAAAAACACCAGCAGTGGAATTACAGTACGTCTGTGAATGTCTGAGAGTAACAATCTGCGTAATCATTTCCATTACTTTATTGAGTAACCCAAAGTCACAAAACAATAATATTTACTTCCTATAAGCCTTATCCCGGACCAATCATTCACAAACACAATTTTAACAAGGACCTTTGCCAGGGCCAAAGTTCAGCTTCGAAATGGGGATTTTCTGCTTCTAACCCCACATGACAGGGACTTGACACACAATTACAGTGGGGCAAAAAAGTATTTAGTCAGACACTGATTGCGCAAGTTCTTTTACGTAGAAGGATGTG
Source organism: Ancistrus triradiatus (assembly GCA_025084515.1). Classification (NCBI taxonomy): domain Eukaryota; kingdom Metazoa; phylum Chordata; class Actinopteri; order Siluriformes; family Loricariidae; genus Ancistrus; species Ancistrus triradiatus. Next base: position 563,793 of record JAJAGP010000213.1, on the reverse strand, counting down.
AGAGGTCTGGAATTTTCATCCACCGGTACACTTCAAAACTATGAGGGACAAAATGAGAAAAAAAAAAATCCAGGAAAAAATACATTGTTAGGATTTTTAATTAATTTAATTGTAAATTATGGTGGGAAAATAAGTTATTGGTCAATAACAAAAAGTTCAACTCAATACTTGTAACATAAGCTTTGTTGGAATGGACAGAGGGTTCAAACGTTTCCTGCAAAGTCTTACACCAGGTTGCACACCACTGTAGCTGGTATTTTCGGTCCATTCCCATTTCCTGTTTGCTCACCGTTTATCCTGATCATTTTGACCCCACAGGATGAGATCTGCGTGGGACACCAGATTCGAGGGAGATTATCAGTGGTTCTTTCTATGTCTTTCCATGTTCTTAAACAATTTGCTCCCCAGTTGATTTATTCACAACAACCTGCCTTGGCCTATTGTAGATTCATCTTCCCAGGCCTGGTACAGGTAACAATTTTCTTCTGGATGTCCTTCGACAGCTCTTTGGTCTTGAGTTTGGAATCTGACTGTTTGAGGCTGTGGACAGGTGTCTTTTATACAGATAATGAGGTCAAACAGGTGCCATTAATACAGGTAACGAGTGGAGAACAGAAGAGCTTCTTAAAGAAGAGGTTACAGGTCTGAGAGAGCCAGAAATCTTGCTTGTTTGTGGGTGACCAAATACTTATTTTCCACCATGATTTACAATTAAATTCTTAAAAAACCCTACAATGTGATTTCCTGGATTTTGTCTCTCATAATTGAAGTGTATCTATGATGAAAATGACAGACCTCGCTCATCTTTCTAAGTAGGAGAACTTCCACAATCAGTGGCTGACTAAATACTTTTTTGCCCCACTGTATGTAAGCACATCCTCTTACATAAGAACTTGGACCAGAGAGAAATTTAGTAAATCCACATTGTATAAAGCACAACAGTGGTACCTCGGGTTCTTGAACTCGTCAAATTCGGTTTTCTATACATTTTGACTAAAAAAAAAAAAAAAAAAAAAAACAGTTCTCTGTGCGCTTGTTTAAAGTCGAGCCGCGCTATTCGTTTCAGCCAAAACTCGATTCACGATTCAGTACACACTGATTCAGTGTTCAGATTCACAACAGCGGTTGCTCAGTGAAGATCTCCGCTGTGTTTATTGTTGTTTTATTTAGTTTTACATATATAGTACTGTATTCTTAGTGCAAATAAGTCTCCATGGGTCCTAAAAAGGGTTGTAGTGAAAGCCAACCGCAAAGGAAACAGGAACTGAATCCTCCAGAACACAGGCTGCGGTTAGCATTAGCAGCTATGCTAGCACCCGGAGTTCACCAATAGAGTAAGTGTTTTGCTTTTACTTTTCACTTTCAATCCATTACTCACTAAATTACAAGAGATTTTTGTACACTATTATAAAAAATCTTTGTATTAATGATTTTAGCCAATTGTAGGTCAATGTAAGTGTTTTAAACAATAACTTACTTATCATAGTCTCCGCTATGATACAACATAGATCACTGTACCAAACACTTATTAAACTCCTTAGTTCATGATCCATTTAACTTATGATGGATTTGTCAGAAGATATTCCCTTTGTAAATCAGGGAGCACCTGTACAATACAACTCCATTAATGCATATAATGCCTTATACAATGTGGATTTTCTGGGGGTCTGGAACGGATTCATTCAATTTACATTATTCCTTATGGGAAAAGTTTGCCGGGTACTTAATTAGGCCTTCTTAATTACGAATTAATGACGAAAACCGAGGTACCACTGTATATGCATTATTGGAGAGGGAAGAGCAGAGGGAACAAGAAATCCCACACTGCCCTCCCCTTTCCACTACCCATCCCCGCCCCACTCCCACCCTCCCAGTCACTCCCCCTCCTTCTCCCCCCTACAACCACGCTCCACCGCCTCCCCCACCCCCCCCCTTTCCCCCCTTTCTCCCCTTATCCCTCCCCTTCTCTTCTTCCCCCCCCCCCCCCCCCCCCACCTCCCACCACCCCCCACTCCGCCTCCGCCACCCCCTCCTCCCCTTTCCCCCCACCTCCCCCTCCCCCCCTTATTACATACGCAGCCAAATATTAGAAATCATTAGATTAAATAAATTAAATAAAACTGTCGCGAGATCGGACACTGTGAATTCTACTCCATTTGGACTATCATCTCTTTTTTTAGTGCCAATCCATGGTTCTATTTGGTTGGCTGTTTTCCACTAACCTTCTTAAGGACCCCATGGTGACTTTCTTGCACTACGAATCTATGTAAAAAGGGGACAGTGGATCTAAGCAGAGATCTGCACCGAGAAGGAAGAGTTGTTGAAACGACCACGTGCTTCCTTATATTGCGACGACACTTTGACTTGCACGTTGTTTATTGTAGTTTCTTTAACGTGTGCTGTCAGGATGGGAACAGCTTTTTATGTAACTCAAGTAAACTAAAGCATGTCAAGATGAATGTAATCAAGTGGTAAATGGGGGACCTTTAGGCTTGTATGACTGAAACAGTTATTTCAGCTAGTGGGCTTATTACAATTTTTCAATGACTAGCAAAAGAAAAATATTTTATGGTACGTAAACCTTTATAAAGAATTTCCAGAAAAACCATACGGAAAAAAAAAAAAACCCTTGCAACCCACCTGACTTAACTAGGAGTTGAGCAAAGTTGTACTGGCCCTTCAGGATGGGAGAAGACTACCCTTGAATTAGACGTACTACAATTCCACTCCGGTTTTGTCAAGTTCCTTCAATGTGGATGGTGGATCTTCTGGAGGGTGGGCACCGGGACTAGTTTGACAGTTCGGGTTCCATCGTTGGCACCTTTCAGGATTTTGTCTTGAAGGGCCAGGGCTAGGGAAGTGAGTGTGAAGGGGTTGATTGTGAGCTGATGGTGGGTGAGGCAAGAGTGAAGAGCCGCAGTAGTCCTTCTGTTTTAGCCAAGCCATCTGCAGAGATTTTCTCCCGATGCACGCTGCTGCCTGCTCCGGTGTGTTGAAGCAGATTTTAGGCCTCGACAAAAACGAAGCAAGCTGCAGTCTCCATCTGATGATTAAATCAAAGAGTATAGGCTTACTTAAGCAATATTATTCGGGGTAGAAATTGATGTTAAATATTAAGGCTGTGCTCTAAGAAAATAAAATAAATAAAAAAAAATTCGACCAGCAATAAAGCGCAATTTTTATTTTTCGTGATGGACTACATCATTTTATAGCGTAAAAATATATTGATTTTTGAAGAAAGAATTATCAGAATCCACAGAATTATCAATGTGATGTATTTACTAAGTGGCAAAAAGTATGTTGAAACCTTTGCTTTCAGTTATCTGGTGTTGAACCACCATGTGCAGCAATTAACTGCAACTAAACGTTTTCTGTAACTGGTTGATCAGTCCTTGGCAACCCGGGCCTTGGAGGAATTTTTAAGCCCATTCCTCCCATACAGAACAGCTTCAGCTCTGGGATGTTGGTGCGGGTTCTCCTCAAATTAAGTGCTCGCTTCAGCTCCCTTCCACAACCATTTCCATTGGATTTAAGGTCAGGACTTTGACTTGGCCATTCCAAAACATGAAACTTTATTCGGCTTTAAACCAGTCATTCTTTGGTAGAACGACTTGTGTGCTTAGGGTCGTTGTCTTGCTGCATGACCCACCTTCTCTTGATATTCAGTTCATGGACAGATGTCCTGACATTTTCCTTTAGAATTCTCTGATATAATTCAGAATTCATTGTTCCATCAATGATGGCAAGCCGTTCTGGACCAGATTCAGCAAAACAGGCCCAAACCATGATACTACCACCACCATGTTTCACAGATGGGATAAGGTTCTTATGCAGGAATGCAGTGTTTTCCTTTCTCCAAACATAACACTTTTCTTTTAAACCAAAAAGTTCTATTTTGTCTCATCCGTCCCAAAACATTCACATGCAGATGAGCAGCAATGTTCTTTTTCTCCTTGCAACCCTGCCATGCACACCATTGTTGTTCAGTGTTTTTCTGATGGTGGACTCATAAACATTAACATTAGCCAATGGGAGAGAGGCCTTCAGTTGCTTAGAAGTTACCCTGGGGTCCTTTGAGACCTCGCCAACTATTACACGCCTTGCTCTTGGAGTGATCCTTGTTGGTCAACCACTCCTGCGGAGGGTAACAATGGTCTTGAATTTCCTCCATTTGTACACAGACTGTCTGACTGTGGATTGGTGGAGTCCAAACACTTTAGAGATGGTCTTATAACCTTTTCCAGCCCGATGAGCATCAACAACTCTTTTTCTGATGTCCTCAGAAATCTCCTTTGTTCATGCCATGATACACTTCCACAGACGTGTTGTGAAGAGCAGACCTTGATAGATTGCTGCTCTTTAAATAAAACAAGGTCTCTAATTTCACCTTCAAATTAACTGCTAATCCTAGAGGTTCACATACTTTTGCAACTCACTAATACGTAATATTGGATAATTTTCCTCAGTAAATGAATGACCAAGTATAATATTTTTGTCTGATTTGTTTAACTGGGTTCTCTTTATCTACTTTTAGTACTTGTGTGAAAATCTGATGATGTTTTAGATCATATTTATAGAACATTCTAAAAGGTACACAAACATTCAAGCACTACTGTACACCGTAACTCGTATTTCACTTGTTTTTATACTTTCGATGAACGATTTGAAATATTGCAATATATCGCAATTTGCATCATAACGCAATATAATCGTATCGTGACCCATGTATCATGATGCATATACTATACTGGGGTTTAAATTCAATAGGCACTGCAAATACAGTTAGTCATTAGTCACACCCAATGAGGCATGGACTCCACAAGACCTCTGAATTGATATCTTGCACCAAGACATTACTGCAGATCCTTGAAGTCCTGTAAATTGTGAGGTGGGGTCTCATGGATCAGACTTGTCTGTTCAGCACATCCAGGATTGGGCATTGTTTGCATTTTATCGTTTCTGATTCAGCTTATCGATTCCGGGTCTTACCGCTTTAAATTTTCGATTCCAAAATGGTGAAAAAAATGTATCAAAAATGATTAAATATAAAGAATATTTTTTTTTTATATTTCAACTTCAAAAGTAATAATTTTTACTTTATGCTTTTTGCTCCCCATTTACACCTACTATAAGTCAAAAGATTACCGCTGGGCCACCACTACTTGCGAAAACTCTTACCAAATTGTTTTAGAATATTGTGAAATCCACTCCTCAAAGGTTTCAGGCCATCATAAAACCCAAGGAGGAGCAACAAAGTACTAATTATAATATTTTGGTTGACGATTGCATAATTTTTTTCCTCAACAATGACTGACTCTGTATTTTTCCCCTCTCCTTGGTACTGTGGTAGCCTAACAGTTAAAGTACTGGGCTATGGACCAGAAGATACCGGGTTCAAATCCCACCTCTACCAAGCTGCCACTGTTGGGTCCCTAAGCAAGACCCTTAACCCACAATTGCCTCCATTTTAACAGTTGTTAAGACTGTTTACTATTAAGACTGTATCAGTTGTGAGTCGTTCTGGATAGGGGTGTCTGCTAAATGCCTAGATTTATATTTGGTATTCTTCACAAAGCCTTAATGTTCAACTATTAAACAAGAATTGTTTGGTTTTATATCTATGATTTGCTTACACTTGCTACAAATGTGTACAGTAAACATTTTAAAAGCTGGGTTACAAAAAAAACTCTGTACAAAACACCGTGATAGCATAATTCTTTGCCAAAGATTGTTTCAGGGGTGGCACAGTGGACCGTGTTCTAGCCTCAGAGCCCAAAGACTCAGGTTCGAGTCCCAGCAATTGCTTGTGTGGAGCTTGTATGTTCTCCCCGTGTCTGCGTGAGTTTGCACACAATATTCCAGATTGCCTAACAATTTCCAAAGACATACATTAGGTGAGTTGGCGTCTATAAAGTGCTCCAGTGTCCGTATATGTGAATAAGCACTGCGATAGAGGCTTGGTTCTTGGTCTATGCTGACAGAAAGGTCCCGGAAATTTCCAAAACAAACATTAAACTAATTAAAGCGCTGACATATCTTAAAGTTTAAAAATAACACATTATGATCAAACTGAATCAACATGAGCTTTAACGTTACTAAACTTACTGGTCTCGCCTTTCTGCTGGATCCTCCGCAGTTCGTCCTCTGAAAAACCACCCCACGAAGCCATTTGCACAAATAAAGCGTTTCTCTGTATATTCTGTGTTATTCATAAAAAAAGTTACAGTACCAAAAACCGTTTACAGTATCAACCATGCTACAGTTCCATGTGTGGAAAGTTTCTCGTATCTATGTTCATTCAGACGCCATCTTTGTGTACAGTCGCTGCCACGTTCAAGTCCCAAAGTAGGAGTCCTTACATTCTGCCTGCTTCGTCGCAATGTTGGCGATATTTTGACATGTAGACGTCCTGGAAATGGTTAGAAACGAATTGTGTAATTATTATGTTTAATAACATGTTTAATAAGGCGCACATATACAGTATAACATACAATAAAACACACGACAGTTTTCAGTTTATTAGGTACCTGTTCTTTGTACTTCAAGGGTGGGGAACCTTATTCACAAAGGACTGCAAGTTTTTATGCTACACCTAATAATCACACCTATTTAATCTATATGTATTGCTCTGTGATTCTATCAGCTGTAGTTCCAGCTAAGTTGGAATGCTAACTGTCAGCCATGAGGTTCCTCATACCTGCTGTACTTACACTTGGCCATTATATCACAAACACCAGCCATATACACTCACAGATCACTTTATTAGATACACCTCCTTGTTTGTACGCTCACTGTCCAATTAATCAGTTCCACTTACCATATAGAAGCACTTTGTAGTACTACAATTGCAGACTGTAGTTCATCTGCTTCTCTACATACTTTTTCGGTCCCATTTACCCTGTTCTCTAATGGTCAGGACCCCCACAGATCAGATACCATTTGGGTGGTGGATCTTTCTCAGCACTGCAGTGAGTGTGCTTTGGCACTGCATGACGAGTGGGTCAGACACAGCAGTGCTGCTGGGGTTTTTAAACACCTACGTGTCACTACTGGTCTGGAAATGGTCTACCTACCAAAAATGTCCAGCCATTAGCATCCTGTGAGCAGTGACGAAGGACTAGAGGATGAGTAACACAGACTGAGCAGCAACAGATGAACTACCGTCTCTGAATTTACATCTACAAGGTGGAGCAATATGGTAGATGTGTCTAACAGAGAGCGCAGTGAGTGAATACAGTGTTCAAAAACTCCAGCAGCACTGCTGTGTCTGATCCACTTGTACCAGCAAAACACACACTAACACACCACCACCACATTAGTGCCAGTGCAGATGTATCACCACATGACCACCACCAACCACACATTTGGTAATGCACTATTCTCAGCACAGCAGTATCACTGAAATTGTAGTTGCATGCTAGTTTGTGTTGTCAGTTACAGTGGTATTATTGGGTTTTTAATACGATGTATACATACTGCCAACAATATTGAACACACCGAACTTGTTGGTACAACTGTATCGAAAGTTTTGAGTCATTTTATTTCATGCACAATTTGTGTTTGCCATTCTCTAATATTGCATCATTGTCCCACCCATCAGTGTACGGGTCACACCAGATACTGAAAGCAAAGGTTCACAAACTTTTGCCACTCACTAATATGTAATATTGGATCATTTTCCTCAATAAATAAATGACCTAGTATAATATTTTTGTCTCATTTGTTTAACTGGGTTCTCTGTATCTACTTTTAGGACTTGTGTGAAAATCTGATGATGTTTTAGGTCATATTTATGGAGACATATAGAAAATTCTAAGCAAACTTTCAAGCACCACTGTAAGTTCAATATCTTCCACCAACCGATAACAGTTTAAATCTCAGGGCAGTCAGAAGACCAGAGTCAGAAGATCTGAGGGTGTAGAAGAAAAAGTACAAATGGATTAACTTGCTGAGGTTGGAAAAAGCAAGGCCATGTAGAGCTTTGAAATTTAGTAGAAGGGTTTTATATTTAATCCTACAGATAACTGATAGCCGATGAAGTTGCTATAGTACAGGTGTGATATATGCATTGCACTTGGAAAGTGTGAGGACTCTTGCTGCTAAGTTTGAAGTGTACTGAAGACAGTTAAGCAGTGTCACAGGGAGACCATAAAAGAGAGTGTTTCAGTGGTCAAGACAATAAAAGATGAAGGCACTGACCAACATTTTGGCATCAGTATTAGAGAGAAGCAAATGGAGGCGTACAATATTGCAAAGATGAAAGAATGCAGTCTCATTGAGGAATCTGAAATGAGGTTCAAACTTAACTGATTAACAAACTTCACTAACTGAGATGTGGGGCCAATTAATAAGACTTGAGTCTTGTTAGCGTTGAGATTCAGGCAATTCTTGTGTAATCTTTGCTTGAGGTCAGTGATGCATGTACTTAGCAACAGGACAGAAGACATGAGGGGGTGATATTGATGTAAATTTGAATATCCTCAGCATAAAAATGAAAATTAAGGCCATGATTTCAAATAACTTGGCCTAGAGGAGAAGTCTATGAAATAAATTCAATAAAATAAAAATAAATAAATAAAAGAAATAAAATTTTGAGAGTGCATTCTCAGCACTCAGAGAAGTAAGTACGAAATTGGCTACACTGACGTTACAGAGAACATCGATCTGTCTCCAATCCAGCAAACCCATTAAATGTTCTTCTTTAACAGAATTACAGACAATCTGATAATGTGTGACAGATTTTCTACAATGCAGTGATCCTTGGCACCATAACTTTTATTTCAGTTGTCTTCACGATCTCTGAGTGTTTTGGGATTTTTGGATGGTGTACTCCAAAAAGCTTACTTACAGGCAGGTTACTTCTGACTGGCCTTACCAATGCTTTTACATAGTGTATGTAATTATCTGACTTTGCTCAAACAGATTAGAGATATTTTTGTCAGTAGCCATTTTCTATTGGAATTCCTGTAAAGTAGGCATTACGTGAAAATGAGAGACACTGAACATGTTTTATATAACCACTACCAATCAATTATATGTTTACAATTTGAGTCTCTGCCTTTGGTGAATATGTTTTCCATTGTACCACCACTATACAAAAAAAGCCTTAAAAAGCCTTTACACTGAACTAAATACCCTTGCCAGGAAAAAAACTTCTTGTACTGTCACAATTTTTTTGACAGAATACATTCTGCTCACTTAATCAAACATCACACTCAAGCCGAATTAGAGTTTCAGTGGAGAAGCAGACAATTTTTTTGCATCTACTCATGAGCACGGGCAATAGGACAACCACACATCATAACAGTGACGCGAAGATGCCAACGATCAACACTTCTCAAGGGCTTTATATACTTTTCTGTATGTTAGGTCTAGACATTATGTCACAATTATTCTCCAACCTCCAGAGAATCTCCTCCCCTACCCAAGTCTGTTATCTCTGACCTTGGGTTGTTTTTCTCATGAAAGCTGCCCAATTCCCTTGCCAAGATTTTAATTGTAGCGTCAGTTCCCACGCATCCTTTTTATATAAATGTATGATTTTACCATCTAATTATTATCACTTATGCATATTACACATACTGGCATACTCAAATACATTGTATGGTTATGCCAATATGGTAAATTCTATAGTTTAACTATAATATATTTACAGCCTGTCCACGTACAATGCGCTTAACTCACCCACACATAACTTTGTTCCCCCCTCTGCTACAGTTTAGAGATAGTAAGATTGTTTTGCTTAACTTACTGATTACTTGTACATCTTAGACAAACTCATGTCCATCCTCACCCTTTGAGATAAGATATAATTTTGATTGACAGGCCACTCTTAGATAACCCAAGGGAAACTATACTTCATAGGCCGGAAAACATTCTCTGTCAACTACCAATTCCCAAGCAAAGTGTACTTCCGGTCAAAGTGTAAGGCCTTGGGAGTCAAAACATCCCCACATGGTTTGGCTTAGTTCCACTATCATTAAATGACAGAGACATATAGAATAATACAGCAAGACACATGCATTATAATGAATAGTTTATTAAAAAGTTAATCATGGCTACAAATTAATAAGATTATGTATGATTATATGGTTACAAAGTTAATGTAATTATGTATGAATATATACTGACTAGCATACATTATAAATGAAAGTTCAGAGAAATCTACAACAGCACTCCCTCCTTGGAGTAATTTCCTAAATTCAGTCGTAATTGTTTATCATTGCTCTAGAAGAAGATTACTAGTAGAAGCACTTGTGTGTCTAGTTTTAGTGGATGAACCGGGTTCGTTGCCCTTGACACAAAGACAATAGACATGCAAAGAGCCAGCAGTATGACATAAGCTCACAATAAACCATTGTTGAATATGCCATGTATGCAGGCTTTAAAATAAATGCTGGTATTAAAAACATAATGAGGGAAGCAGTGAATTACACTACAGTGCTTGTAACATAGCTAGTCAAGAACACCTGGTCAAGCACACCTGCTAAACTTAGTGGCCACTGAGTTATCTAGCTGTTGAATACTAATATGGAACGATATTAATTAGGCTAATAGTGAAAAAACACAGGAGTAGGTCACTTGAAGAAATAAGCTTTAATATGCTTTTTAGAGCTTTCTTTCTCAATAGCAGGAACTAAAATAGCAGTTCCTGAAGGCATGGGTCCAATTCTTGGACGGATCTTGCGACAAGAAGGTTTCAAGAAGGTGTACCTCTGCCTGTGCCCAATGAATTTTGCTTTAGGCTTCAGACTCCCCTTCATGATCCTGACCAGGTGATTGATTTCAGAATAAGGGTACTTATTATACATGCACTGAGAAATCCAATTACTGAGTGAAAATCCAGCTATCTCTATCGGATTTCTTAATCTGATACGGAATCTCTCACACCAGATACTGAAAGCAAAGGTTCATATACTTTTGCCATTCACTAATATGTAATAGTGGATCCTTTTTCTCAATAAATAAATGACCAACTATAATATTTTTGTCTGTTAACTGGATTCTCTTTATCTACCTTTAGGACTTGTGTGAAAATCTGATGATGTTTTAGGTCATATTTATGAAGAAATATAGAAAGTTCTAAAGGGATCACAAACTTTCAAGCACCACTGTAGTTCTACACGGTTTCTAAGGCTTTTAAACATAAACAATACGCTGTTGTGATAAAAATGTCATAACAAATTCAAGAGCGCATTGTCAATAAAAAAAGGCAATTTCAATTAAATACCATTCATTAAAATACATTTTTAGAAATCCCTGGTTTGATCTGGACCTTGAACTCCACCGGTGTGGCGTTTACATGCCCTCCCTGGGCGGCACGGTGGCTCGATGGATAGCACTGCCGCGTCACAGTAAGAAGGTCCTGGGTTCAATGCCAGGGTGGAGCGGCCTGGGTCCTTTCTGTGTGGAGTAAGCATGTCTTCCCTGTGTCCACGTGGGTTTACTCTGGGTACTGTGGTTTCCTCTTACATTCCAAAGACACGTGTAAGGTTAATTGGTCTCTCTAAAGTGTGTCACACTAATGTGAGTGTGTCACACTAGTGAGTGAAAAGTATTGATGTAAGGTCCTGTCCTGAATAGCCTTTGATGCTAATGTGATGTTCAATGAAACAAATAAACAATCAAAACTGTCATCAGCACAAGAATGGTTACCAGGTGACCAAAGCCTTTCCTCTTTAGTAGTCTTAATGTAGTTAATGGAAGCAAATTAGACATACTGACAGTAAAGTATTGGGACATCAATAATCAATGCTTCCTATTTTTGTATATTGCAGTAGGTCTCTCAATGGTAGCTCAGGTAGATCAGGAGGCCGTACTACAAGGAGTAGTCTGTGTGTAAATGTATGTTTGTGTTGTAAATAATCCTCCAGAAATGAGATTAGTCTGCTGGACTCAGTGGCTAATTATGTTTATCTGTTTCTTTCTATTACCCTCTTCACCTCGCTGGCCATCTTGTTTTGCTCATGGTCAAACAGGTTGAAGGTCAGTCAAAGAACACACCCAAGTATAAACAGCGCAAAGCAGGTCAACAACGTGGAAATGTCAAACAGTCATATCAAATGTCACTTATTACTTTCAGAGAAAAGATCTGTGATTGTGACAGAACTAAATGCAGATGTCAAACAGACTCTGTGAGGTCTGAGAAGTGGTTCAGGTTCAGTGCTCATTTATTTGTTTGGTTCCAGTTCAGTAGTCAGTTATTATCACATTGGAATATAATGGCCTTGAGGGGCAAGCTACTAGTTTCTGACACCAAGATTATACCAGTTGGATCTTTGTGGACTCTCTTCATATTCATTCACTTTCTTATCTGCTTGATCCTGGACATGGTCGTCGGAGAGCCGGTGCCTAGCTGGCAGCATAGGGCGCAAGGCAGAAACAACCCTTGACAGGGCACCAATCTATCATACACTTACACACTCATACTCACACTCACAGACTAGGGGCACTTTAGCGAGACCAATTAACCTAACACACATGTCTTTGGACTGTTGGAGGAAACCGGAGTACCCGGAGTAAACCCACGTGGTCATGAGGAAGACATGCAAACTCCACACAGTAAGGACCCAGACCGCTCCACCTGGGATTGAACACTGTACCTTCTTGCTGTGAGGCGACAAGACTACCCAGTGAACCACCGTGCCACCCAGGACTCTCTTTGTGTGTTTTTGTGTGTGTATTTACATTTACATTTACATTTACATTTACATTTAGACGCCCTTATCCAGAGCGACTTACAATTGATACTTACAATCCAAGCAATTGTGGGGTTTTTTTTTTGTGGGTTTTGCCCAGTCAATTAACCTAACACATGTTATTGGACTGTGGGAGGAAACTGGAGTACCCGGATTAAATCCACATGGACACTGGGAGGACACGGAAACTCTACGCTGGACGCTGGAGCTGTGAGACTACCGTGCCATTGTGCCGCCCAGAACGGCTTTCGTAGGATGTCAAAAAGTCAAGGTGTATATTTATTAATATCAGAAACAACACGAGCATTTAAGCCACAATGGAAAAGAACTCGATCCAACATTTCTGCGGCTAAATGGCATTCAGCAGGTCAACTAATTCTACTTCACCATAATGTCACACAGTAGTACATTTTGTGTGAACTTAGTTTTATTAGTGGTGAGCTCCTATGGTTCGCTGGAAGAAACCCTGCATGGAAATGTCAGGACAAGGAAGACAGTAGACTAACATTCTCCATTCCAAACAACCATTCAAGTAATGTGAAACATCAATTGACAGTCCGTTAGACCACCAACGCACTAGCTTATACTTTAATGCAAATTTAACACAAAGACAGTTGGAATATCTTTAATACTACTGGGTGGCATTTATGTATTTTAATTTTATTTAACAACCCCCAAATTTCCAATTTTACACGATGGGATATACTCCTCCCTCTCACTTACATGGAAGTGACTAAGCTTTGGAAAATGAGCCACCCTTTTGAAGCCGATTGCACCATCGGCCAACAGAAACACAGTTTGCCACCATGGTTGTTTTTCTAAAGTTTTCCTAAAACCGGTCACCTATTAATTCAGACATATTGGCAGCTACCTTTGACAGATTCCATTTGATCTGCTGGTTCTTTTGCTTTAAATATGGAGGGTTGCCATGACAGCACACTTTAGCCAGACAGGGAACTGGAATTTAGAGATGTAAGCACACTGACCTACACTGTCTTTCTCTAATACCACTATTTGCTCATTCAGAGGCAAATTGATGCCATTTAAGTCACGGGGCGCCAGGGGTTTGACCCAAATACAGAGTACTACTGGCCTCGACCAGCTGGCTTCAGCTGCGCTGGGGACAACAAGTTATGTTATTATTATTATTATTTTATTTATTTATTTATTTATTTATTTATTTTTATTATTATTGTTGTTGTTGTTGCTGTTATTGTAGTTGATGGTGGTGGCATTATTAATGTTGTTATTATTGTTATTATTATTATTATTATTATTATTATTATTATTATTATTATTAATATTATTATTATTATTATACATATAAATATGTACATATGAAAGAAGGGTGTGTGTATGCTTGTGTACTGGTGATACTGAGGGTCACCCTTAGTGGGATGCAATTCTTATTATTCTTATATATTGGACCGAGAAAAAGGCAGGAAAGTAGAACAAAACATGGCGTCTTCAAACGAAGGACTGGTCAGATAAGCTTCCCTGTTTCAAAACAGGAAATAAAGAAAATAAAGCAATAAAATGAGTATAAGGTACAGTGGGGCAAAAAAGTATTTAGTTAGCCCCTGATTGTGCAAGTTCTCTTACTTGATGACAGAGGTCTGTAATTTTTCATCATAGGTACACTTCAATAATGGGAGACAAAATGAGAAAAAAAAATTCAGGAAATCACATTGTAGGATTTTTCAAGAATTTAATTGTAAATTATGGTGGAAAATAAGTATTTGGTCACCCACAAACAAGCAAGATTTCTGGCTCTCACAGACATGTAACAACTTCTTTAAAAAGCTCTTCTGCCCTCCACTCGTTACCTGTATTAATGGCACCTGTTTCACACACACACCAAGACAAATACCCATAACGTCCATGACCTTATAGAACTATTGTTAAAGCATAGAACAATGGTATTGTTCAGCCTTATATACTTTGACAGGCAGGTGCAAATATTCTGGGACTGATCAGCCCAGAGCACTCTGGGAAACGTAGTTTCCTGCTCATGACTTGCACATGACTCACCTCTCTGCCATCAGAGGCGGTGGTACAGTGCTGGGTTGCACTGTACCCTCATGAGATACTCAGAGGAGCAGCCCAACCCCTTACAATGTAGTCCCATTAAATAAATAATTAGAATGGAATTTGAATCTAAGCACTGCAACACAAGTTACTTCTCTGTGTTGATGGTAATTCTTTAACAGTATTTAATAAAAATCTATGGGAGAGACCCCCATTACATCAACCAAAACAAAATTCAGCAAATTTTATAGGCAGACGCACATCTTTGATCCATCTGGGGGCCAATTATTTGTGCACTTTAAAGGCAAAACACCTCATTGGACTATGAAGGACTGCTGGGGACATGGGCAGATGCATGGAAACCAGATGGGAAAAACAAGCAGTCAGAAGACTTGATGGGTATAGTGGAAGCCGTGATGCTATGACTCAAAGGTTTTCTGAGTTCTGCTGACCTAGGTTATGGGGCATACGTTAAGAAGTGAAAATCAAAGTGTAGCAAGTGCTATACACATGTGCACAGCACAGCAACAGAATAATTCCTGAATATTTTTGCTTTTGTAATGCAAAGGCAAGTGCCTGAATGGATTGGACGGTAGAGAAAAATGTATGTATGCAAGACAAGCATGGTTTCATGCCAGAGCCGTCTCTATTAAGGCTTTGCCACTGACTAAAATAACATGCCACAAGCCAGTCATGATCTTTTATTAAATAGAGAGATCTGTCTAAGGAAATGGATAGGAGCAAAGCCACAAGATCACCCAACACCTCGGTGACAGCGCCAGATTTGCTCTCTAAAATTGGGCAGCCAGAAATAGCTCTTATGAACATAATGTAGTGTAGCCTCATTAATCATACGAGGTGGTTCCCTCAAAGCAAAGCCAATAAGAAAGCATGATACATGATGTGCAATACCGCCAAAGGACATTCCTCAGGCCAAACGCAACATAGTTCCTAAAACGGCAACTAATACCCAGAAACTACAGTATTTATTACTTGACAAAGACAAATTCCCATGTGAAATGGCTTACAGTTCTGTAATATGTAGGAGGACGGTACTGTTCTACTGGACAGGCTTTTGGTGGATATGATCAAAAGTGGATTGTGTCATTAGGACCAATCAGGATTGAGTATAACTCATTTGTAATTAGGTAGGAGACGGTGAAAGCTCAGCAAGTGCATGTGGTTCCCTTTCTTTAACTCCATCAATAAAAGCGCACTTCATCTAATCAGGCAGGGCACATGGCAGGAAGATAAACATCCAATAAATTTCCAGCCGACGTTGAGGACCATAGGGCGCAGGTCAGGCTGAGGATGATTAGGGGTCAGAGGCATCCCCTACACTTTACACTGGACTCAAAGCAATCTAATAGCGCTTTCATCCCTATGCATGTGGTCACATTCTCCCACATATGTGATCACGTTGCTCTCTGTTCATTGTCTCATGAATGCTGTCCATAACTCCTGAGTCGACCATCTGCAAAGAGTTGAATTTGCTCAGACAGGGATGAGAGAATTTGTTTCTTGCATTTGCATATATCTAGTTAATGTTATAGTTGTCCTGCCATACTTTTAAAAACATATGGAAGACCTAAATATGATATACTTTATTCAAGACACCAGGTTCAACTGCTTGTTAATGCAAATATCTACTCAGGATTTAGGCATGGTCAAGATGACCTGCTGAAGTTGAAACCGAGCATCAGAATGGGGAAGAAAGGTGATATAAGTGACTTTGAACGTAGCATGGTTGTTGGTGCTAGATGGGCTGGTCTGAGTATTTCAAAAACTGCTTATTTACTGGGATTCTCACACACAGCCATCTTACACAGAGGTGACTTTTGATTATTTATCCAGTGAGTATATATACCTTGCTCTGTATGAAAAAACACACCCAAGGTCCAGACTTTTAGCAGACATGCACAGTGCTATGTTCAGAGGGAAAGAAAGGCACACACCAACTGAACGTTGAGGTTGGACAGCTTGAAATCATTGTAGGAATATTCAGTTCAAAATTGTAATTTAATAACAACAATAATAATAATGTCATTGAATTTAATAACATTTACAGAACAATGTCAGGGTAGCTGTACATTAGCTGGCTGGATAAGTGCTAAATGGAGCAAAAATGAAAACTCAAAACACTAGTAAATCAACAACAGGGTGCTTAATAAGAGGAGATGTTGTGGATCAGCCAAGTCAGACTCCAGACCTTAATCCAATTGTGAGAAGTTGTGGCTTGAACTAAATAGGGCTGTTCATGTACGAAATCTCCGAATTTCTCATACTGTTGTTCAAGTCTGTATGCTAGTTATTAAATACATATGCCCATTCCATCCTGCGCTGTAATTAATGCATTATTCTACACTCACTGGCGACTTTATTAAGTATACCTAGATAGTACCAGGTTGGACCCCATTTTTGCTTTAAGAACTGCCTTAATTCGTCATGGCATAGATTCAATGAGGTTTGGGAAACATTCCTCAGAGATTTTGGGCCATATTGACGTGATAGCATTATGCAATTGCTGCAGATTTGTCGGCTGTACATCCATGACGCCCGTCTCCCATTCCACCACATCCCAAAGGTGCTCTATTGGATTGAGATCTGGTAACAGTGGAGGCCATTTTGGTACAGTGAAAACATTGTCTTGTTCAAGAATCCAGGTTGAAATGATTTGAGCTTTGTGACATGGTGCAATATCTTGCTCGAAGTAGTCATCAGAAGTTGGTACACTTTGATCATGAAGGGATGGACATGGTCAGCGACAATACTTTATTGGTATTAAGGAGCCTCAACGGTTCAGACTTGAGTCAAGACTCCTGAGACCAGGCAACGTTGCCTGTTCTTAGCTGACATTAGCAGCACCAGGTGTGTTCTGCTGCTGCTGTAGCCCATCAGCTTCAAAGTTGGAAGTTTTGTGAATTCAGAGATGCTCTTCTGGATACCTCAATTGCAACAAGTGGTTATTTGAGTTACTGTTGCCTTTCTATCGGCTCGAATCAGTCTGGCCATTCTCCTCTGACCTCTGGCATCAACAAGGCATTTTCACCCAGAGAACTACCCCCTCGATATTTTCTCTTTTTCAGACCATTCTCTGTAAATCCTAGAGATGGCTGTGCATGAAAATTCTATACCAGTAGATCAGCAGTTTCTGAAATACTCAAACCAACCCATCTTGTACCAACAACCATGCCACGTTCAAAATCACTGAAATCACCTTTCTTCTCCATTCTGATGCTCAGTTTGAACTTTAGCATGCCATCTTGAACATATATTGAGTTGCTGTATAAGGACTGTGGTAGCCTAGTGGTTAAGGTACTGGACTCTGGACCAGAAGGTCGAGGGCTCAAATCCAACCTCTGCCAAGCTGCCACTGTTGGGTCCTTGAGCAAGACCCTCAACCCACAATTGATTGGATTGTAAGACTGTATCAACTGTAAGTATCCCTGGATAAGGGCGTCTGCTAAATGCTGTAAATGTAAAAAAATGTAATGTAAAGTGATTGGCTGATTAGATATATGCGTTAATGAGCAGTTGAACAGGTGTACCTAATAAAGTTGCTGGTGAGTGTATGCATTTCCAAAGTGCTCCCACTTTGTGTCATAAAATATATTTGAAAAGCTTTTTTTAAATATGCCACAACAGTGTCTTGTCTTTCGTTTGTGTGTGTGTGTGTGTGTGGTGTGTTTAACTCAGACAGACATTAGAAATTGTACCATTGGCTGTTTGACTGAAGGTCTAACGGAGAAAACTTCCAGAAACCTCACTGAGAAAGGTCTCGGATATCAAATAGCTCTCAGATATGGTAGTGTTCTTTTGCTGAGTCTTATATGTGGGAGAATAAAATTTACTTTAATTACTTGAAGGACTTTCCCAATAAATAGTCTGTATTTGTTCTAGTATGCAAAAGACTGGTTCCGATTATGACTTCATTACTTTGGCTTTGTTGTGAAATGTTTTTATATGGGCTGCCTTGTGTAGTAGGACTACTGGAATGCTGTAATGTAATGATAGTATGATAATAAACTGCAGACTTTTAAATGGAAAATACACTGTGTTGACTAAAGTGTGTGGACATCCAACACCCCACATCACATCCAAACCCAATCTCATTAATATGGATTTGGCCCCCTTGTTCCTGCCAACCGTCTAAACCAAACTATATTGTTTGCACAATGTTACCAAACTGTAGCATTCTTATGACAGCTGCCAAACCCAGCTTGTCAAGCTGATGGACAAATTGTGATATGTGATTTATTATTCCAGTTGGGGCTCTACCAGAGCAGAAATTCAATAAACCTGATTTACTGGAAAGGTGACATTAAACGTCACTAAGCTCAGTACAGCCCATTCTGTTCCTTGTTTAAATGCTAGTCTATGGACAAGTCTTGGAAACATTATGACCATCTGCCTAATACACTGTTGGTCATCTATCTGCAGCCGAAACGACTCCCCCCACCCAGACATGGGCTCTACATGACCTGTAAAGGTGGCCTGTGGTATCTGGCACAAAGACATTGGCAGCAGATCCTTTAAGTCGTGTAAGTTGTGAGATGTAGTCACACCAGATCGGACTTGCTGTTCCAGCACATCCCACAGACACTCAGTAGAGTTTGGGAATTTGGAGGCCAGATCAACACCTTGAACAATTCCTTTGTCTCAAGTGTTCTGCAAGCATTTCCGAAACATGTTTTGCACTGCACGTGGCAGGGTCATTATGCATTACCCACCAAACCAACCTGGGTCCACAGTCTAGTACCTTAACCGCTAAATCACCACAGTTCCATCAATGCCATTGATATTCAATGTTGAAAACACTACATAGAAGTCTAAGGCCAAAATCAATATTGTTGTTTTAGCAATGATTTTGTTCTGTTGACCCAAATATTGGATCCTTCATTCTGATCTTCATTCCAAACTTTGTGAGCTTTAGCATATCTTAGATTTTTCATCCTGTTCCCTTTCCAAAAAAGTGGTTTCTTGGCTGCTACCTTTACAAAAAGTCAGTTCCTGATCAAGCTTCTTCGGACTATAGAAGGGTCAACTTGGCATCCAGATGAAACTGCCAAATGCTGCTATTGCTCAAGTGTAAGTGGAGGTCAGACTAAATACTTGCCAAACTACACATTCAGCAGAAACCATACTGAATTTCGAATTTTCCTGGCAAGCAATACGTAGTATGTGCAGCACTCTCCCACACTCTGATGAGGAAGTCGGCAGTGCGTGATGCAGAGAGGGAAATGTAGTGAGAAAAACGTGGTCACGCAATGATAGTTTTTGTTTTTCACTTTCAATACATTATTCAGTAAATTACATGAGATATTAAAGACTTTATTGTAAAATAAGCTTTATGTTAAAGAGTTTGCCCAACTGTAGTTTAATGTAAGTGTTTTAAGCATGTTTAAGGTACCCGACAGACTTGATACCGTCCTGAACTCGGCAGTGCATGACATAGGGAGTCACATGGTGGGAGTGATGAGCGTTGGGAAATGTAGTCAGGAAAAGCAGGTCGTGGTCATATTTTAAGCATGTAGGCTATGCTATTAAGGTAGGCTACGCTATAATGTAGACAGTATTTATTAAAGTCCTTGGTTTACGATAACTGTAAACTTAAAATGATTTGTCGGAACATATCTCAGCATAAATCGGGTAGGACCTGTATGTATATGTATGTTAACTATTCTCAGCCGGACGCTACGTTGCCCGCAATGCATTGCGCACACAATGTCAAACCATTTCTGTCTGGTGATACAATGATTGTAAGCGGGCACCAGCCGCACCAGCGAGAATACAGGAGGGAGGAACTTTCTCTCGTTGCGTTTCAAAAGAGAAAACAGATGTCACTCAGTTTTCAATGGAAAACAAATTCCAACGTTCATTTACAGTGATGTCTGCCGTTCATGACACATAATGTGAACTAATTCACGTTCAAGTTCTTTATTAAAAAATGTGTTGCGTTCAGTTCAACGTTCACGCAAAAATGAGCGTGTTCAATGAACGCGTTCTTTTGAACTCGTTCACGCACAACACTGCACACACACACACAGACACACACACACAGACACACACACACACATATATATATTCCATCAATGGATTTTTTTCTTCCCTGATGGCACGGGCATATTCCAAGTTGACAATGCCAGGATTCATCGTGCTCAAATTATGAAAGAGTGGTTCTGGGAGCATGAGACATCATTTTCACACATGGATTGGCCACCACAGAGCTGAACCCCATTGATAATCTTTGGGATGTGCTGGAGAAGACTTACGCAGTGGTCCAAACCTCCCATTATCAATACAAGATCTTGTGGAAACATTAATGCAACTCTGGACAGAAATAAATGTTATGACATTGCAGAAGCTCGTAGAAATGATTCCACAGTGACTGCGTGCTGTAATCAAAGCTAAAGGTTCAATGAAATATTAGAGTGTTTCTAAATTCTCACTTTTTAACCACCTCTAACAGGAGACTTGGGCATCTAATCTAGAACAATCAGAAAACTCTCAAGCAGCAAGAAAATAAACCAACATGAAATGAAAATTAACATTTGATTCCCGTCCATTCACAAAATGACATTAGAATTAATGTATCCGGAATGTTTGACGTTATTGCATGCAGTTCCTTAATGCCACTCCATAAATCCCTGACCTTCCATATTTGCTCTTCTCGAAAGTACAGTGTTTTTGAGTAGCCATCCGCGGTTGCTGTGCTACCATATTGTTGTGTTATTGAATTCAGTCATTCACTGATTTGCTTGATAAATAAAGCATTGTGAAACCCAGGCCAAGATTTCTTACACCACCACTGGATTTGAGTGGGTTATTCGCTTGCATTGCTGCATAATGCACTCTTTTCTCCTGCAGCTGCTGGCAGATGTGTGAGTAAACAGAAGTGTTGCTATGGATGTCTGGCACCGGAGACCCTCAGATGGCACCAACTGTTTGAGTACCAGAGGTGCATGGAACCGTGGACACCAGCCAGGGAACGGTCACATGCTACAGCTATTTGTCTCTATTCTTTCTCTCAGCTGTCTACTAAAACTCATTAATGAACATCTGGGTATAATTATGGAAGTGTAACAATCAGCAGGAGAGAACTGGCCAGCACTCAGACCCACTGAGCACATTCTCTTTCTCTTTCACTCTCTCTCTCTCTCTTGCTAGGTTCTGCACAACACCAGCCTTAGGGCCTAAAATAGTTTATATGAGGCTATTTAATGCATTTATTACAAGAAAATCTGGCACAACCAGCTCCACAACAAGCTACACCAGCAAGCTCATTGTTATGTGCTCCCTACCCTAGTGTGGTCTTGAAATGCACTGATGTGCATATGTGTTGCAGGACACACCAGGAGACACGTACAGAACACACTCGCGCACCCCGGGTAATTTACTGCTTCCATTTATTTTACGGAGGTAATTAAAGATGTACAGTGATTGTGTGCTGGTGGAAAGTGCAGCTTGTGTGTTTTGTGGATGGTTTACTGTTAGCAGAGCCATGTTGCTGGCTTTTTACAAGAGGCCACAGGGTTTCCGTGATGTGTCAGCAGCACAGGGGGGTGGTGGTTTGAGAAAATTGTGTGTGAACTACTACTATTTGCTCGTACCCTCACACATTTTCTCTTACCAAAATAACCTAAGTAATCTTGGACGCAAAGCTCACAGCATTGCAGTCAAGACTAGAGATGCACCCGACTGCGATTTTCTTGGCTGATTCCGATATATATATATATATGAAAAAATATTTTTCTTTCTGTCTAAGAATTATAAATGACAGCATACAGAAACAATTGCTAAAGAAAGATAGCAGGAGCTGTTGGCTTGTACCTGGCTCCATTCTCTCATTAGCTTTAGCTTTGTGGCGTTGGCCATGCAAATATCAATCACTGCAAACTTGCTCAAATTGTACTTTATTACAGCCTTGATAAGAGCCATTTAGTGCAAGGGTACAAGTACAAGCAAAGATGATGAATTGCTACAGGGTAGCAGCGTACACCAACCAAGACAGTAATTCATATATACTGTAAGTCGCTGAATGCACTGAAAATGTACTCTTATGCTAAATCCCGGGCATAAATAGTACAACACAATGAAAAACACACACTGTGAGCTTTTATTAACTGATAAAAATACATATACGCATAAAACAGAACCCAAAAACAAACAGACCAGCCGCTAAACGTTGGGAGCGGGAAATAACTACGGAGCGGCTGAGCATTAACTGTTTCTGTTTAAAGCTCCTTACACACATGAACTGAATTATGAATTAACGTTAGTCAAGGGACTGTGGTGTTCGTGTGTGTGGGTGTGATTGTGCTGTTGTTATGGTCACAAGTGCACAAGTGTTGGCAAAATGTGACCGGAACAGAATCAATTATATGAGGCTGATAAGACGATCACGAGTCACAGCCGATTACGTTGAAAACTGGCCGATTCAGTCACCGGTTGTTCGATCGATGCATCTCCAGTCAAGAACAAAACAAAATGATAGTAAAAACACAGAATTGCTATAGCATGACATAGAACCAGAGTGGATCAGTAGGTAGAGGAACAGTGGTTCCCAATGCTGATCACCTCTTGAAAGGTGAGGTCTGTCAGTGGTCTGTCAGAGACCTCTCAGTTTCCTGGTACAGTTAGTGCTCATAGAAGTGCAGTCTATACAGTTAGTCTATACTATACAGTTAGGTCTGCAGCTCTAAACTTTGAGTTATGTATTATATATATAGTATGTATTTCATATTGGTTCTAAAATAGTTGTATAGAAACTGTATATTTGTTCCACCTTTACAAACTAATCTGTTCTAAATTGCTAATATGTTGTATTTATATTGGCTTCTATGGAATCATTATTATGCTGCGAGCAATTAGTCTCAATCCCAAGCTTCAATCACAACATACAGGTGAAACATACAGACATGCTTTTATTTCATAAAATTCTCCAGAGAACACAAATACCTCAGGGTGCAAATTTGAATATGGCCAAAGGAGACTAGTGAACATCCATTTATTCTGAATTATTCTCAAATTTAATAAAATGCTTTTCAATACAAATCATATAATCAGCAAAACAATGTTAGTGAAATCTTCTGGATCTTCTGGAAATCTTCAGAATTTTATATTTTATATATGATTAACACAAACTGTATGGCAACAGATGAGCTAGTGTTTCTGATTTTACATCTAGGTGGAGCAATAAGCTGAACGTCTCTAATAAAGTGGACAGTTAGTGAACAGTACTTTAAAACTCTAGCAGCAACTGTGCAGCAAGTGTTTGGTCCAGTCACACCAGCTCAACATACACTAACACACCACCACTGCCGAGAATGATCCACCACCAATATAGTACCTGATTCATGGTGATCCTATTACTCTATACAAAACTATACACTAGTTTCTAATCCATGTACCTCAATGGAATTCTCAAACAGCATAAAAGAAAGCCGAGCTCATTTAAAGCAACCAGTAGCCAGGCCTCCTAAAACTATGGGTGGCCAATCGTCTCACCCTTCAGCGCTGGCGGCCATGATACGTGTGTTGACATCAGAATAGCCTGCACCATCTCAGGATCTAATGCCAGTCATATGGCAACCACTGACAAATCTTATTACCTATAGAACTGCTTGACAGTGGCAAGAGGCCTGAGGTTCCAGCAAGCTCAGTCTTTGGGAGACAGCTGGGAGATACTGAAAATGTGGTTCTGCTTTAGCAGACTTAGATCAGGACAAGAAGGGAACATAATGGCAGCTGTCTTATTTTAATGTAACAAAACCTGACTAGAAATGTCCATGTAATAGAAAGGATAAGTCTAATTTGGCCCCTTTCTGGCTTTAATTCTGAACCTTATTGCTTGTAGGTACTGAAGGGTTGACTGTAACGTTGTGATAAGCCGCCCAAGCAGAATGGATCCCTTTTTTACACTTGGTCTGTACCTATACTATACACTCACCAGTCACTTTATTAGATACATTGTCCATTTTGTCAGTTCCATTGACCATATAGATTCACTTAGTAGTTCTACAATTACAGAGTGTAGTCCATCTGTTTCTCTACATACTTTGTTAGTCTCCTATAGTCAGTTCTCTAATGGTCTTCACACATCAGGTACTATTTGGATGGTGATCTTTCTCAAAGTTGCAGTGACACTGATGTGGTGGTGGTGGTGTGTTAGTGTGTGTTAGCTGGTATGACTGGATCAGACACAGCAGTACTGCTGGAGTTTTTAAACACTGTGTTCACTCACTGTGCACTCTATCAGATACGTCAACCTTATTGCTTCAACTTGTAGATGTAAAGTCAGAGACAGTAGCTCATCTGTTGTTGCAGTGTTTGTGTTAATCATCCTCTAATCCTTCATCAGTGCTCACAGGATGCCTACAGGATGCTGGTGGTTGGACATTTTTGATTGGTGAACTATTTTCAATCCAGCAGTGACACTGAGGTGTTTAACACCAGCAGCACTGCTGTGTCTGATCCACTCATACCAGCACAACACACTAGCACACCACTACGACATCAGTGTCACGGCGGTGCTGAGAATGATCCACCAACCAAACAGTACCTGATCTGTGGTGGTCCTCAGGGGGTCCTGCCCATTAGAGAACAGAGAAAAGGGGACAAACAAAGTATGCAGAGATACAGATGGACTACAACATGCTTCAATATGGTAAATGGAACTGATAAAATGGATACTGAGTGTATAAACAAGGAGGTGTACGTAATACTGGGATTGGTGAGTGTATTTTCCAACACAAAACTTGGAGTGAACATACATCAATCCTATTGTTGCATGAGAGCTGAGCAAAGGGCTGTGTGTGTGTGTGTTTTTGCAACAAAAGAGAAGCCACAGTGCAGCTGCTGAGAACAAAAGCAAGAGAATGACAAAGTTAACAAGAAGAGAAGTGGCATTCTCATGGTCCCCATCTGGGAGCCAGGGCTGAGCAGACCCCACAGTCATTAATGAACTTTTTTTGTGGCAGATTCCCTTTTCCAAATTGCAAACGTTAAGGCCCCGGTCCCCAGAGGTGGCAGATTGGGACAGTCGCCATGTTATCCTCCCACTCCATACGCACACATTCACATATCGTTCACTCTGGGTGAGAGAGAATGCATTTCATGTCCATGGGAAAACTCTGGGAGAGATGAAGACCCAGTGGACTATCAGTCATTTGCAACAGTCGACCGCTTTCACATCGCATCGCATCGTTGCCACAGCAGTAACGGATTATCTCATTACCTCATTATGTGACGGATAAATAATGTGTCTGTAAAGGGGGCTGACGCAAAAATAAAGTTTCGCAAACTGCAAAACAGCAACTGGGTCTCTTACTGTACACTTCCTAACACATACACAAACCATTGTGTTATTCAAATTGATCAGGGAAATCCAAACAGACCACTTTCCACAAATGCATGGGATCGGTCAGGACATGTTTGGTGTTAGCATGTTGCTTCTGCTTATGGACTTATGGAAAAAACAGAGGTTACAACAACAGAGATTAAACCAACATTGTGAAAACTGTTTACAGTGCCAAATCAGAAGAAGTTGTCACAGTATGGAAAATGCAAAAAAATTGAACCCAAGAAATTTCATGTTTTGTCTGGTCAGCTTCATTTCATTTGTTAATAAACATCCCTTCTTGCATTTCAAGCTTGCAACACATTCCAAAGGAAGTCATTTACACAGAAGTGTAAATGACCTTTACCAAGGGCACTGACCCAACCCCATACCACGACAGACCCTGGCTTTTGGACTTATAGCTGATAATGGTCTGGATGGTCCTTTTTGTCTTTGGTCCGAAACACACGACGTCCATGTCTTCCAAAATGCACTGAAAGACTCTGTAATGCACTGAAAACGTTTTGGGGATACTATTTTTGTACCAAATCATGATTATAATTACCTGTTGATATGACCTGTTTGAAATCACATCATTATTTCGTTTTTTCACCTCATTACTTGACCTAAATTGCCCCCGTCCCAACTTCTTTTGGAAAGTGAAAAGTCCTGAAATGCAGGAATGGATGTTTATTAACAAATGAAATGAAGTTGACCAGAAAAACACATGTACTATCTAGGTTCCATACTGTCTGCAATGAAATAGAAGTCAAAGTAAATGTAAGGCACACTGCAGTTTTTTTATTGGCATTTTCCATACTGTCCCAACTTTTTCTGATTTGGGGTTGTACACAAAAACTGTAATAATGTAGCTAACAAATAATGGAAGTGCTTGACCATATTGAATGAAACCGCATGTGACCACAAATTGTACTGTGTTATTAATTCAGTAAAAATAAGAGCTGATTATATGGTTTCTGACACTGCATCATTACAAGCTCAAGGCTTAACTAACCACTCTGGTCAGCAGGGATTTTGCCTTCAGCCTAATATATTTGATTGAAAAACTTGAAAATGAAAATAATTGAAATGCTGCTATGTTATGGAACAGATAGAACAGGTCTGAAGGGTTGATTTAAGGCAAGGTGATTATGGCATTTACTTTGCATTGTAAATACTGGTAATGAATTGTAAGTTAGACTCATACCACAGTGCAGCATAGACCTCAAACACCTGTTTTGGCTGGTTTTGAGGTACGTGGAAAACTTGGATACGTGGATTTCTCCCAAACCAGTTCCTTAAATCACTCAGTAGATATTTTACTTTTAATACAGTGTGTCTCTGTGCCAAACCAAAAAATCGTCTCAGCTCTGCCACCATGAATTTTGCCCACAGTGGCACTGGGCGATGAGCAATATAGACATTTTCTCCTCATTTGAGGTGGCTGGTTAGCCATTACTTTGGACAGTTTGATATTTTCCACGGCGAACATCCGGGCCGTTTTACAGTTGGCGTCAGCGTGTGCAGCAGGTCGAGGAGCGGGTGCTTTGAAGTGTCTGTCTCTGCTGTCTTGCCACATCTGTTGGCAAGATGTGCGTTTGTAGGGGTTGTGTTGCACTGAGGGGGTTTGGGAGCGCTGGAGGCGGGGGTATGCGGGGAGAGTTGGGTTTGTCGGTATTCTCAACGTCATGTGACAATGAAAGACGTCGTAAAATAAAAAGTGTTACGTTTTTAAAGTGCTGTAAAGCTCCATCTGGTACAGCACAGAATACCATTGTTTCATTACTGTGTGGCGTGTCAGCATTAAAATAATTAGTCTATGGAGA
This sequence comes from Ancistrus triradiatus, assembly GCA_025084515.1. NCBI lineage: Eukaryota > Metazoa > Chordata > Actinopteri > Siluriformes > Loricariidae > Ancistrus > Ancistrus triradiatus. Next base: position 535,903 of record JAJAGP010000213.1, on the reverse strand, counting down.
AACCACAAGTCCAAGTCTTGGATTTCCCCAGATTTCTGCATCAATTGCTTATAAAATATGGTCTGATCTTTGATGGACAAACTCATTCTTGCTAAACACACAAACAATTGTACTTATGGACTCATAGTTAAACACATGAATTAATCATGCACTCTTGTTTCTGAAAAACAGAAGAGGAACCCTTGTACATAATGACTCCTATAGCCTCCTTTAAAACAAGACCATTCCCTGTAGCTGTTGGTCACATATGCACAAGAGAAAGGAGAAACAGGGAGATTCTGAGGTTTTTCCTGTTGTTGAAATGCTTTTTACTGATATAGCTTTACTTTCTGTGAAGAATCGATAACATCCTATTGCACTCAGATTCCCCTGTTAAGGATCTTGTCATTTGCTTACACTGATAGTTCCCTCAATGACTGCACACAAAGTACAGGTACGTGCAGTTTAACAACTTTATTATGTTCTGCGAAACAGGCCGTTCACTGAAATAGACTCAGACCGGACAATACCACGTCTGGTCTGTTTATCACATAGTCTTTTTATGCTACTCTAAAGTAAATATAAAGGGTATTTTCACAAGAAACTGTGTACAAATGACACATAAATGCATCAGAGATACTGCTGAAAACACAAAGGAAAGCCCAAGCTATTATTAACATGCTAAACCTTTTGTAATTGATGGAAATTCACAATAATTACAGTAATTAAAATGCATTCATGTCCTATTATGACCCTGTGACCCAGTCAGATGAAACACAGACTGTGTGAATGTGAACCAGTTTATATAATTATAGGTTAGATAGAATATACAGGGATCTGGACAAACAAAGAAGTACTACTTACAATAGGGCATGTACATACACTTACAAATGACAGTTTGTTACAAATAAGCCATGAAAAGTCATCCACACAAACACAAGTAACTTACACAAAAAATCTCTAAACACATCAACCGACACTACTAATGCACTTCTGCTCTAATAGCTCGCCTCAGCAGTGATTGGCTGTTAAGGTGACTGCATTGATTGGCTGTTTATGGCCTCAATGGCCAGAGTTATTATAATTTATTATAATTGTTAAGACCTCAGTCGTTAAAGCAAACAGTCATTGATCAGATGGTTATTAATTGGAGCATACCTGTAGCTAACAATGATGTTCTTACACCTTTACATGTGGAATGAAGTTTTGGTGTTGGTGTCCAGTGCCTTTTTTTTCCAAAAATAGCATTGTGCATTTCTCCAGATAAGTTTCCACAGTGCTCAAGGTGTCAACTTGTGTTGCAATAGAATTAGACCTGCCATAGTTCCACATTTCTTTGTAGACAGTGTCTATCATTGCGGAATGATAAAATAATGATTCAGTAGACTTTTCATTTAACCATTTAGCAGACACACTTACCCAGAGTGACTGATCCAATCTTAGCAATTACAACTGTTACAATCCAAACAATTGTGGGTTAGGAGCTTTGCTCAAGGACCCAACAGTGACAGGTTGGCAGAGGTGGGGTTTGAACCCTGGACATTCTGGTCCATAGTCCAGTACCTTAACCACTGGGCTTTCTTTAGAGAGATATGGTTCACGTGAACAGATCAATCTTGAGAAAAGCAGCAATGCAATTTCATCTGAGTTGGAAGAGTTGATTTATGGAGTTGTTTCATATGTCTTTTTCAGTCTGGCCTCTGAAAATTATTTAACGCATTACAAAGCTAAAAAAATCTGATCTCAGTCGCAGCCAATCCTGGTCATGGACTTGGTCTTGACTCGGACTCGGCTCTAGTGGTCTTGACTACAACACTAGCTGAAGCCTCCCCAATCCTGACCAAGAAATGTATAGTTATAATGTGGAAAAAACTCTACATGGAAAGTACAGTTGTTTGTTTATATTGGATAGTATTGGGTGTTTGGATGAAGATCAGGCCACAATTTATGAGAAATGTAGAAATCCAGGTATTTCCAACGGATAACCTTAGAAATGGAAATTACAGTTAAAGGAAGTAATTTAGTTTCCAATTAGGAATTCATTATATGTTCTAGTCTGCTCATGGATAAAAGAACTAATCTGCTGTGGTTAACTGTCCGTGCAGTTTATTTTGAATTATTTTAGGCAGTTAAACTATGATCTTTTTAACACGATCTATATTTAGCACAAGGTAAAGCAATATGATTAATTTCAAGGAGATGGTTGTAAAATTCTAGGTCTCTTCTCTGCTGCTCTTTAAATATACTCACCAAACATGAGCCTGAAAAAGGAGTGTGCTTCAGAGAAGAGTCGGCTCATCACAGAGCCCTGTCTGAATATTGTCAGACGTGGTTGGTGCCATCTTACGCCTACTCACCTCTATATGGCCACAGCTCTGAATATAGCCAAGAAAGCTTCTCCATTGCTTCTAATACTAAATAGAGGTAAAACTACTGAGACAGTGGTTTAATCACGGGTTTATGGAGCCGACTTTCAGCGGTGCCAGCATTTGACGCGCCGCAAGCATTTTCACATTCCGTTTGCCAAGGGTGGTTGGCCTAGGAACAGTTATTTTCCTCGCAAAGCAGCAGTGTCAGGACTGCACTCCTATCCAGACAACAACCGTGCCATTTGTAACCATTATTAAAGTCATATTTTGCAGTTTGGCTTGTAAACTGTCTTCAAAATGAGCTGGGAAGCTGCCTGATATCCACTCCACGCGCTCTTTGCTGCCGCTGTGTAGCTGTTATTCATTAGGGAAGATAATATTGAAAATTTTTCTTAGCCTAGTTCATGTCATCTTGAATACAGAAGTTAAGTGATACAGCATAAGGCCTTGGGTTAGGCATTAGACGATGGATAATCTTCATCCTTCTGCTTCTCTGCTGCTTCCTCATTCAATATAATGTGGCAAGGGTGAGAATGAACTTTAAACATGTTTTACAAAAACGTTTGAAATCTTGCAAATGTAAATCTGAGAAGAAGGCTTCAATGCACGGACAACGTTTTTTTTTTTTTCTTCACATTGAAGCCTCAAACCCAACATGTTAACAAAAGAACAGGAGCCAGTAATGGGAGACAGAGGAATCTTTATGTGAGAATGATGAGAGGATTGATTAAAAGAAAAACTGTATAAAGAAGGAAAGGAAACGTCTGAAATGATGAAAGCCTGAAATGAGATGTACCTGATTTACAGTTGCCTTAGTTTTGCAAGTGGCATCTTAAAGCGTTGCTGCACCACAATACAGAAGAAAATCCAACAATTATGTGCTTGAAATTTTGTGAGCCTTGTATAATTTTCTACAGTTCTGAATAAACATGAAATAAAACCTCATCAGATTTTCACACAAATCCTAAAAGTAGATAAAGAAAACCCAATTAAAAAATGAGACAAAAATATTACATTTGGCCACTTTTATTGAGGAAAATTTAGTGTGCAGCCTTATGCATCAATAACTGCAACTAAATGCTTCCTGTAATTGTTGATCCGTCCTGCACACCGGCTTGGAGGAATTTTAGCCCATTCCTCCGTACAGAACAGCTTCAACTCTGGGATGTTGGTGGGTTTCCTCACATGACCTCCTTCCACACCATTTCTATTGGTTTAAAGCCAGGACTTTGACTTGACCATTCCAAAACATTAACTTTAGTCTTCTTTAACCATTCTTTTGTAGCATGAGACTTGTGTGCTTAGTGTCACTGGCTTGCTGCATAACCCACATCCTATAAACAACTATCTCCTACCATTTTCCTTTAGGACTTGCCGGTATAATTCAGAATTTATTATTTCAGCAATGATGGTAAGCCATCCTGGTCCAGATGCAGCAAAACAGGCCTAAAACATGATACTACCACCACAATGTTTCACAGGTGGAATAATGTTCTTATGCTGGGAATACGGTGTGTTTCTTTCTCCAGACATACTGCTTCTCATTTAAACCAAATACTACACAAACATAGAAAGGTTTTTCTGATAGACTTCTGGATTGTCCATGTGCAATGATCTTATTCAAGAGCAATGGCTTTCTCCTCGCAATCCTGCCATGCAGGCCTTTATTTGCTTAGAAGTTACCCTGGGTTCTGGGGTGACCTCATGAACTTCATTATCGATCTTTATGGGTCAACCAAATAATAATCAATAATTTGGATTTTCTGAGTTTGTACACAACCTATCTGACTATGTATTGATGGAGTCCAATCTCTGAGGTCCTCAGATATCTCCTTTGCTGGGATACACTTCCACAAACATGTTGTGAAGATCAGACTTTGGTTGATCCCTGTGCTTTAAATACAACAGGGTGCCCACTCACACCTGTTGTCATGTCAATGATTTAAACACCTGACTCTAATTTCGCCGATCTAGACGTTCACATACTTTTGCCACTCGCAGATATTTAATGGAATGTTTTCCTCAATAAATAAATGACCAAGTATAATATTTTTGTATCATTTCTTTAACTTGGTTCTCTCTACTTTTATGCCCTTAGTGAACATCTGATGATGTTTAAGGTCATATTTATGCCTAAAAACAGAAAACTGTAACGGGTTCACAAACTTTCAAGCACGCCTGTACCTGCTGCTGTGTTTGCTATCCTTTCTGGGACCCCATTTTGGTTCTTTGTGCGTTTTCTGTAAAAATAAAAGCTGATTGTGTCAGTTCTGTGCAAACTTTACCCAGCAAAACACTGTCCTTCTTGACTCACTTGCTTTGGAAAACAATATTGAATCACGGGCCTAAATTGCTTTGGTGGAAAAATGATTCAAGTGGGCATAAAGTGCATGTGAGAGTCATTTTGGCTCATTATGGCATCATCTGAAATGTCAAGGAATTGAAACCAGCATGAGGGAGTTTAGCCTGTGAGAGACAGAGGGAGAGAGGGAGCGAGAGAATGTACACAAGGTGGTTACACATGGTTTTCGTAGACAACAAAACCAAAATAATTCAACAAAGGGCTTCTATGTTGTTTTTCCCCCTCGCTCTCCTCAATCTAATTGGATGGCTCTACTGTTAAACTTTGTACAATGTCATTAAATGAGGTGTGTACTGTAGCAAATTAGGGTAAAATTAGGCCGCATGCACTTGCACATGTAATTTCTATTTTCGTGCCGGTAGCTCAATTAGAAGTCTCGTGCTGGGCACAACAGCAGAAAGGCTGATAGACTGGAAACGCATGCTTTACTCTACTACTAGCACCAGATGGGCACGGTATCCGCGTTTGCTATATTGGTGGTGGCATATCAGAATTTATTTTGAGTGTTGTTAGCACAGAAAATAGCATGCAGGTCTGTTTACTTTGTTTACTGTTTGTGCCCCCATGTGGGCACCATTTATTCCCCACACTATAAAAACGCTGCTGCAATCACAAACACAGACGTCTGACCACATCAGGCCGAGTCAGACAAGGGCACATACCCTCTGATGGGGCAGTCAGTGTTTATGGCTGCCATTTTATTGTAACCATGACCATAACTTTTCTTTGCCCTGTACAGCCCATTTGACCACAGTGGTAAAGCTCAGCTAGACTGGTGCCAGTGACTCAATCTGCAACTTAATTTCTACCCATTTGTCCTCTGTCAAAAGTGGTTTAATGGGCCCTTAAACGATTAAATTGTATGCTGCATTATAAGAATTCTGTACTCAATATAGTGCATGTTGTATGTCCTGTAATACATATAAAGTAATTAATTCATCGCTATATAACATTTCGCTCGTTTTCCGGAAAAAGATTCCAAATATATATATTATAAATATGTTGTTCATCAAGATCCCACAACATGCTGAGTTTCTGGAAGGCTTCCCAAGTCCCTGTGAGTAACCACAACTGTTCTTAAGTCTTATAATGGACAAAGTGTTATTTGGTTGTACTTTCTGTACTTTAGGCAAAACCGAATCCTGATATGAACATAATTCGCAGGTCGATGTCCTGGAATTAATGTGGACGCAAAATACATACATGGGAAAACAAAAGTCATCTTATCATACACAAAACATTCATAAATGACAACAACTACTATTTCTGATTGTACAGAATGTTTGTACTTACTATATAATATAAATATCGTACTTTGTTAGCTATATGTATATGTATATATAGATAGTTATATATGTATATACACGCACACGCATATATATATAAATATATATATATATATATAGAGAGAGAGAGAGAGAGAGAGAGAGAGAGAGAGACACATATATATATATATATATATACACACATATATGTGTATATATATATATACTATATATGTATATATATATATATATATATAGTTATATATATATACATATATAGATAGTTATATATGTATATACACGCACACGCATATATATATAAATATATATATATATATATAGAGAGAGAGAGAGAGAGAGAGAGAGAGAAGGGGTAAGTAAATAAAAATGTTATATTATATATATATATATTATTATATATATATATATATATATATACATACGAGAGAGAGAGAGAGAGAGAGAGAGAGAGAGAGAAAGAAAGTTAACGGAAAACAAGGTAGTTAAATAAAAATTATATATATTATATATATATATTATATATATATTATTTTTATTTAGGTACCTTGTTTTCCGTTAGCTCTCTCTTTATCTCTCTATCTATCTATCTATCTATATATATATATATATAACAAAGTACGATATTTATATTATATAAAAAGTATAAACATTATGTACAATCAGATATAGTAGTTGTTGTCATTTATGAATCTTATGTGTATGATCAGATGATTTTTGTTTCCCATGTATATATATATATAGTCCCTCCATACCCTGCTCTCTTTCTTTCTCTCACACACAATGAGAAATTGTCTTATTTTGTGTATTTCCTGTTGTATTTACAGGAACCCTGAAGTCATTTAACAATAAAATTAATAAAGTCATAAACAAAGTAAAAATGCATACGAATGCAAGTTTGATTGCACTTATGTTAGCTGGACATCTACATAGCATTTTACAAGTAAATGCATGCTTTAAGAGTTGAACTGATACTGTGTGTTACGGCATTTGGCTAGGTGACATGGCCTGCAGTAACTTTTGATGAATGTCCATCTGAACTGAACTGATGTTCTCCATAGGACGCTGTTGAAAAGATATGATACTGTAAAGTATGTTTCAGCAAATTGTTAAAGGGTTTAATCTAGGCAACGTGCAGTGAGAACTGTGCACAGTAACCAGCTCTAAATCACCAAGACTAGCCTTTTTTATCATTTACAAGAAAATGTCTAGGCTTCATAACCTAAGAAATGTTATCCCCGGTTTTTCCCTTGGCAAAAGACAGACTTGAAATGGCATAGCTTCCATTGTTGTTGAGTTCTGATGGTAGCACGAGAAGAACAGCTGCATTAAATCCAGACTGCATTGTGTGTGCATGGATTGTTGGATTTTCAGGCTTCAGGTTTTTTAATTCTGCAAACAAATGGCTGTATTCTAATAAAGAGGCTGAGAATATATATGGTGATTATACCGTTGCTAAAACAAAAATCTAAAGGTGGCTTAAGACTTTTGGACAGCACTGTAAGTTATAATTGAAATAAGCTGTTGAAGGTTAAGTGCCGTTCTCAAGGGACCCGCAATGGCAGCATTAGGATTTGAACTCACCCACCAATTTCCAAGTAAGCAATCAGTACCAGCTTACTATTCACTGATTATTTAGTTATTATTTAGTTTATTATATATTATTTAGTTATGCGTCCTTTTGTCTGTGTTCATCTAAAGGTTTCTGTTATTCTGGCAAATAATGCAATGTCATAGAAAATAGCATAAATTATATTAATAAAGTAAAGGTCTGAACTTCCCCACTTAGCCTAGTGGTTAAGGTACTGGACTATGGACCAGAAGGTCGAGGGTTCAAATCCCACCTCTGCCAAGCTGCCACCGTTGGGTCCTTGAGCAAGACCCTTAACCCACAATTGCTTGGATTGTAAGACTGTACCAATTGTAAGTCGCTCTGGATAAGGGCGTCTGCTAAATGCTGTAAATGTAAATGTAAATGTGACTTCTCAAGGTCCCTACCTTCAGACATGTTCAGAATGTTCAGGTTTTGAGAGACTGTTACTTTAAATGACAGTAGGTCATTAAGCTATTCCCATTATACCAGTAAAATGTGGCCCCAAACACTGACAGTAATAGTATCAGCTAAACATGCACTCACAATTTTGAGGCAAATAGCCAGACCACTGAATGGGGGCACACGATGGCAAATAAGGGTAGCCCAGTCACCTCACAGCTCCAAAGATCCCCAGCTGTGTGGAGTTTGTGTGTTCTCCCCATGTCCCTGTTGGTTTTCTCTGGGTGCTCTGGTTTCCTCCCACTTTCCAAAGCACATGCATTGGTTACTATAAATTGGCAATTTGGTTGTGGGCCAACGTAAGGTGCTGTGACATACTGGTTGGAATTTACTATGGTCGGGATAAATGTTAGGAACGAGAGAAAGAGAACTAGACCACAGAATGGATAAGCAGTCAGACACAAAGTGATTAGCCCACACATACTGGTTATGTAGCAGGGACCATCAAAAATAAACTTTATCCAATGGCTTTTGTGTCCTCTAAGACAGGGGTCTGATGTAAGAAGTTCCGGCGCTTAGCTCTTAGCTTTGAGATAATGCTAGTGGATCCAGTGCTTGTGAGAATAAAATGGCACATTTTTACAAATATAGTATTCAGGCCATGGATATGAGGAGTGGTATAATGCTAATGAGCCTCCTATGATGCAAGAAGGGGAATAATTTGTTGAATCCCATGGTTTCTGAGCTAGGCAACTCACAAAAAAATGACTAGATTGTCTATTTCACAGTTGTGGGTTGGTACACACCGCAGATAACCAAATGTATGTGCACAAGCACTGGAAAAGTGAGTTTTGCATAATGTGTGCCCCTTAAGCATGGCTCCATTTTTACCAAAATGCTAATTATGATGATGATTATTGCTGGAACACAGCATCATATACAAAATTTGTGAGAATGTAAAACAGCGATGGTGCTTGTGTTAGTTTTAAAACAAATCAAGCCAAGAGAAAAACCACAGGTCCTTAGCCTAAGCCTTACCACTCATTACTTTTCATGTGAGTTGGCTTGAAGAAGCGTGGAAATGCAAATCTCCACCTGTGCTGTCGATTCTAGGTTTGACCTGTACTCATTCCCAGTTCACCACTAATAGGACTGGATTTATTAATGGTACGCCCCTTAATGTGGTCTAGTGGCTGCCAGGCAGAGAAGTGAGTTAGATTAGAACTGATAGCAGAGATTGCCAGGCACGCTAACCATTTCTGAATATGAGGCAGCAGTTTGTTCATATATTAGCCAGGCGCAACTTAAAGCCTGAAAGTCTGCCCTTCAGAACGACTTGTGTGTGTGTGTGTGTGTGTGTGTGTGAGAGAGAGAGAGAGAGAGAGAGAGAGAGAGAGAGAGAGGAAACAGTTTCGTTTACGCCACAGCGGAACAGAACTGCATCTAGACGTCCGAATACATTTCATGGCATGAAGGCTCAGACTTCTTTTTTTTTTTTTTTTTTTTTTAATTTCTCGACAGACCATCCATTCATAGAAAGGAGGAACCTTTGGAACGTTTAGACTTGCGCCAAAACATTGGAGGCGACGCCATGATGCTCTTTATGCAGATGAGAGCTGACAGGACTGGATGAGCTCCAACACAGATACACAAAAGAGCCTCTCTGTCAAGAACATGAACAATTCCACACAAATCCTCCAGAGAAAGAATCCATCTGAGAGCGATTTTTTACCTAAAACACTGTGGTCTTTTCCATGGCTCTGAAAACAAAAACAAAAATGCTTTTCAGTCATCACTCTAGCATTTTGGGTGGATTTTAATCATTTGTTAGCATGAGGACAGGACGAGCTCTAGGTCAAGAGCAATGACTGCCATAATAATTGTAGTTTTTGTTTAACTTTTTTTTAATTTCGCATCTGCGCTCTTTAGCTTGAGGAAATTGCTTGATGTGTTGACTTATTTATTACCATTTTTTGTAAGAAATTGTTTTATAATAACAGGAATAATGATAATAATAATAAAGAATTATAATACAGTGGTACCACGGTTCTCGACCACCTCTGAACTCGTCGAATTCGGAGCTCGATGCATTTTGACCAGAACCAGGAAAAACCTGTCTCGGTTTCCTCGGTTACTCTGCGCACTTGCTTAAACTTAAACTATACGATTCAGTACACAGTGATTCATTTAACATTTACAGCATTTAGCAGACGCCCGCCCTTATGCCCGAGCTATATACAATTGGTACAGTCTTATAATCCAAGCAATTGTGGGTTAAGGGCCTTGCTGAAGGACCCAACAGTGGCAGCTTGGCAGAGGTGAGATTCGAACCCTGGACCTTCTGGTCCATAGTCTAGTACCTTCACCACTAAAACCACCACAGTCCACCACGGTCTGATTCATTTACATTACATTTACATTTACAGCATTTAGCAGATGCCCTTATCCAGAGCAACTTACAATTGATACAGTCTTACAATCCAAGAAATTGTGGGTTAAGGGCCTTGCTCAAGGACCCAACAGTGGCAGCTTTGCAGAGGTGGGATTTGAACGCTGGATCTTTTGGTCCATAGTCCAGTATCTTAACCGCTAGGCTACCACAGTCCCAGCGATTCAGTGATTCAGCGATTCAGATTCACAAGAGCCTTGCTCAGAGATCTCTGCTGTGTTTATCGGGTTTTCTATTTTTACGTCTCCAGTACTTTTTTCATAGTGCAAAATCTTAAAAAGGTTAGTTAGGTTAAACAGGACTTGAATTCTCCAGAACACAGGGTGCAGTTAGCTTAGCAGCTATGCTAGCCCATGAAACAGATTAATTTGCATTACTCCTTATGGGAATAATCTTCTCGGTACTCGTCGGTAGCCTTCTGGAATGAATTAACAAGAGAACTGAGGTACCATGTAGTAATAATGGGGCTGTTGGACAGCACGATGGCACAGGGATTAGAGCTGTTGCCTCACAGCTCCATAGATCCTCAGTTTGATTTCCAGTTCGGACTCTGCCTGTGTGGAGTTGGCATGTTTTCTGCATGTCTGCTTGGATTTCCTCCACTTTGGTAATAATAGCAATAATAATAGGAACAACAAAACAATAATAACAATAAAAACAACAATAATTAGTCAGTAATATATTTCTTTTCTATACCAACGTAATCCAATTCAGTGTTGGGGGTTGCGAGGACAATCAGGCACAGGGCGCAAGGCGTGAAAAAACCCTGAACAGGTCGCCAGTCCATCGCAGTGCAATTTAGAGATGCCAGTTGACCTAACACATTTCTTTGGAATGTGGAACCAGAGGAAACACACACAGGTAGGACATGCAAACCACACAGGCAACGACTGGGCTGGGACTCAAACCTAGGTTTATGGAGCTGTCATGGAGCTGTTATGGAGCAGCCATAAAATCAGCACTGGCATTCAATATTTCAGATTGACATATAACATGTATCAATATGTTATAAATGAAAAATCGGCACACATTAAAACTCAGAACACATTTCATTCAGAAATGACATGATCTAGAATTTCAAAAAAGAACAATATTTTCTTATTGATCCTAAGTAATACAAAAAAATTTTTTTATCATGAAACAAATTTCATAAAATGTCACAAAAATGTTCTAGGCTGGCACTTTTACAAACAATGTCTTCTTACGAGAGCTTTTTAAAAGACATATACTGGTCCTTCTCAAAAAATTAGCATATTGTGATAAAGTTAATTCTTTTCCGTAATGTAATGATAAAAATTTAACTTTCATATATTTTAGATTCATTGCACACCAACTGAAATATTTCAAGTCTTTTATTGTTTTAATACTATGATTTTGGCATACAGCTCATGAAAACCCAAAATTCCTATCCCACAAATTAGCATACTTCATCCGACCAATAAAAGAAAAGGTGTTTTTAATACAAAAAAGTCAACCTTCAGATTATTATGTTCATTTATGCACTCAATACTTGGTCGGGAAGGTCCCTTTTGCAGAAATGACTGCTTCAATGCGGCGTGGCATGGAGGCAATCAGCCTGTGGCACTGCTGAGGTGTTATGGAGGGCCCAGGATGCTTCGATAGCGGCCTTAAGCTCATCCCAGAGGGAGAGGTTGGGTCTTGCGTCTCTCCAACTTTCTCTTCACAATATCCCACAGATTCTCTATCGGTTCAGGGTCAGGAGAGTTGGCAGGCCAATTGAGCACAGTAATACCATGGTCAGTAAACCATTTACCAGTGGTTTTGGCACTGTGAGCAGGTGCCAGGGGGGTGTTCGTGCTGAAAAATGAACTCTTCATCTCCATAAAGCTCTTCAGCAGATGGCAGCATGAAGTGCTCCAAAATCTCCTGATAGCTAGATGCATTGACCCTGCCCCTTGATAAAACACAGTGGACCAACACCAGCAGCTGACATGGCACCCCGGACCATCACTGACTGTGGGTACTTGACACTGGACTTCAGACATTTTGGCATTTCCTTCTCCCCAGTCTTCCTCCAGACTCTGGCACCTTGATTATTTTCCGAATGACATGCAAATTTGCTTTCATCCGAAAAAAGTACTTGGGACCACTGAGCAACAGTCCAGTGCTGCTTCTCTGTAGCCCCAGGTCAGGCGCTTCTGCCGCCGTTTCTGGTTCAAAAGTGGCTTGACCTGGGGAATGCGGCACCTGTAGCCCATTTCCTCCTGCACACGCCTGTGCACGGTGGCTCTGGAATCGGCCCTTCTCCACAATCCTCCTCAGGGGTCCGGTCACCTCTTCTCGTTGTGGCAGCGTTTTTCTGCCACACTTTTTCCTTCCCACAGACTTCCCACTGAGGTGCCTTGATACAAGCACTCTGGGAACAGCCTGTTCGTTCAGAAATTTCTTTCTGTGTTTTTTACCCTCTTGCTTGAGGGTGTCAATGATGGCCTTCTGGACAGCAGTCAGGTCGGCAGTCTTACCCATGATTGCGGTTTTGAGTAATGAACCAGGCTGGGAGTTTTCAAAAGCCTCAGGAATCTTTTGCAGGTGTTTAGAGTTAATTCGTTGATTCAGATGATTAGGTTAATAGCTCGTTTAGAGAACCTTTTCATGATATGCTAATTTTGTGAGATTTCATGAGCATATTTTGGGTTTTCATGAGCTGTATGCCAAAATCATCAGTATTAAAACAATAAAAGACTTGAAATATTTCAGTTGGTGTGCAATGAATCTAAAATATATGAAAGTTTAATTTTTATCATTACTATTACGGAAAAGAATTAACTTTATCACAATATGCTAATTTTTTTAGAAGGACCAGTAGATATAATTTGGCATTTTTTTTAAAATTAAGAATGACTTAAACATTGTGTGGAATGTAGGGCAAGCATGACTGGCTTAATGGCTTGGATTAAGACTCACTTGCAAAAAAGTGTTTCTGAAATTGCAGAGCTCAGTAATTACAAGGGGTACCCCTTCTAATTACTCAGTTCTGCTATTTCAGCAACATTCACTCATAACACGTTCATAATCAGTTCTAAAATATACATTTCTGGATTCTGCACCAACAAACAGTGGCAGTAGAATGGGTTGTAATGAATACCCAGTGACTCTCAGTATGACACATTTATAGGTTTCCGCCTCCAGCAAGTCAGTTCTTTCAGTTTCTGACCTGCCGTCTTTAAACACAGTCCATAGCGAATTGGTTTGCCAACTGTGATTAAGAACTTGACTGGCTTGCACAGAACCTTGACCTCAGCTCCATCAGACACCCTGAAAATGCACTGGGTTTCCTAAAGTGAGCCAGGCTTATTGTTTATCATCAGAAGCTGACCTCACAGTCATGTTCCAAAATCTAGTGGAAAGCTATATATGCTTTACAGTAGCAAATTACCAATTAACAACTAATATTTTATGAAAAACAGGAGATTTTGGAAGATTTTGAACACCCAGTCATGTGTTAGTTTGAGTTTTATATCAAACATATCAATCTTTTCATGATTTTAGCTTTGTTTACACAAAGACTATGTAAGTGAATTTCCCGGTTTCCAGCTTTTTCCTCCAGAACAGTTCACTGCAGCACTAAGCAGTGACAACCAAGTGTTGGCACAGGTCTCAGGAGTGCATTTTCTTGCAAATTTCCTGACCAGTGATTGCAGTAATTGTGGCTGAAATAACAGAAATCAGTAATTATAGGGCCATTCTACATACTTTTGGATATATAATGTACCTTGATGTACTTAAAACAGTTATTTTTGGTTATTATACAATACAATGTACATTGTGTTACAATAAACTTAGGATTAGATGAACTGAAATAAGCTACTGCATGGCAATCATCCACACAGGCACAATGACATCCGGAAACCCCTTCTGCCTCTCCATGTCCAGTATGTTGAGGCCCGCCTTCTGAATGATGCTCTTTATGATGTCCAGGTGGCGGATGATGCTGCTGTCAACGGAGTCTAGTTTGCAGCCTTGGCGTGCCATGTTATCCTTTATGATGATGACTCCGTTGGGTCTCAGACTTTCCTTTGCTCGCATCAAGAACTCCAACAGGTCTTTATCAGTCAGGTGACCTAAGTACAACAAAGAGCTTTGAGATGGAAAGTCAAAGTCAAAGTTACATTTTTGAAACCCAAAAACTGGGCCAATTTTGAAGTACATCCTGGAAAGGTTCAAGTCTTTCAGAGGGCATCATACACTGATTGACTCATTCAAAATGACTAAGAGATTCAGACTTCAGTGAGAGTTTATTAAGCTCCGAGGTTTCAAATGTCAAAAGACTGTACGTCCCATTAATTAATTTGAAATTAACGACCAAGTGTGATATACATCAATCTGGCATAATATTATGACCACCTCCTTGTTTCTACACTTATTGTCTGTTTTATCAGTTTCACTTACCATATAGAAGCACTTTGTAGTTCTACAACTACAGATTGTAGTCCATCTGTATCTCTACATCCTTTGTTAGTCCACTTTACTCTGTTCTCTAATGGTCAGGACCACCACAGATCAGGTACTATTTGGGTGGTGGATCATTTTCAGCAGTGCAGTGAAACTGATGTGGTGGTGGTGGTGTGTTAGTGTTTGCTGTTCTGGTATGAATGGATCAGACACAGCAGTGCTGCTGGGGTTTTTAAAAACACTGTTCACTCACTGTGCACTCTATTAGACACATCTACCATGTTGCTCGACCTTGTAGATGTAAAGTCAGAGACAGCAGCTCATATGTTGTTGCACAGTTTGTGTTAGTCATCCTCTAATCATTCATCAGTGCTCACAGGACGCTGCCTACAGGATGCTGGTGGCTGGACATTTTTGGTATGTGGAATATTTTCAGTCCAGCAAGGACACTGAGGTGTTTAAAAACTCCAGCAGCACTCCTGCGTCCGATCCACTAATATCAACACACACTAACACACCACCGCATCAGTGTCAGTGGAGTGATGAGAATGATCCACCACCCAAATGTACCTGATCTGTGGTGGTCCTGTGGGGGTCCTGACCATTAGAGAACAGAGTAAACGGGACTAACAAAGCATGTAGAGAAACAGATGGACTACAATCTGTAATTGTAGAACTACAAAGTGTTTCTATATGGTAAGTGAAACTGATAAAATGGACAATGAGTGTAGAAACAAGGAGGTGGTCATAATGATATGCCTGATAGTGTTGATTGGCTGTTGAGGTGCCCAGCTTCTTACAGCTGCATCGTCCGGAGTTAAAAGACAGATTTTTTTCCCTTTTATAATTTGCTATAATTTTTAAGACCTCTGTCATTAAAGTGAACTGACATTGATGGAATGGTTGTGATATTAAATTCCTATTTGCAGCTCTCTGAAGTCCTAACTAATGCAACCTTGTGCTTCCAGGCTAAATTAAACAAGACTATTAAAATAAATGAGAGAAATTAAAGACAACAAAGATTATTTAAAACTTAATATTATGATTTGATTTAATAAAAAATCAATACTAAGGTATAATTTTTAGCTCCAAAAATGTTTAGGACGTCTCCGAAAGCGTGGAGGATTCTCAAGGTTCGCGACTGTTATGAGGCCATCGAACATAAATTAACCACACTGCATGCACACACTCACAGGATACCCACTGCATCCAGATGACATCATATCTACTGTGTGGAGGGATGAAATCCTGCAGGCAGTCAAGGTAGTAAGTCTCCACACGGTTTGCATAGTCGCCTAAGTAACATTCATGCGCATGGAGAATGAAGTCCTCCATCATGTCCACCATCTCCATGACTTCAAACACAGGAAACAGGACACCTTTAGACACCCGACCAATTCCACAGCCGCAGTCCAGCGCCCGCTTGGTGTCAGCCTTCCCTGGACCCTAGCATGATTACAAAGATATGCTGTTATTCTTTTTCTTTGTCTATTTGAGGTTGACATGCAATTTAAACTATTCTTGTTTCTTTTAACAAATTGGTAGCCCTGTTGATATGCCATACGTTATTCATTCATTCAATAGGGAGTGATTCCAGCAGGGTCACTACTTTACCAGGAGCTGATGTACAACGCAGGCATATTTATGTATGACAGTACAGGTGTGCCCCGTTTAACAAACGCATTATGTTCTGTGAAACAGGGCATTGACCAAAATGGACGTAGACCGGACATTACCATAGTCACATAGTCTTTTTATGCTACTGTAATGTGAATATAAAGGGTATTTTCACAAGAGAACTGTGTGCAAACCATACATAAATCAGACATATCACTGAAAACATGATTGGAACGCTACCAACTACACAGTATTCCTAATGCCATCGCATTTTTATTTATGGAAATTCACAATAATTATAGAAAACACAGTTATTTACTGTTGCGACCCTGTATAGGGGAAAGCTGTAACATTTGAGAGGATGGTATGGTGGACCTGCTACTTTTGTTCGATGGAAGCCAACAATGCACTGATAGAGAGATTTACGAACAACATGGAAGATCAGCCAGATGAAACAGAGACTCAACACTTGAATGTGAACCAGTTTATATAGTTATAGGCTGGAGAGAATATACAGGTAGTGGGGGGACAAAGGAGTACTACTTATAATGAACAGGCACATACACTTACAAAAGCCATTTACAGCTTGTTACAAATAAATAGTGGAAAGTCAGACACACAGACACGAGTACTTGCACAAAAAAGTATCTAAACACATCAACCGAGTTAGAACAGTCTCCAGGCCAAACGTGTAAGGTCATTACATACAGATGCGAATGAAGGACTTTTGCTGTTAAACTCCCGCCTCTGCTCTTGGATCTGCAGCATTGATTGGCTGATGAGGTGACCAGATTTTAACACCTGCTACGCCTGGAGTTAAAAGACAGTTTTCTATTTCTTATTAAAACTTATTATAATTTTTGAGACCTCAATTGTTAAAGTGAATGGATGTTGAATGATGGTTGTCTCATTAAAAGCAAATTATATATATATATATATATATATATATAAAAAATATATATATATATATATATACACATTGATGGAGTTTGGTGCAAAATCCCTTGATTTTCCACAAAAGCTAGAAAAGCTAGAAATGTGAAATGAATTCACATTGAAGTGTGCATACATTTGTGAGGTTGTACTTTGTTGGAGAAAATTTGTACTAATTATTGTAATAAATTGCATGAAGTTACAAATAAACAAGACAAGACAATACATATTTAAGTAGGCAAAGCTTTAGAAGGAATCAAAAGAAATTTAACATTGACCATCTTGGTCTTCAGAGAGGGCAGAGTATGACATCTAGCAGAATTATAAAACATGTCAAGAATAATTAGAAAACACTGGCCAGTAAATCAAACAGAGTTGGAACCATTATGTCTGGCAAAATGTTCCAAGTGAGAATTATATAAATACTCTTAAGTGGCTGGAAAGAGTTGCAGAGACAAAAAGTGGTTGGGCAAAGAGAATATGTTACTTTTTTTTAACATATTAACATTCACTATTTTAGATTTTTTACAATGTGAACTCTAAATATTTCTCTATCTAATAGCTACAGTACACTATTAGTTATTTTAGCATTTGCTCTTAGCATGTACAAACTTTAAAAAACTGTAAAAAATGAAATTACTTGTACTGTCTTACAGAATGTCCTTTCACTTCAGTTCTGTTCTGTGCCCATAGATTTTGCCATTTATCCTTCATTTTGGCTTTAATAATGCTTTTAGTATCTTCTTTACTGCATTTTATATTCATCTCTATATTATTCTTTCCTGCCGATTTCCTATAGCGATCCAGTAATGATCTACCAAGCCTTGACCTCTGACGTATTTCTGGGTTCTACGAAACGAGCACAGAACTGAAAAGCACTGCCACAACTGAAGCGTACAGTTTTTGTTTTCGCTCGATTTAAAATTATTTTGCGCTCTCGTATTTTGATTTTGCGCTCTCTTCTTTAGATTTTGCACTCTCGTATTAAGATAGTGATCTCACTCCATAGTCCTGGGTTCAATCCCAGATGGAGCAGCCTGGGTCCTTTCAGTATGGAGTCTTCATGTCCTTCCCATGTCAATGTGGGTTTATTCCGGGTACTCCGGTTTCCTCCCACAGGTCAAAGACATGCAGTAGGTTAACTGATTACTTTAAATTGGCCTGATATACAGTATGTGTGACTAGTTTAGATGAAATCTTGTGTATCAATGTAGATTTGTGTCTGCCTGTTAAAATAGCCATTGATGCTGATAAGCAACGTTAAATGAAACCACCAAACAAGCAAACACATGTCTTTGGACTTTGGGAGGAAACCGGAGTACCTGGAGTAAACCCGAGTGGACATGGAGAGGATATGCAAACTCCACACAGGTTAAACTGGTTTACTGTTAATTAAATGTTAAGTTTAATGGGTAAGTAAACAACTGGACAAAATAATACAACACAAGTTATGGTGTTTTGTAGAAGACTACATTTACATTGACATTTACAGCATTTAGCAGATGCCCTTATCCAGAGCGACTTACAATTGGTACAGTCTTACAATCCAAGCAATTGTGAGTTAAGGGCCTTGCTCAAGGACCCAACAGTGGCAGCTTGGCTGAGGTGGGATTTGAACCCTGGACCTTCTGGTCCATAGTCCAGTACCTTAACCACTAGGCTACCACAGTCTAAGAGGTTTTGTACGTGGTACTTGCAGCAAAATGTATTCACAGTTTCATTGTAAAGTGAAAAGTGACTAAATACCATACCACAAACTTCTTTAAAAACTGCCTGGAGCCCTCCAGATCCACCTCTGAGATTTCCACAAAACCTCCCATCATGCCTTCCACTGATGCAGGTACATCTCTGTAAAAGTTTTGGGCTCTGTAGTAGAACTGCTTCTCCCCCTTGATGTACTCACAGGTTACAGCATACAGTTTCACTGCAGAGGACAAACACAAAAATAAAATCAGGCCACACTCTTAGGTTATTTGGGAACAAATGTTCTGCTGTCTAGAGGCAGGCGTAGCAGAGCAAATCATTATAAGATCTGTAAATATTAGGCGTTAGGAAGAAGGCAGGCATCTGTGGATTGCTAAGCTGCCACTGTTGGGACTTTGAGCAAGACCCTTGACCTTTAACTGCTCATATGAATTGCAAGGCACTCTGGATAAGAACATTTGCTCATTGCTATAGATGTAATAAATGTGACATTTGAGTTCTTTGACAAGCGCTTACTATGACAAGCCTAATTTACTTAGATTAAAAATAATTAGCACTTATCACTTATTTGCAAAGGAGACTAGTCGATTGTTTTTTGGGGGTGTTGCAGTTAATTTCTGAAGTGTATTTGAATGGCAAAAGTTGGTTTTTAATATGCGAATCATTGTATCTTGAATATATATATATATATATATATATATATATATATATATATATATATATATATATATATATATCTATAGGATAACTCGCTTTAAAATGTTTCAATAGTGGAGCTAGTATGCTAAAAAGGAACTCAGACTGCATTCCCCATGCGCCAGAAATGGAGCAGCTCCACCTTTCTCCCCCACTGTACCCAACCATAGATGTTTAAAAATAACATGATTTTAAAAATATACATTAGAATAACAATTTCGGCAAATGGAACAGCCAGAAGCTTTGAGCCTACTTTTAGGTTGCCACGTCCCCCTTGCAACCCCCGAAAGGAGAAATGTACCTATGATAAAACATACTGTAAAAAGATTAATTACTACAAGCTACAATTTGTACTGGCTTCGCCACACTTATTTAAATTGACCTTTCAAGAAAGATAAGGGCCAAAAAAGTGTCTTAGCAACCCTATAACAGAATTTGAATGGGTTAAATAATATGATTTCATTTTAAATACGTTAGATTTGAAATGCAGTCAAATGTACACTGTGGACACCCAACAATTTACATAAAAAACATGGGTCTTAGTATGGAGTTTGCCGTCACCTTTGCTGCTACAACAGCCTTTGTTCTTCTATGATAGCTTTAAACTAGATTTTGGAACATGACTGTGAGGTCAGTTTCTGATGTTAGACAATAAGCCATGGCTCACTTTTGGAGCTGAGGTCAAAGTTTTGTACAAGCCAGCCAAGTTCTCAGTCAAAGTCTACAAACCTATTCTTTGTGGACTTTCATTAAGAACCATAATGAGATCACCAGATTATTACAGATAGAACGTTCAGAGTACTTCACTTTTAAATGTTTAAATAGTGATGCTAGTTTGCTAAAGGGACATGCATCAGATATGCGTGAGAACATAAAGACATGCTGGAAAAACATCATCAGAGACACACACACCAGTGCAAGTCAACGCAAAGTGCTTTATTTACACAGTGCACTAATCCCATCTAGACCTTTTTTATCAGTAAGACCCTTTCTGTCTTACAGAGCAGTCTGTCTTACAGCTTTCTTTCTCCTGTGCCAGTGAGAGCTGAGCTTTTACAGGTGGGCGACCAAGCAACTCCGCCTTCCTTCTCCCATAATACCCAACCATAATTGTTTAAAAATAAAATTATTTTAAAAATGAAAATGGAGTTTCCTGCTGTGAGCAGGAATTACTGAGAGTGAACATTGTACCACCTCCAAACTTTGAGGGGGACATGCCTTGCCCCCTAAAAAAAACTACAACTACCATAAAAATAATGTAAAAGGATTAATTACTACAAGCTACCATTTTCCTTTACAACAATCAATTGCATTAAGAAACAAAACTACAGTTATATAACCTATAGCACATATTTATTTGATACATTAGTCTAAATATTTACTTTAACTGTAAGATGTTCATTTCTTTATAATCAATAAAAACCCTTTTCTGATCAGGGTTGCGATGGGTCCAGAGCCTTTCCTGGGAGGGCAGGAATGCACCTTAGACAGGGTGCCAGTCTACCACACACTCACACATTCTTTCACACTCATGGGTGTCCAGTCCATCAACGGCGGTGATTTGGCGAGTACCTGAAAAACCCCACTTAGTCAAAATGAGACCTTGCCAAACTCCACACAGACAGTAACTGGAGAAGAGCCCTGAACACAGGTCCCTGGAGCTTTGCCGTACTTGCTGTGCCAGTATGCCATCCTGCTGGGTTCTAAAGATTGCTGCTGTGGTGCCAATGTTCTGACAGCGCAAGTGAAAAGGTTTTTATTTTGCATTCTGTTAAGGAGAATAACGGAAAGCCTATGTATAAATCAGTATGTTTTTAGTTTAGACTTAAAGACTGTTAACGTGTATGAATCCTGAACAAATGTGACTGGCAGCCATGCCTGACAATGCTCTCCCTCCTGCCATGACTTTTATAAATTCTAGGAAATAAAAGGAACCCTGCACCTTGAGAACAAAGTAGACGTGCTGGGTTGTAAGACTCTACAACTTCACAGATACTATGGGCTCAGGCCATGTGGAACTTTATATGTTACCAGAAGTGAAACATTTCTGAAAGAGACAGAAAGATACACTATATAGACAAAAGTTTGTGGACACCCCAAAAATTACATTCAAAACTGTATCTATCACTATATCTAACGCTGATGTATTAGTGTTGGATTATTTAATATTTTTTGTGCAATTTGTTTTGTTCAGTATGATATGCATGCAATATGGTAAAGGACATTATGTGTCTGTAAGTGAAGAATCCAAATATGTAAAGCACATGGAGAATATTAACTGAAAAAGCAGATTCCACATGGGTATGAAATGCATTTCAGTGGGCAGACATGGGATAAAATTACAGAGTGCACTCAGGAGGCAGGGCGTAAGATATAACTCCATTTTTTCGGGCTCGGTCGTCACAATGTACAAAAATCTGTTCTTAACATTAATGTCTTGATCTTGGATTTGAACTTGACCGTACTCTCCTGTCTCATAGTATTGTTTGTGACACAACTGCAGCCTTTGTGCATATTGTGGTACATTTTCCTGCCCTTTTCTAGGTATAAACTTAGAAACACAATGGGAAATCTCAACATTACTTTTATCTTGATGCCTTACTGATGGTACTAGTTGTGCAGTAGGCTGTGAACTACAAATTGGAAGGTTGTGAGTTCAACTACCAGCTTTGTCAGGCTGCCACTGTTCAGTCCTTGAGCAAGGTTCTTAACCTTCAACTGCTCTGCATACAATGCATACAAAAAGTCTTCAGACCCTTTCACTTTTTTCACATTGTTATGTTTAGGCCTTGTGCTAAAATAAATAAAAGTTTGGTGGGGCGGCCAGCTCTAGGAAGAGTCCTGGTTGTGCCACAGATCTTCCCTTTAAGAATTATGGAGGCCGCAGTGCAGCAGAACATTTTCTGTAGCCTTCTCCAGATCTGTCTCCACACAATCCTGACTCTGAGCTCTACAGGCAGTTCTTTCCTACTCATGGCTTGTTTTTTTTGCTCTGATATGCATTCTTAGCTGTGAGACCTTATGTAGACAAGAGTGTGTCTTTCCAAATAATGTCCAATCAACTAAATTAACCACAGGTGGAATCTAGTGAAGGTGCAGAAACATCTCAAAGACGACCATTGAGAGAAATGTAGCTAAATATAGAAATATAGATAAATTTTTACTCTGAATACTTATGTTCATGCGAAATTTTAGCTTTTCCTTTTTAATAAATTTGCAAAAAAAAAAAAATTCTGTTTTTACTCTCTCTTAATGGGGTATCAAGTGCAGATTGACGGGTGACAACTATTTTTTTTCCACACATGGCCTCAATATAACAAAATGTGAAAAAAGCGTAAGGGTCCGGTGACTTTCCACATGCACTGTAGGTAGAAGCGGTTCTGGATAAGGGCGTTTGCCAAATGTCATATATGCCAAAATAATTCATTAATTAATCAGCACAGCACGCTGGCTCAGTGGGTAGCACTGTTGCCTCACAGCAATAAGGTTCTGGGTTCGATCTCAAGTGGAGAGACCTGGGTCCTTTCTGTGTGGAGTCTGCATGTCCTCCCTGTTTCCACATGGGTTTTCCTCTCACAGTCCAAAGACGGGTGTTAGGTTAATTGTGTGTGAGTGTGTGTCCTACGATGGACTGGCGCCTGTCTAGGGTTGTACCGGCCTTGCCCCCTGTGTCGCCGGCTGGGCACCGGCTGTCCAGTGACCCTGATCAAGCATTAAGCAGATAAGGCAACAAATTAATTAATTAATTAATTAATTAATTAATCTGACCTCATTGACATATAACTGTTATTTGCAAACACACAAAACAGGTTACCCATTTGTTAGACACAGTTCCCCACATACAGTGGTGCTTGAAAGTTTGTAAACACTTTACGCCGCCCAAGGAGGTTGGGTCCCTTTTTGAGTCTTGGTCCTCCCAAGGTTTCTTCCTATAACACCCAGGGAGTTTTTCCTTGCCTCTGTTGCCCTAGGCTTGCTCAATTTGGGAATGGACGTAGTTATTAGGAGATAATCTAAACTGTAAAGTTGCTTGAGACAAATGCTCCATTGTAAAAAGCGCATTATAAATAGATCTGACCTGACTTGACTTGACACTTTAGAATTTACTGAATTTCTGCATTAATATGACCTAAAACATCATCAGATTTTCCACACAAGTCCTAAAAGTAGATAAAGAGAAACC
Organism: Ancistrus triradiatus; assembly: GCA_025084515.1. Lineage (NCBI taxonomy): Eukaryota > Metazoa > Chordata > Actinopteri > Siluriformes > Loricariidae > Ancistrus > Ancistrus triradiatus. Next base: position 511,922 of record JAJAGP010000213.1, on the reverse strand, counting down.
CAGTTAAACAAATGAAACAAAAATATTATACTTGGTCATTTATTATGAGGAAAAAAATGATCCAATATTTACATATTAGTGAGTGGCAAAAGTATGTGAAACTTCTAGGATTAGCAGCAGTTAATTTAAATGTGAAATCTAGAGTCAGGTGTTTTCAAACAATGGGATTGACAAATTCAGGTGTGGAGTGGGCACCCTGTGTTATTTAAAGATCAGGGATCTATCAAAGTCTGCTTTTCACAACACATGATTGTGGAAGAGTATCATGGCACGAACAAAGGAAGACCCACTCAGAGAAAAAGAGTTGTTGATGCTCATCAGGCTGGAGGAAAAGGTTACAAAACCATCTTTAAAGAGTTTGGACTCCACCAATCCACAATCAGATTGATTGTGTATAAATGGAGGAAATTCAAGACCATGGTCTACCCTCCCAAGGAGTGGTCAGACAAACAAAGCTCACTCCAAGAGCAAGGAGTGTAAGAGTTGGCGAGGTCACAAAAGGACCCCCAGGGTAACTTCTAAGCAACTGAAGGCCTCTCTCAACATTGGATAATGTTAATGTTCATGAGTCCTCCATCAGAAGAAACACTGAAACAACAATGGTGTGCATGGCAAGGTTGCAAGGAAGAAAGCCACTGCTCTCCAAAAAAAAACATTGCTGCTCATCTGCAGTTTGCTAATAAAAGATCATGTGGACAAAGCCAGAAGGTTATTGGAAGAATGTTTTGTGGGCGGATAAGACCAAAATAAAACTTTTTGGTTTAAATGAAAAGCGTTATGTTTGGAGAAAGGAAACACTTGCATTCCAGCATAAGAACCTTATCCCATCTGTGAATCATGGCGGTGGGTAGTATCATGGTTTGGGCTGTTTTGCCTGCATCTGGCCAGGACGGCTGCCATCATTGATGGAACAATGAACTCTGAATTATATCAGAGAATTTAAAGGAAAATGTCAGGACATCTGTCCATGAACTGAATCTCAAGAGTAGGTGGGTCATGCAGCAAGACAACGACCCTAAGCACACAAGTCGTTCTACCAAAGAATGGTTAAAGAAGAATAAAGTTCATGTTTTGGAATGGCCAAGTCAAAGTCCTGACCTTAATCCAATCAAACTGGTGGAAGGACCTGAAGTGAGCAGTTAATGTGAGGAAACCCACCAACATCCCAGAGCTGAAGCTGCTCTGTACGGAGGAATGGGCTAAAATTCCTCCAAGCCGGTGTGCAGGACTGATCAACAGTTACGGGAAACGTTTAATTACAGTTATTGCTGCAAAGAGGGGGGTCACACCAGATACTGAAATCAAAGGTTCACATACTTTTGCCACTCACCAATATGTAATATTGGATCATTTTCCTCAATAAATAAATGATCAAGTATAATATGTTTGTCTCATTTGTTTAACTGGATTCTCTTTATCTACTTTTAGGAGGTTCATAAATCTAATGATTTTTATGAAGAAATATAGAAAATTCTAAAGGGTTCACAAACTTTCAAGCACCACTGTATAATGTAAAACAGATTTATGTATGCTTCTTGGTGGTGTTACAGTATCAAGTTTGCAAGTTTTCACGCTTTTACACAAAATTAAATCAGGTCCTTGTTGTAGCAGTCCAATAGCCGTTGATATCAAACAAACCTAGTATTGACATGATGACAACCTGAACATCTATACTGATATTGGCAGCTTCACAGTTGTTACATGCCAGGAAACAAAGGACATGCTCAATTCTGAGGCCTAGAGGAGGATCCTTATCAGGATGTGGTTTACAATCTGTCAACAATTTCTTACCATTAAGGTATGGCAATAATAACAGAGCCAGCTACAACTCTCCAAGCCTTTAAGCACTCTTTGTGAGCAAAAGTTCAAGAGCTCTGATAACTAAATGGATCAAATAAACCCTGGAGTAGAGCCAAGATATTTAAGAAGCTCTAGGTCACAAGCGTGGCAGTTTGAATGAAGTGTGATACTGAAATGTGAGGAAAGTGCTGGGAGAACTGAAATAGTAACACTGAAGGCCTCAGAGGAAAAAGTGGCGTGGGTGCGTCCTTATATTTACTTATATAACATTACATATACGATGTATTTAGATAGTTTCTGTTTACAAAGGGCAGAACTACCAATGACTTCCAAGCAGGTTTAAAATAAAACTAGAAATTCAAGCTAAAATAAACCAGCTGTTATTATTCAAAAATAACCCCCTTACGTTAGATATCGTAAAGGAAAATTTAACCGGAATCATACATGGTGAACCCAAAATTAGTACAGTATGTGTTTTCCATGCACAATGTAACACACATTGCCTTTATTTGTATCAATTCAATTCCATAACAGTTTAATTCGTTTCAGGGTTGCAGGGAGCTAGGGGGTAACCGGCAGCACAGGGCACAAGACCAGGGTGCACTAGACAGGGTACCAATCCAACACAGGCCATAGTCGTGACATTATATTATATGTATTGGCTACACAAGTCTGTTAAATCAGACAAAAACAAAATGCTGTGTATAGGGTAACCATGACTCTAAAAAGCTACAAGACAATTCCTAGACACATGCAAAATACTCACAGCCCACTGTGTCCTTACCCAATGGGATCTGCTCCAGCAAGTAAAGGTAGCTGGCGAAGAATTCTTTCCTCAGAGTGTTGTGCAAGTGAAAAGACATGCTATTTTTGCACATGTTGTCGTCTGTCTTCGTCCACCGCTCTCGAACGACTTGGTGCGTCCTGCTGAACTCCATTATGGAGGGTGAATTGGACATCCTGAATCGTGACAGTCGGAATCCGTCAGCAAGGAACTACCAGTAATCCTTTCTGCTGTGTGGAGAAGGGGCCCAAGGACAGCTTGTTGTTACTTTGTATCAGTGTTCAGCCTGTAACTGATCAGAGTCCATTTTCCTCAGGGGTAACCGAAATCTGCTGTGGATTAACAGTTGCTTCAGGCCTAGGAGAGTGGAAGCAGGGAGGGGTGGGAGAGATAGACCAAGAAAGTGACAATATGCCAAACATATTCAGAGCTGTGACTCGACTTTGAAGTCAGACTTGTCCGGAGCATACGTGCAGAAGGCCTGCACTTTGGCACCTCATGTTGCTACCACTATTAGCACCGTTCTCTTGTGTTGGTAATAGACCACATAGTGTCAGATAACACTGACGTATGCAGTTGTGTTAGATAAATTACGAATGCATTGCCGACAGCTTGCTGAAGAAACTAAGCATTAGTAAGTTGTTGCAGATTAGCAACAACTGTTCTCTGTGGCATAGATTCAGAAAGGTGCTGGAAACATTTCTCAGGTATTTTGATCCATATTGACATGTTCCACCACATTCCAAGGTGCTCTGTTGGATTGAGATCTGGTGGCTGTGGAGACCATTTGAGTACAGTGAACTCATGATCATTTTCAATAACCAATCTGAGATGATTTGAGCTTTGTGACATTATGTGCATTATCCTGCTGGAAGTAGCCATCAGAAGATGGCACACTGTGGTCATAAAGGGATGAACATGGTCAGCAACAATACTCAGGTAGGCTGAGTTGGTATTAAGGGGCCCAAAGCACGCCAAGAAAATATCCCCCCACACCATTATACCACCACCAGCAGCCTGAACCCTTGATACTAGTCAGGATGGATCCATGGACTCAATGGTTTTCCAGTCACCTGCTGTCCAGTTTTGGTGAGCCCGTGCAAATTGTAGCCTCACTTGCCTGTTCTTCATTGATAGGAGCGGCACCCGGTGTGGTCTTCTGCTGCTGCAGCCCATCTGCTTCAAGGTTTGAGGTGTTGTGTGTTAAGAGATGCTCTACTGCATACCTCAGTTGTAATGAGTAATTATTTGAGTTACTGTTGCCTTTCTGTCAACTCGAACCAGTCTGAGCATTCTCATCTGACCCCTATTATTCTATTTTCTTGTATTTGGGTGTATTTTATTTATCAAAACAGAATCATATAATGTGGTACTGTGATTATAATTTGCTCGTTCTTGAGCTGAGTGAGGACTTCATCTAGTAAATGAAAGACAAAAATCGAACATAAGTCTGCATAGAAGGTTTAGGTATAACAAAATGAAAACAACATTAATAAATCTGTTATTATTATACCTGCTTAATCCAGTTCAGGGGTCCTGGCAACACATGGTGGGAACCAACCCTAGACTGGACATCAGCAACTCAGGGTACACACACACACACACATACAGTGGGAAACTTGAAAGACTCCAGTTGACCTACCACATGCTTTTGGAATGTGGAAAGCAGCTAGACTATTTGGAGGAAACCCATGCATACATGGGGAGAACATGCAAACTCCTCACAGGTGGAGGCTGGAAATTGAACCAAGCATTCTGGAGCTGTGAGGCAACAGCCCTAATCCTGCACCACTGTGCTTTCCTATTAATAAAGCACAAAGGTCTATAAATTATATGATTTTCTATTACTGTTTTTTCACTACAAACCATTTACAGTATGCAAACTGAAAATGCTAGCATTATATATGGTGTAGCTATTAAAAACTGATCTCGAAAGGACAGGTGTTGCAAATCAATACATTTGTTAGATATTTCTGTTAGAGTTGGCCATATAAATGAGATTACTCTCATCCAAGATCAGTACTCTTTTACTGACATGCTTAGAGCAATTTAAGCTCCATTACATTGAAGCCTACTCAGATAACATGAGCACAGTTGTCCAAGAATGTCATCAATTAATTTGACTCTCCTGTCTTGAATGACAAGCTTTCCAGGTTCTCTGGTTTTATTGCCTCAGCTGCTGTTGGTTAAACATGTATTACTCATGTTCCTATTTGGTGTTTGACATTTTGATCCAATGGCATTGATTTGTTGAGAACTATGCTGTGGCAGGTGGAATGCTGGTTTGATGTAGGTTGGGGGTAGGGCAATTTTGATGGGGGGGGGGGAATTTAAAGTTGATGCAGAGCTAATTAGTGATGGCACCTGAGTGGCATTTCTCCACGCAATTTCTTAACGGGCCATATTTCTGCCTATCCCTGTTCTCTGTTATAGTGAGAATATGCAAACCCGAGCATGAAAATCAAACTGGCTGTTTATGGTTTTTTTATTTTTATGCACCATGTCTAGTTACTAAACATGCCCGTGTGTGCAGCAAATACAAAACAGCAATAAAATCAGTATTGCAATTGCACTTACCCAAGCCAAGAGTCTGCACCGTGCTACATAATATTTTCAGTGCAACGAGAAAGCAGAGCTTTCCACTGAAATTAACAATTTAATATAACTAATTCTTGGGGTCCATATCTTGGTACACCAATAATTTCAAGCATCAGAATTGTCAAATATGCCCAGGCAATTAAAGATTCATGACTAACATTAAGTTTCTAATTTAAAGTTGACTTTTTAAAACTCCAGGTTAAACCAAATACAAGCCATCCTTTTAGTCTCAGTTCAAATCCTCACTTTCCATACTGTAGAACAAAGTTAAATTTAGCAATTCAAGACAATTATGAATGTTTGTTGAAGGACATAGAAACTAACCAACTACAAACTATAAAAGTGCGTGCCATAAAAAACTGCTATAAAAACTACTATAAAACTGTTATTTCTTAATTTAATACAATCTGTAACAACTCTGAAATAGGGAGTGATGCTATTTCCATCTAGGTATAAGTGGTTGGTGAAAAAATTGGTTGGGCAAACCACACATGTACAATGACTACAAAACTCATTATACCCCTCAGTCATTTCACTTAACAATATGCAAGTAACAAGAAAAATTAATAACACATAAAAAATAGAATAACTAGAAGTGATCAGTGATCATCCTTGTTCTAATAATTTGCAGAGCTATCTCTTGATTTAATTATAGCCATCAGTCTGTTTGGATATGTCTTTACCAGCTTTTCACACCTTCTTTAGAGAAGATGTGTCCATTCTCCCAGTTTCTTGCAGAACTGAGTTCTCTTTTAGGTTCATTCTCAGACTTTCAATCAGATTTAGGTCAGCAACTTGGCTACTCAAGGACTTTCACTTTCCTATGGTATATAGTCAAATACCTGCATATCTTCAGCTATCTAGCAGAGGGACACAGTTCTTTTTCTCAAGAACATGGGTGTACTTAGCATCAATTTTCTCACCAGTCCTGAACAATTTCCCGTTCCCACCTGAATTAACAAAATGCTGCTACCATTACGCTTCACAGTAGGTATGGTGTATATGAGGTGTTGTCCTGTATCCCCCCCCCCCCCCCCCCCCCCCCCCCAAACATAGGGCTTGGAGTCCAAAATGTTTAATCTCGCTACATTGAATCAGAAGCGTGAGACTATTAGGTGGACTCGTTTCAGTCCATCAATGACACTCAGGGATTTAAAAACTCCAGCAGCACTGCTGTGCCTGATCCACTGATACCAGTACAACACACACTAACATACCACCACCACTCCAGTGTCACTGCAGTGCTGAGAATGATCCACCTCCCAAATAGTACCACATCTGTGGTGGTCCTGACCATTAGAGAACAAAGTAAAGGGGACAAACAGAGTATGTAAACATATGGACTACAGATTGTAATTGTACAAAGTGCTTCTGTATGGTAAACTGATAAAAAATTGACTGTGAACATAGAAAACAAGGAGGTGTACCTAATAAAGTGATCAGTGAATGTAATAAATCACTTCTGGAATTGGCTTTGTATACAGATGTCTTCTACATGCTGTAAGTGTAATGTTTGAAATGCAACCTATGTTCGTAGATTCATCATGATGCATGTCGGGTCCCAGGAAAAAATGTACTGTGAATTTTCATATCAAAACTGTGAATTGCTTAACAGTTTTAATGTGAACTTTCAGTTTGACCATGAAGTTCATAGTGCTACTATGAATTTTTGATGGTAATTTGGTCACTTCATGGTTTCATTCACATGAAATTCCATAATACAACTGTAAACATGGTGGACTATGAACGGACCATGAATTATTTCACAGTTGTACTATGAATTTCGGTGGTAATTTGGCCATTTCATGGTTCTACTGTCAAATTTCACAGTACATTTTTCCTGAGGTGGCACAATGAAAATGCTACAAAGATGAACTATGGTATTAACATGTACTGCATACAGTCAGGCAAAACTGGCGGAATTGTATTAAAGCTCGTCAGCTTGGCAGAAGAGTTTTGCTATGATCGACACCATCTGTTAGCATGGCTAACAGAGCTGTGAAGCCTCCAGACCTGCAGGTGGCGGGGAACCAGGGGAACATAGCGGTCCACTCGCTTTTCCTCCTGGGTTTACATGACGGGAAGCTGGGTACACGCCCTAGCAACAAAACATCAACAGATCTGTCAATGGAATGGAGGTTGATGTATAAAATCAGACAGATCAGCACAGAGAGAAGTCACCATCACACAGCCTGAGCAGGACACGATGCAAGCCGACGACGTCAGATATTTAAAGAGGTGAGCGTGTTACTCTGTGTCGTTATTTCTGACCGTAAATACAGCACAATTCAGACCAAATGTAGCTACAAATCAGCGTTTACGTACTGCATGAAGGTTTATTGTGTATTAATCCGCACATTTCTGTGCCTTTGCTTCCATAATATCTGAAACATGACTCGTTCATATAGCTTTCATTTGTTGCCTCCTTATAACCAACAAAAAACTGCCATTCATTCTGATCTGTCTCCAGACATCCAATCTCAAGCCCCCAATTATTGTGTTCATTAAGGCAGACCTTACCAGCATTTATCATACGCTCACCAGCCACTTTTGTAAGTACACCTGTTCAACTGCTCCTTAATGCAAATATCTAACAAGCCAATCACATGGCAGCAATTCAGTGCATTTAGGCATGAAGACATGGTCAAGACGACCTGCTGAAGTACAAACTGAGCATCGGAATGGGGAAGAATGGAGATTTAAGTGACTTTGAACGTGGCATGATTGTTGGTGATGAGTATTTTAGAAACTGCTGATCTACTGAGATTTTCACGCACAGCCATCTCTTCAAAAGAGAACATCCGGTGAGTGCAGTACTCTGCGTAAGTGAAAAGGCCTTGATTCGAGCTGATAGAAATTCAACAGTAACTCAAATAACCACTCGTTACAACAAGATCTCTGAATGCACAGCACGTAGAATCTTGAAGCAGATAGGCTACAGCAGCCACACCAGGTGCCAATCCTGTCAGCTAAGAACAGGCAACTGAAGCTGCAGTTCGCAAAGGCTCACCAAAATTGGATAATAGAAGACAGGAAAAAGGTTTTCTGGTTCGATGAGTTTCAATTTTTGCTGTGACATTTCTTTGGTAGGGTCAGAATTTGGCTTAAACACCACGAAAGCATGGATCCATCCTGCCTTTTATCAGCGGTTCCGGCTGCTGGTGGTGTAATGGTGTGCCAATCGAGCATTATTTAAACACCACAGCCTACCTGAGTATTGTTGCTGACCATGTTCATCTGTTTACGACCAATGTACCCACCTTCAGATGGCTACTTCTAGTAGGAAGCCATGCCACAAAGCTCACATGACCTCAAACTGGTTTTATGTACCTCCACAGTCTCTAGATCTCAATCCAATGGAGCACCTTTGGGGTGTGGTGCAATAGGAGATTTACATCATGGATTAAGACCTTACCCCAAGGTGTGTCTAATAAAAGTGGCCGGTGAGTGGGGGTTATATTTATGTTATGTATGCACACACAGGGTGATGCAATTTGAAACAAGAACACACATGAGTTACAGGGAACTATTATGGCTGATAGCCATTTAGTGTATCAGATCTTTGACATGTGAGATTTCAAAACAAGTTCTTAATAGAGACTTTAAAGGTGTAGCCATAAAAATAGTCAACTCTATGAAAAAAACTGTAGGACATGCTTCACAAAGCTTGAGTTTATCATAGTGCCACACAACACACCTCAAAGCGTTGCAGCAACTACTTGAAGACCAAACAAGGTCAAGGAATGTACCTGAAACACTGTGACTTGTCTTTAGTCTGTTGAAAGTCTTTTCAGTCTTTTCTAGTGTATGGTTAGCATGAAATATCTGCGAGACGAGACGCTGCCCACGTCCGCATCGCGCTGCATCTAAGAATCGATATTTTCCCCACCCCATGGCAATACCATGGTTACAAGTCCATCTCCAGACATTTTAATGCTCCTGTGTCTATTGTATAGAACATCATCAAGATGTTTACAGCCCTTGGCACTGTAGCTAAGCTCTGGATATGGGAGAAAGAAAAATCTGTATGAAAATCTATGCAAAAGACAATTCAGTTGTAGGAGGCCAAGGACAAACCCACTGCTGGCTGAAAGGCATTACGGCTGTAATGCAATTTGCTTCAACTTGCCTTATGATGCCAAAATCCTTATTAGGGAAGGTCCTGTGGATAGAGGAGCACAAATAAATTTCTTGGTAAAGTATTCTTTTAAATATTTCTTCATATAATGTAATGAAGCCTTTAAAGAAAAGAACACAGTCTTCCGAACATGGAGAGGGTTCACTGATGTTGTGGTATTGCTTTTATTGCTTTTGGAACCTTGAATGCAGGGCTGGGCGATATGATAATATTATATCACGATAATTAAAGACATTTTCACAATATTTATCATGATACATGTGATCGCCGACAAAACGCATCAGTAGTGATAGCTTCTTAAAAATTACTCTTTAAATATTATCCCATACTTATAGTTACGTAAAGGGATTTTTTTTTTTTTATTCAAAAACTGCTGCACTTCCATCCAATTAAACAGGACTGCTTACACTCTAATAAAACCTGCAGTTGGTCAGTGTTCTTTAATCCTTGATATGCTAAAAAAAAATATCGTATAGAATATATCACGATACGATAAAATATCATCACATTGCCCACCCATACTTGCCATATAATGTCTGCTTTGCTGACCTGATCCTGAGACCCGAACACTATCAAAGAATTTGAGAGCATCTTCTTGCCGTATGTCAGAAAGCTGGGTCTCCTTTGGATGGAATGGGTTTTTCTGAAGGACAGTGACCTGAAGCATACATCGAGAAGCACTCAGGAATGCTTTAAAACAAAACGTTGTCCTGTTCTGAAGTGGCCATCGGTCAGTCCAGATCTTGGTCCTCTGTAATTTTCCAAGCATCAACTGGGAGAAGTAAAATCTGGAAGACTTAAAGTAGTAATAGAAGATGGTCCAAAGTTCCGTTAGAGAGGTCCGAGAAACTCATTCATGGCTACAGAAAACTTGATTAGACTTATTTTTTCCAAAGTGTGTGCTGCCAAATGTTAAGTTAGAATGCCAGTAATTTTATATGAATGGATCTACTAATTCTGGAGTGAACAGACAGTACTGTAATATTATTGGTGAGATAAGGAATAGTGGAAAGCTACCTTTGACATTTCAGCTGTTTCTGGAGGGCAAAACAAAACAAAACAAATCCAAAGCCATTTGTGAGTTATTAGTAAGAAAAACAGTGAGGGTGCCAATAGTTCTGGCCTTGACTGTATGTTATATGACTGATTGTTTATTCCTTCCAGGAAAGTGAAGGGAGGGAGCCTGGATGTTCATCCTACAGAGAAAGCGCTTATAGTCCAGTATGAAGTAGAAGCGACGGTTATGGGTGAAATGGGGGGCCCGATGCTGGGAGAACGCAAGGCCTGTCAGAAAATGTAAGCCCATGTCCGTCTATGCATCCATTGCTCATGGATTTAAGGAATTTTGTGCATTCCTACCTGTGCTTATGGCTTGCACTGTTTAACTAAATAATGGAAATAAACTATTTTTCCTCCGTTCTCAGCTCGTCTAAAAACCTGAGCCGCCAACTATCATTGGGTCAGTTGTCTCGGAAGGTGGTGAGGAATGCAGCTCATTTTCACCCCCTAAGCTTCCCTGAAGTAGAACAGCTGCTCTTCTACCTGCGAGCGCAAGTCACCCACAGGACGAAGAACTCTTACCAGCTTTATCCACTTGATACAATGGGGATGGCGTTGCTCACAGGACTGGTTGCTAGACAACATTGGTATGTGGACAACTTTTCATTCCAGCATTGACCACTGAGGGTTTTAAGAACTCCGCACACTGCTGGAATCTGATCCACTCAATCCCACACACTAACACACCACCACCACATCCATGGTCACTGCAGTGCTGATATGCTCCCCCATAAAATAGTACCTATCTGTGCTGAGTCCTGTGGGGGTTCCTAACCATTAGAGAGCACGGTAAGGGGGCTAAAAATGAATGTGCGATCGAGGGAGGTTTGAACTCCTTATAGGCTGCAACCTAACGAGTATTTTATAATCGATTAATTCGGTCTATTTATTTATTTCCGATTAATCGATGAAATCAAGGGTAAAAAACTTTCCATGTCTTTTATTCAGAAATATACATTAAATCAGCAAATAGTTGCTTTACAATAAAATTAGAATAATAATAAATTACAGTTATTAATAAATTAAAATAAAAATTAAATAATAAAAAAAATAAGTGCATCTCTGATGCAAACACTACATACAAACTCATTCACTCCCTTTCTTTAGGAACTTTGCATTGCAATCCAAAAATGTTATCATGTCAACATGCTCCAGGCTAAAGCTGGCTCTCTTTTTTAGAGACTATGGCCCTGTCCACACGAACACGGGTATTTTTAAAAACGTAGCTTTTTCTATGCCTTTTGACTGCTCGTCCACACGAAAACAAACTTTTTTTTTGCAAAACTCCTTCCAGGGTGAAAATTTTCAGAAACTCCGTTTTCAGCGTTGTCGTGTGGACTGGGAAAACGGAGTTTCTTGCTTGTAACGTCACTTTGTGAGCCGTTATCTCCTTTGTTCACATGAGGCGATTTTGTGCAATAGCGGACGTAGCCAAAATAGTGCCAGCTGTAACACTGCTGACCGAACTTGTTACAAATCTACAAATAAATGTACAATTATTACTTTTTCATTACACGGAAGAAGAGAGGCGTCAGAATCCGCTACGGAGGTCACTACTATATCCATCACACCCACGAAGCAGTTCCCGCCCCCAGCATCGCTGGTTTGGGACGAGCCCCGGTCGGACCTCTCGTTGGTGGGACAGCTTTCAAAACGAAGTGGTTGTTGAAAAACAATGGCAAGAAAATGTTCGTATGCATAGGACGTTGCTGTTGTCGTTGAGTGAGCTGCTTCGCTGGCATATAGGACTGCTGGTTTGGCATTGCTCTTGACCACGACTGTGTGCGTTTTTGCATTTTCATGTGGACGAAGTTTTTTGTTTAGACAGTGTTGTGTGGACGCAATGTTTTTTATAAACGAATTTGAAAATCCCCGTTTTAGAAAATACCCGTGTACGTGTGGACATAGCCTTAACGCGAACTTATTTTGAAGATTCCGCGTCCGCGCCGGCTCCGCCTCGCTCCGTTCAATCGCTCGTGTTTTTTTCCAGCGCTGACTGCAAGTGCCGCAAGTAACGTAAGCGGATATGATAAGGCGGGGGACACATAAATCATGGACACAACGATAATGAAATTCGATGTCGACACTTTTAAATAATCGATTATTATAGATTTTATCGATTTGGTTTTTTGCAGCCCTAAAACAATTATTGAGGATTTGCTTAGGAGCGCACTTGTGTTACACTAGCATGTTTTTGGTTCAAATTAAGTCAAACCCTGTGCGAATTGCTCCTTTAGTGGGTTTAAAAAAAAAAAAAAAAAAACAGTTTGCACAAGTTGTATGTGCTGCCATCCGATCCGTTGTGTGCGCCAAAACACGTCACATAGACACCTGACTTGTTGGTGTTGGTCTGCCTTTCAAATGAACTCTGGCGCAAGTTCGATTGATGTGTGAACGCAGCGCGGACCAAAGACGCGTAAACTAACCAAACCAGGGAGGGAGTTTACAAGAGCAATCTGTACTTAAAGCAGTAAGACATGCGGGAGTGCTTTAGCGTGAGATATTTGGGGGTGCTGCGGTCGTAGAGATTAAACATCCGTCCAATATCTCCCATTAAAGCATGACTCGAGTGTATTATTGCATTATACCACAGTTCCATCTATGATCGGCATTTAATTGTTTAGCTTTTAGAAGAGGACAAAACAGTTTTGTTTATCAGCCTTCCTTTAAGGTAAATAGTTCCATTCTATCGTTACCCCACCAGGACCGCGGCTAAGCCCTTCAGTGTCAGTAAAACAGAATTACAAATAACTGTTTATTATACAGACACTAAACACAATAATCGATTGGTAAAATTTAATTTATTCAAAAGAGCATTTATTCACCTTCAAGCAAATAAAATGGGTCGGGTTTATAAGGCAGCTGTTACAAGATAACACTATTCTACCTACTGAATCAATCGGAGTGAATCCTGTTGTTACAACCAAAGTCTCGGAGCCTGTTGAATATTTATCAGCTCCAGAAATGTAATTTTTATAAACTACTTAAGTGGGGGACAAAAAAAAGTTTTAGTCAGGGGGCCATGATTGTGCATGTCTCCTACTTAGAAAGATGAGAGAGGTCTGAACTTTTCATCATAGGTACACTCACTATGAGAGAATATAAAAAAAATTCCCGGAAATCACATTGTATGATTTTAAAGAATTTATTGAATTCATTGTGGAAAATAATATTTTGTCACGCCACAAACAAGCAGATTTCTGGCTCTCACAGACCTGTAACTTCCTTCTTTAAGAAGCTCTTCTGTCCTCCACTTTTTACCTGTATTAAGGGCCACCTGTTTTGACTTATCTGTATAAAAAACCTGTCCACAGCCTCAAACAGTCAGACTCCAAACTCAACCATGGTCAAGACCAAATGGCTGCTGAAGGACACCAGGAAGAAAATTGTAGACCTGCACCAGGTTGGGAAGAGTGAATCTACAATAGGCAAGCAGGTTGGTGTGAATAAATCAACTGTGGGAGCAATTGTAAGACATACAAGACCATTGATAATCTCACTCGATCTGGGGCTCCAAGTAACATCTCATCCCGTGGGGTCAAAATGATCATGAGAACGGTGAGCAAAAATCCCAGAACTACATGGAGGGACCTGATGAATGACCTGCAGAGAGCTGGGACCAAAGTAACAAAGCTACCATCAGTAACACACTACGCTGAGAGGGACTCAGATCCTGCAGTGGCCGGCGTGTTCCCCCTGCTTAGCCAGTAACTGGTCCACTCCCGTTGAAGTTTGCCAAAGATCATGTGGATGATCCAGAAAGGATTGGGATTCTATCATGTTGTCAGATGAAACCAAGTAGAAACTTTTGGTAAAACGTCAACTCGTCCCATGTTTGGAGGAAGACTTAACGTCCGAGTTGCATCCCAAGAACACCATACCTAACTGTGAAGCATGTGGTGAAACTCAGGCTTTGGGGCTGTTTTTTTCTGCAAAGGTGACAGGAGACTTATCCGTGTTAAGGGAAGACTGAACTGGGCCATGTATTTGGAGATTTTTAAGCAAAACCATCAGTGAGAGCATGAAGATGGAACCCGTGGCTGGGTCTTCCATCATGACAATGATCCCAAACCCACCGGCCGCTTGGGCAACGAAGAGTGGCTCCGTAGAAACATTTCAAGGTCCTTGAGTGGGCCTAGCCAGTCTCCAGACCTCAGCCCCATAGAAAATTTGTGGAGGGAGTTGAAAGTTCATCTTTTTAAGTAGAACTTACACAATCAGTGGCTGACTAAATACTTTTTGCCCCACTGTATAACTTTCATTTTGCAGTGTTTTACTTGTCATTATAACTTGGCTGCCTTTTAGGGCGGACGTCGTATGCCATGGAGTAATACTTAGAGTGTCGGTCAGAGTGCTGTTATCGTCAATAATGTCATGGGAAGACCGTCTCTCGGCCAATCAGAATCCAGGGTCTAACTGTGGTATAATTAAGCAATAATACACTTGAGGTCATGCTTTAACGTGAGATATTGGCACGGGTGTGATGTGGTCGTAGGCACGAAGCCGCAGGCAGAGTATCGAAGATCAGTACACTCGTGCCAATATCTCACGTTAAAGCATGACCTCAAGTGTATTATTGCTTAAGTTGTTGGGCTAAGATAACGTACCTGTCAGATCAACGAACCTCCGATCATCCACGGATGGTGTTTAATGAAAGACGCCGAGTTTAACTCCAGCAAATGACGTCTTTGTGAGAGGTGAAGCAGTTAATTTTTGTTGATGGGACTAAAACTGAACTTCATCCGAGCTGTGAATCCATTAAGAGCTCGGGGACGTTTGATTTAAAGTACTGACTTCGTTTTGCTTTTCCAGCGCTTCCAAATCCTAAAGGTGATAAACCTCTGTATTAAAATCTGGGGTTAAGATCTGCATTTTTTATTTGAATCTATTCAAGTCTTGATTTGATAGCTTCATCTTCCAAATTTAAATCGTTTTCAAAACCAATCTATTTTATAAACTAATTACAGCTTTCATTTTGGCAGTGTTTTACTCATTATAACTTGGCTGCTTTTAAGGGCGGGCATTGTTGCTAGGTTACGTGTGTATGCCGCGGAGTAATACTTATAGAGCGTCGGTCAGAGTGCCATTATCGTGCAATAATAGCATGACTGGAGCACCTCTCAGCCAATCAGATTGCGGGGTCGAATTTGATATAACATATATAACTTGATATAACAGTTATCAAACAAATGTAATTTTGGCTATGTTAAAGAACTGTACTTGATTCTTTCATTCCAAAGGACAGAAGCATACCTGCTTCTTCTTGTCATCGGAGGTATAGTTGCCTTCTTGCAGCATCTGTTCTTTTATGTGCATAAGAGCAATTACACGTTTTGGCTCAATGTCAGGAATGTCTCAGTGAACGCTAAGCGAACCAGGACTAATGCAACAATGTATGTTTTCTGCTTTGGTCTGGGCAGAAAATGATTTTTCTTTGTTTGTCTTGGCTAAATGTGATGGCTGTGACTGCCGTGAACTATAGAAATGGGTCTAGAAGAAATTAATATTACAGCAGAACTACTGTTTAAATTGTTATTGTTACCTTCATTAACGAAGCATACCACTTTTACTATTGAAGTGACACTTTATTATTTAATGGTTAACAATCGCTTTTCCTCCAGCTGTTCTAATTAAATGCACAAACATGACCTACTCAGAAAAAACTCATAATTGAGAGCCCTCAGGGAATCTGTTTATCATTGTTAGATATTTTGTGATTGTGTAGTGCAGCAGCATTAGGTAAGCGGGGCTTATTTAATATGGCATGTAGTTAAATAAACATAACTAAGCATTTTTTGATTATGTTTGTCTTTTCCAATCTCTAGAGAAAAAAGAGAGGAAACAGATCAAGCCAAGAGATCCTGCTCCGTTTGAAGGCATGGAGGTATAGCTGAGAAACTATTCAGCTTCACTGCTGCTTTTTTTTATTTTTTTTAATGAACATGTTTTCCGAACACATTTTGGGGCACTTCCTTTATTTTGTGGTGTGATGGTGAGTTCAGGATTGTAAAAAATTCTCACTGTTGTGACATTGCAGCTGGATGAGGAAGCCAATATTAACAGCATAGATGACTACGTGGAGCTGCTCTATGAGGACGTTCCAGAGAAAATCCGAGGAGCCACACTTATCCTGCAGCTGGCCCGCAATCCTGACAACCTGAAGGAGCTCCTTCAGAACGGTATGTAGCTACATGACACTTCAGGGAGCAAAACTCTTCCACACAGAGTTTCTTTCCAGAATTGATATATTCAAAGCATATTGTACTTGAAGTCTTCACACAAAGCTAGTGTTTCTTGGTGTATTTATCTGTTCACTGGAAGAGTTTCTGAAGGCATGAAATTTTGACTTCATGTTTCTCAGACTGAAGCAATTATAGGACATCACATTCACTTAACAGTTAACTACATCTTTAACATGGGCAAAGCTTTGTTGCATTTTGAATGTCAGTATTATTATGCAATTATTTCAGGTGTTTTTTATTTCCGTGTATTCTGCATATTCTTTTCAGATATTAACTAAAATAATATGATGAGATAATAATATGTAACCAGATCTGCATTTTCAGATCATTTTCAGATCTGCATTTTCTGAAGGAACTACAACAGTGCTTGAAATGTAGCAAATGGAAGGAATGTGGCATGTGTACCAATACCGCTTGCAGGTTTGTGTCCAAATACTTTTGGCCATGTGCGGGGCTGCGTTCCAATACTTTTGACCACTTGCAGGGTTGTGTCCAAATACTTTTGGCTTCGTGCAGGGGCCTGTTCAGATCCTTTTGGTCGTGTGCAAGTGCGTGTCCCAACACTTTTGGCTCTGTGCGAGTGTGTTTCCCAATACTTTTGGCTCCGTGCAAGTGTTTGTCCCAATACTTTTGGCCGCTTGTGTGGGCGTGTCCCAATACTTTTGGGCACTTGCGGATTTGTGTCTCAGTATTTTTGTCCACGTGTGGGTGTGTAGCCCAGTACTTTTGGCCACTTTCAGGGGCCTGCCCAAATACTTTTGGCCACGTGCAAGGGCTTGTCCCAATACTTCCACAAGTGCGGATTTGTGTCTCAATACCTTTGCCCACATGCGGGTGTGTGTCCCAGTACTTTTGGCCACATGCGGGTGTGTGTCCCAGTACTTTTGGCCACATGCGGGTGTGTGTCCCAGTACTTTTGGCCGCTTGCGAATGTTTGTCTTAATACTTTTGGCTTGTCCCAATACTTCCACACGTGCGGATTTGTGTCTCAATACTGCGAGTGCATGTCCCAATACTTTTGCCCACATGCGGGTGTGTCCCTTAATATTTTTGGCCATGTGCGGGTGTGTGTCGCAATACTTTTGGCCACGTGTGGATTTGTGTCCTAACACTTTTGGCCACGTGCGGGGTTTGTTTGTGTATGAATATGTGTGAGTGTATGTGTGTGTATTGTGTG
The DNA here is from genome assembly GCA_025084515.1 of Ancistrus triradiatus. NCBI lineage: Eukaryota > Metazoa > Chordata > Actinopteri > Siluriformes > Loricariidae > Ancistrus > Ancistrus triradiatus. The sequence continues at coordinate 494,124 of JAJAGP010000213.1, read as the reverse complement.
TGGTGTGTCAAAGTGTGTGTCGTTTTGTTTTTGTGTGTGTGTGTGTGTATGTGTCTCGTGTAGTTTGTGAGTGGAGTGGGTGTATCGTGTGTGTGTGTGTGTGTGTGTGTGTGTGTGTGGGGCGTGTCGTGTGTGTTGTGCGTTTGTGTGCACGCTTGTGTGGAATATATGATATGTATGTGAGTGCTCTGTGGTGACATCATCGATTTCAGTTACAATTTGAATTTTGTCAGTTGAGATTTGAATCTGAACATTCCGTCAATGCATTTCTATGGGCGATTTTGAATTTTTAAACCTAAATCTATTAAAAACCATAAATCCGATCGACTCCAAAACACACAGCACACCACACAGAGCAATCAGCTACGCAACTGCCTTTGAACCATGTCTGTACGTTAAGCTGTACGGGCGGAATTAATCGCAGAAATGTGTGGAAGAAGAAGAAGTTATAAGAAGAAGTATGAGCGATAACAATATACAGGGCTTGCTAATGAGTCCTACACCATGAAAATTAAAGATAACTTTGCCTATTTCGAAGATGTTTTTTCTCTAATTATTTTTTTTTGTGGCGAAATAGTTAGGAATGTTGAAAATGCACTTTTATAAAACATTTCAGAAATGCGTTCTGTGCGAATTTGCCTGCTTTATAAATATCTGCCAGATGTTGTACAAGTAAACACACAAGCCACATTGGACAAGCAAAAGCCCTGCTGATAGATTACTTCATATGCCAAGCATGTGGTCCATGACTGCCAGTGTTACCGTCTTCATCTGAGACTCAGGGATTTCAAAATGGCATGTGTAATTGTGAATGGCTCTGATCAGCTGAAAGCAAGGAACCGCACAGACAGTTGGTTGTCAGTTGTTACGAGATGATTTGTGTACTGTGCACAATACTGCAGTGGGACACCGGTCAGGCTGACCCGGGACACATTTTACTGCAAGGGGACATCCGTGTTGTTAAATTGTTACCAGGATACAATTCAGACACAAGTTGCCTGAAGTGACCAGGTGTAAATGGGTTCTACATGCCATGTGTTAACATACTAGCTGAACGTTTGTCAATCGTTCCTTGTCTGATGTAGATGGCAAAACGTTCTAACATGTTCTACAGATTATGGTTAGTGCATAGATTTTCTTTACTGGGTGTGACTTAGATAGGGATGTAATGGTACATTCTGCTCACGATTTGATTTTCTTACTTTTTTTTTCTGAAGTGCAAACAATTCCAAACGATGCCTTTTTAAAAAATAAACAAATGACTAGAAACAGGTTTATAATTGTAAATAAAACGTTCTACTGTAGCCTCACCACATCTTAAATAACCGAGTGAAAATATTCCTTTTTTTATTTTGGAAGAATAACAATTGAAAATAATGTGTACTTGTATAAAACATCAAAGAGAGAATCTTTAGTCTGCAATTAAAAGTCATTAGAAGGGGTTTTAAGTAATTATACAGCAAAAAGTGCTATTGTAACTGTTTCACCAAATTTAATTAACTATGTGCTATCTTAAATTGAAATGAAAGTAAACAAACAAGCACACTTTAGCAGTCTTTAAACATCCCCAGTCTCACATTCATCTTTATCCTAAGGCAGTGGTAAAGTGCAAAGATGGGCAGAAGATCTCCAGTTTGTCAACAAATGTGTGGGAAAATTATTGAAATGTTTTAAGACAATGTTCCTCATAGAAGGACTGGAAGGGATTTGCATATTTTAGTCCCGACTTTTTCTGATTTGGCTTGTTTTGCTTGTTGAAAAATGCTTATTGGTCTGACCAAAGTACATGTTTCCACTGTGTGATGGTCCATCCCAGAGAACGCCATTTCAGGACAGGCTTGTTTTTGGTACAGTAACGTTTTAAGTGGCATTTGTGAATGTACCGCCATATTGTAGTGCTTGATAAAGGTTTGCCAAAGTAACCCCTTGCCCATGTGGCTCAATCAGCCATTGGTGATTGACGGTTCCTGATGCAGTGCCATCTGAGGGGTCAGAGATCATGGGTGCTCAGTTTAGGCTTGCGCCCTTGCCCTTTATGCACTGAAATTCCTCCAGATTCCTTGAATTGATTAATAATATTATGCACTGTAGAGAGAGAAATATGTAAATCCCTTCCAATATTTCTTTGAGGAACATTTGTTTTTAAAGATTTCATTCATTTTCTCACACATTCCTCGACAAACTGGCGATCCTCTGCACATTTTTGCTCCTCAGAGACTCTGCCTTTCGTGGATACTGCTTTTGTACCAAATCAGGATTATAAACACCTGTTGACATCACCTGTATGAATTCATATCATTATTTAGCTTTTTCACCTCAGTTCTAGACCTAACTTGCCACAGTCCCAACTTTTTTTGGAATGTCTTGCAGGCTTGAAATGCAGGAATGGATGTTTATTAATAAATAAAATGAAGTTGACTGGAAAAAACATGAATATCGTGGGTTAATACTGTCTGCAATGATGTAGAAGTCAAAGTAAATGTAAGAGACACTGCAGTTTTATTTAATATGCATTTTCCATACCGGCCCAATTTTTTATTTTATTTTAATTTTAGGGTTGTAGATATAACCTATATGTCCAGCGGTATGTAGACACCACTTCTAGTTAGTGGTCATTATTTGGCTTCGTGCGAGTGTGTGTCCCAATACTTTTGGCTACGTCCGAGTGTTTGTCCCAATACTTTTGGCCGCTTGTGTGGGCGTGTCCCAATACTTTTGGGCACTTGCGGATTTGTGTCTCAGTACTTTTGTCCACGTGCGAGTGTGTGGTCCAGTACGTTTGGTCACTTGCAGGGGCTTGCCCATATACTTTTGGCCACGTGCGAAGGCTTGTCCCAATACTTCCACAAGTGCGGATTTGTGTCTCAATACTTTTTTGTGTGTCCCAGTACTTTTGGCCACGTGCGCATGTTTGTCCCAATACTTGTTTCCACATGCGGGGAGTTGTCCCAATACTTCCACATGTGCGGATTTGTGTCCAAATACTTTTGGCCATCTGCGAATGTTTGTCCCAATACTTTTGGCTGCGTGCGGGGGGCTTGTCCCAATACTTCCACACGTGCGGATTTGTGTCAATACTTTTGGCCGCATGCAAGTGCATGTCCCAAGACTTTTGCCCACATGCGGGTGTGTCCCCTAATACTTTTGGCCATGTGCGGGTGTGTGTCGCAATACTTTTGGCCACGTGTGGTTTTTGTGTCCTAACACTTTTGGCCACTTGCGGGGTTGTTTGTGTTTGAAAGTGTGAATGTGTGTGAGTGTATACTGCCTGGAATGACGTATAAGTCAATTTTTATGAACAAAGTATCAGGCAGTATTTCGGCTCAGAAAGCTCTCTGTCCCCCCCTCTTTGCGCATGTATACGCTGATTATTGGTTCTTCCAGGGCGTCTCCAAACTCTCAGCCAGAAGGCCCTCGTAGCCACACGTCCATTGTACATCTCTCCTGTCACAATGCATTAGATTCGTCACAAAACCTGTCAGAGCTCATTACTGTCCGTGCGTTTGGAAATGGTGATAGGGCTTTAATGGAGTCACAAAGGGGTCATACGGAAATGAGGGGGCCCAGGGGCCACATGCTGCAGCATAATGCGCATGTCCGCTCGGAGAGGAAGTCTCATTTCTCATGCCACATGAGATGTGACCTCTCCTTCTCTCTCCTCCTGTAGCTCCTGCCTTCTCTGACCCTCCTTCTCTTCTTTGTAACTCAAACTCTGTTTCCCCTTGTGTTGCTTTAACCTTTCTTTCTTAGTGCCCCTCCTGTTGGCTCACAACACCCCCTCCCTCTGATGGCTTTCCTGTCTCTCGTTCTCTAAATATCAGCTCTGGTTCTTCATAACAAATATACTTCGTCAGTGGTTGAATGAATTTCCTTACATACATTTCAGGTGTAATAGCTTGTTTAGTTTGCTTAAGGAGATAAGTCAGACTTGGCTTTCTAGAAGTCCACTTTAATCTGAAGCTATTTAAAAAGGCAGTACAGGTATGCACTGTTTAATGACCGCATGAGGTCTGTTGACTGGACATTACCATAGTCACATAGGCTTTTTATGCTACTGGAACGTACATATAAAGGGTGTTTTCACAAGAAAACTGTGTGCTAATGATATGTACAGTGGTCCTTGAAAGTTTGTGAACCCTTTAGAATTTATATTTCTGCATAAATATGACCTAAAACATCATCAGATTTTCACACAAGTCCTAAAAGTAGACAAAGAGAACCCATATAAACAAATGAGATAAAAAAAATTATTTATTGAGGAAAATGTTCCAATATCACATATTACTGAGTGGCAAAAGTATGTGAGCCTTTGCTTTCAGTATCGGGCCTGACCCCCATGTGCAGCAATAACTGCAACTATACGTTTCCTGTAACTGTTGATCAGTCCTGCACACCGGCTTGGAGGAATTTTAGCCCATTCCTCCGTACAGAACAGCTTCAGCTCTGGGATGTTGGTGGGTTTCCTCACATTAGCTGCTCGCTTCAGGTCCTTCCACAACATTTCATTTGGATTAAGGTCAGGACTTTGACTTGGCCATTCCAAAACATGAACTTTATTCTTCTTTAGCCATTCTTTGGTAGAACGGCTTGTGTGCTTAGGGTCGTTGTCTTGCTGCATGACCCACCTTCTCTTGAGATTCAGTTCATGGACAGATGTCCTGACATTTTCCTTTAGAATTCTCTGATATAATTCTCTGATTAGAATTTAATTTGGTTTCCATCAATGATGGCAAGCCGTTTCTGGCCCAGATGCAGCAAAACAGGCCCAAACCATGATACTACCACCACCATGTCTCACAGATGGGATAAGGTTTTTATGCTGGAATCCAGTCTTTTCCTTTCTCCAAAACATAACGCTTTTCTTTTAAAATCAAAAACTTTCTATTTTTATCTCATCCGTCCACAAACACATTCTTCCAGTAGTCTTCTGGCTTGTCCACGTGATCTTTAGCAAACTGCAGATGAGCAGCAAAGTTCATTTTGGAGAGCAGTGGCTTTCTCCTTGCAACCCTGCCCCATGCACACCATTGCTGTTCAGTGTTGTTATGATGGGGGGACTCAATGAACATTAACATTAGCCAATGTGAGAGGAGGCCTTCAGTTGCTTAGAAGTTACCCTGGGGATCCTTTGTGACCTTGCCAACTATTACATGCCTTGCTCCTGGAGTGATCTTTGTTTTGGTTGACCACTCCTGGGGAGGGTAACAATGGTCTTGAATTTTCCTCCATTTGTACACAATCTGTCTGACTGTGGATTGGTGAGTCCAAAACTCTTTAGAGATGGTTTTGTAACCTTTTTCCCAGCCTGATTGAGCATCAAACAACTCTTTTTCTGAGGTCCTCAGAATCTCCTTTGTTCATTGCCATGATACCACTTCAACAAACATTGTGTTGTGAAGAGCAGAACTTTGATAGATCCCTGTTCTTTAAATAAAACAGGGTGTGCCCACTCACACCTGATTGTCATCCCATTGATGGAAAACACCTGACTCTAATTTCACCTTCAAATTAACTGCTAATCTTAGAGGTTCACATACTTTTGCCACTCACTAATATGTAATATTGGATGATTTTTCTCAGTAAGTAAATGACAGAGTATAATATTTTTGTCTCATTTGTTTAACTGGTTTCTCTGTATCTACTTTTAGGACTTGTGTGAAAATCTCATGATGCTTTAGGTCATATTTATGCAGAAATATATAAAATTCTAAAGCTTCACAAACTTTCAAGCACCATTGTAAATGCGCCAGAGATACCGCTGAAAACACAAGTGGAACGCTACCATCAACACAGCGTTCGAAGCCTAAACTGTTATACATATGCTAAAGCTTTTTTAATTCATGGAAATTTACAATAATTATAGATAATAGAGTAATATTTATATAATAACTCTTTTATTATATTATTAGTATATAGGGGAAAGCCATAACACTTAAGACGTTGTGTTGGATTTGATCATTTTGTTTGATGGAAGCCCACAATGCATTGACAGACAGGAATTATAAACAACACGGAAGATGAGCCAGATGAAACAAGGAATCATTGAGTGAATGTGAACCAATTTAACGCAGGGATGTACCGAAATAAAAATTTGTGGTCGATTATTTTGCCACTTTTTTCACAATTCCATAAATTAAATAGCCTAAATGTGTTTTTGTCTTGCTTTTCAATCAAGACATTTTTTTTCTTACTGAAAAAACAAAACAACACTTGTTTAAACCTAAAACATTATACATTGCACAATAATTTTAAAATAGTTTGTACCTACATATGTATAAAATTCAATTGCAGGATTATGTAGAAGAAAATGATTAAATTCTGTGTCTCAGGTGTTAAATATGTAGGTCATTATGTAAATGTACTTTTTAAGTGTAATTTCACATATTAATACGAAGACTTGTGCTAGTTCAAATCAGTTACTTTATGACCAGTTACCAGCTAAATGCGCTAAACCACAGATCTCATACAGAAGGGCTTACATTTCCCCCATGTTAGTCTATGCTGCTCCTCCTAAATAATCTGGCTTTATCTCACTGGCTGTGCTTTAATTGTTTAGCCAGAAACTGGCTCAAGTTAAATTGGATTCAGCTTTTTTTCTATGGCACAGAATGAAATCAGTGCAGTAAACTCCCTAGTCGACTCATACTTTGTAAATGCCTCTAACTCTCTGCTGTTTGCTGAAGTAGGCAAGAGCCTTTCACAAACTGCTGCCACAAACGATAGTCGTTGTTTGTTGTAGCATTAAGATCGGTCTTCAATGGAACTGGAATACTGGAAGAATGCTGATCATTTGCTTACCTGCTTCCTTTATGTTTACATTTAGTATTTACCAGACATCCTTATTCAGAGTGACTTGCAACTGATAAAATCTTACAATGTAAAGTACTGTGCAAAAGTCTTAGGCCATCATTAGATTAGATATACCATTGTTTTAGCAATGGTATAATGACCATATATAATTATTTCAACCAGTAAATGCAGGAAATGTGTATGCAGTGTTAAAAAACTTTTTTTTTAAATCTGAAAACAGCTTCTATAGGCTACAGTGGCAAGTATTTAGTGTGACCTCCCCTTACACCCTTACACAGTCCGAGGGAGCTTGATCTAGAATTGTTTTTGGAAGGGTAGCAGCCAAGAAAGCACTTTCAGGGGGAACAGAGTGAAAAGGCTAAGATATGCTAAAGCTCGCAAAGATTTGAATGAAGATCAGTGGAGAAGGGTATCATGGAGTGACAAATCCAAGTGTTTGGGTCAGCAATTGGGGACAATGTTATATATACGGTCATTATACCATTGCTAAAGCAACAAATCTAATGGTGAGCTGAGACTTTTGCACAGTACTGTATATTTTACACAATTGAGGAGCCCAGATTGCCAGTACTAGGACTTGAACCCTCAAACGTCTGGTCAAACATGCCGTGCCATCACTGTCCTTTTACCCTGTAAGTGCTTCAGCACTCTGAGGTCACATGCTGGGAGCTCGCGTTGCCTACAGCTGTTGTTGATGATGTTTCCACTTCACACCAATAACACAGTTTAACTGTGGAAACTCCAGCAGAGCAGAAGTTGAACTATGTAGCCAAAAGCTTGTAGACCCTCAAAAATTACAACCAGTTATATAGAGTTTGTCTTCCTTTTCAGTCTTCTGAGAAGACTTTCCACTAGATTTTGGAATATGACTGTGAGATCAGGCATTGTTATAGATGATGCACCCTAGCTTAAATTCCAAAATTGTAAATGCACCTTCTGATTATTAAACAGTTTGTTGCCGAAGAATGTTCATTTGGACAACATCTGTTCGCATGTATGTCTGTGGTCCGATAAGGCTATTATCTTTATTATTAAGGTTATTAACCTACTTACAGTGGGGCAAAAAATACTTAGTCAGCCACTGATTGTACAAGTTCTCCGACTTAGAAAGATGAGACAGGTCTGTAATTGTCATCATAGGTACACTTCAACTATGAGAGACAAAATGAGAAAAAAAATCCAGGAAATCACATTGTAGGATTTTTAAAGAATTTAGTTGTAAATTATGGTGGAAAATAAGTATTTGGTCACCCGCAAACAAGCAAGATTTCTGGCTCTCACAGATGTGTAACTTCTTCTTTAAGAAGCTCTTCTGTCCTCCACTCGCTACCTGTATAAATGGCACCTGTTTGACCTTGTTATCTGTATAAAAGACACCTGTCCACAGCCTCAAACAGTCAGACTCCAAACTCAACCATGGCCAAGACCAAAGAGATGTCGAAGGACACCAGGAAGAAAATTGTAGACCTCCACCAGGCTGGGAAGAGTGAATCTACAGTAGGCAAGCAGGTTGGTGTGAATAAATCAACTGTGGGAGCAATTGTAAGAAAATGGCTGACATACAAGACCATTGATAATTTCCCTCAATCTGGGGCACCACGCAGGGTCTCATCCCGTGGGTTCAAAATGATCATGAGAAGAATGAGCAAAAATCCTAGAACTACACGGAGGGACCTGATGAATGACCTGCAGAGAGCTGGGACCAAAGTAACAAAGGCTACCATCAGTAACACACTACGCCGAGAGGGACTCAGATACTGCAGTGCCAGGCGTGTCCCCCTGCTTAAGCCAGTACATGTGCAGGCCCATCTGAAGTTTGCCAGAGAGCATATGGATGATCCAGAAGAGGATTGGGAGAATATCATGTGGTCAGATGAAACCAACATAGACTCAACTGGAGGAAGAAGAATGCTGAGTTGCATCCCAAGAACACCATACCTACTGTGGAGAATGGGGGTGGAAACATCGTGCTTTGGGCCTGTTTTTTTGCAAAGGGGACAGGACGACTGATCTGTGTTCAGGGAAGAATGAACGAGGCCATGTATCGTAAGATTTTAAGCCAAAACCTAGCCATTCTCAAGACCTCAACCCCATAGAAAATTTGTGGAGGGAGTTGAAAGTCCGTGTTGCCCAGTGACAGTCCCAAAACATCACTGCTCTAGAGGAGATCTGCATGGAGGAATGGGCCAAAATACCAGCTACAGTGTGTGCAAAGCTGGTGAAGACTTACAGGAAACGTTTGACCTCTGTCATTGCCAACGAAGGTTATGTTACAAAGTATTGAGTTGAACTTTTGTTATTGACCAAATACTTATTTTCCACCATGATTTGCAATTAATTTCTTTAAAAATCCTACAATGTGATTTCCTGGATTTCTTTTCTCATTTTGTCTCTCATAGTTGAAGTGTACCTATGATGAAAATTACAGACCTCCCTCATCTTTCTAAGTAGAAGAACTTGCACAATCAGTGGCTGACTAAATACTTTTTTGCCCCACTGTATCATAAGTCGGGCCATCGTAAAATGGGTTGTACCTGTGTTGTAGACATCTTCCATGGTGGACCCTGAGTGCTTTATGTTGTGTACAGTCCCACAAAAGACGTTGTGCTTGTAATTAAGTGCTGAGAGTATTAAGTGCTGTATGTGATAATGTGTATGCTGCTTTACAGAGACAGCGCTAGGAGCCCTGGCCCGTGTTTTGAGGGAGGACTGGAAACAGAGTGTGGACCTGGCAACCATCATCATCTATGTCTTCTTCTGTTTCTCCAGGTAATAAGAAATGGCTTGTTTTCATTGATTTAGTTATTGATTGATTGATTTATTTATTAAATAATAATGCTAACTGCTTCATGATCATGATAATACTACTGCTACTACTACGAATAATAAGAAATGATATTAAAAATGATAATAATGTTTACTGTCAAGACAAATTACTGTTGCAGATTGTATAGACGACCTGTACATGTGATAAAATGTAGTTGTTCTTGGCTCTCCCCATGTTCATTGTTTCTCTGTTGGACTGCTAAATGGAATCAGTTGACATCCATCACACTGTTGCTGAGGGACCATGTTGGATGTTAGCTGAGGCTTTATTTTGACTTGTCTGAATATAGTCCAGGTCTCGGAGTCTGACCGCATAACCGCTCCTTCCCCCAGTTTCATACAGTTCCACGGGCTGATCACTCACTACAAGATTGGCGCCCTGTGCATGAACATCATCGAGCATGAGTTGAAGAGGTATGACTTGTGGCAGGAGGAGCTGCAGAAGAAGAAGAGGGCTGATATCCTTTTTGAGTGGTCGGTCAGAGGTTGAAGGGAGCCAAGGAGTCACGCAGAGGTCAAGTGGTTAAGTCGGGTCAATGGTCAGAGGTGGCATGCTTCACTCTGTAATTCTAAACAGAACCCTCTTTCCTGAAGGCATGAGCAATGCCAGTATCTGTAATGAAATAGGCTTTGCAATTAGGGGAGTAGGATATTTGGTGAAAAGTAGAAATGCAGTATGTGGCCAAAAGTATGTAGACGTCCCTTCCAATTAGTCATTTCTGTTATTTTATCATAATATGAAGCATACAGGTATGGAATCTCAGTAGATAAACAGTGGCAGTAGGATGTGAACAGCTCAGTATTACACTAGGTTTAGATCTCCAACAAGTCTTTGCTGAATACTATAATTAATAATTAAAAATGCACAGTGGTACCTCGGTTCTTCTTGTTAATTTGTTCCAGAAGGCTTGTCGAGAACCGAAAACAACGAGTACCGAGCAAATTTTTCCCATAAGGAATAATGTAAATTGAATGAATTCGCTCCTGACTCCCAGAAAATCCACACTGTACAAGGCATTATATTCATTAATGGAGTTGTATTGTACAGGTGCTCCCTGATTTATGAAGGGGATATGTTCAAATCCATCATAAGTTAAATGTATCGTGATCCGATGAGTTTAACGAGTGTTTGGTCGAGCGGTCTATACGGTATCATAGCGGAGACTATGATAAGTAATGTTAAGTAATGTTTAAAACACTTACATTAACCTACAGTTGGCCAAAATAATTAACACAAAGCTTATTTTATGATAAAGTGTTGAAAAATCTCATTTAAGTCAGTGAGTAATGGATTGAAAGTGAAAAGTAAAAGCAAAACACTTACTCTATTGGTGAACTCTGGGTGCTAGCATAGCTGTGTTCTGGAGCATTCAATTCTTGTTTTGCTTTCAGTTGGCTTTTATAACTAACCTTTTTAGGACCCATGGAGACTTATTTGCACTAAGAATACAGTACTGTAGATGTACAAAAATAAAGAAAAACACGCTAAGCACATCTTCTTTAAGCAAGTGCGTTGAGTACCGAGTAGATGACGAGAACCGACAAACATGTTCTAATTTGTCCATGCTGGTCCGTGTTAAATTTGATTTATCCTTGCCAGTTTTGTCTTCCATTCCAGTAAAATAAAAAAATGAATAAAATTCAGTCAATGTTAAAATCCTTGACCGATCGAACGAGAGGAAGACCCTGATAACCAGAACCTGAAGAAGGACTATGAGAAAGCTCTTAAGAAGTACCAGGGACTGCTGACTAAACAGGAACAGCTGCTTAGAGGTAATACATCAGACACGTACAGTGGGCGCCAAAAGTCGGAGGACACCGGTGAAAATGCTTCTGTTTTGCAATTTTCTCAAATTGAATAGTGTTTTCATTACAAATACAATGACCCAAAACGCACTTCAAAGCTTTGGAACAACTAAGTGAAGACCAAAGAAGATCAAGGAGTTCTGACTGCAGTGGCATAGGCTTTATCCCCAATTTGTGTGGGGGGTGCGCTAATTTGCATATACACCAATCAGGCATAACATGACCACCTCCTTGTTTCTACACTCATTGTCCAGTTTCACTTACCAAATAGAAGCACTTTGTAGTTCTACAATTACAGACTGTAGTCCATCTGTTTCTCAACATACTTTGTTAGTCCCCTTTATTCTGTCCTATAATGGTCAGGACCCCCACAGGACCAGCATGGGTCAGGTATTATGTGGCTGGTGGATCATTCTCAGCACTGCAGTGACACTGATGTGGTCGTGGTGTTTTAGTGTTTTCTTCTGGTATGAATGGATCAGACACAGCAGTGCTGCTGGAGTTTTTAAGCACTGTGTTCACTCACTGTGCACTCTACCTTAGTAGACACAGCTACCTTATTGCTCCACCTTGTAGATGTAAAGTCAGAGACAGCATCTGTTGCACAGTTTGTGTTAGCCATCCTCTAATGTTTCATCAGTGCTCACTGGGTGCTGCCTACAAGATGCTGGTGGCTGGACATTTATGGTAGGTGGAATTTTTTCAGTCCACCAGTGACTCTAAGGTGTTTAAAAACTCCAACAGCACTGCTGTGTCAAACTTTGAGGTGTACATGCACCCCAGAAAAAAATTAATGTCCTAAACCTCAAGCGTGTATGGGGTCACCTGAAGAAAAGTCAGACATGCGGTATCATCACAAGATGCTCTTTGGAATATTGTGATATCCATTTTATCAGTTAATCATCTAACCATGCAGAAGAACTTTGTAGTTCTACAATTACAGACTGTAGTCCATCTGTCTGTAGTCCAACACACTAACACACCACCACCACATCAGTGTCACTGCAGTGCTGGGAATTATCCACCACCCAAATAGTACCTGTGGTGCCCTGTGGGGGTCCTGACCATTAGAGAACAGAATAAAGGGACTAACAAAGTATGTAGATAAACAGATGGACTGCAGCCTGTAAGTGTAGAACTACAAAGTGCATCTACATGAGAAGTGGAACTGATAAAATGGACGATGAGGCCTACCTGATCGGTTATTGTCACAGTGGCTGTGGTGAAGATAAACAGTGGTGAGAGAACTATATTTTCTTGTCTCTGATAGTGGCTCTGTATTTACTGCTGAACCTGTCCGAGGACACACGCACAGAACTGAAGATGAGGAATAAAAATATAGTGCTTCTGCTGGTGAAGACCCTGGACCGGGAGAGTGAAGAGCTCCTCGTGCTTGTGGTGTCTTTTTTGAAGAAACTCAGCATCTTTCTGGAGAACAAGAACGATATGGTAAGAAAGATGCACGTCATCTCTATATCCTGAACATCTTGACTTGATAGCTGGTGATTCTGAACTGCTTTATGATATGAGATATGATAATTATTACTGCTACTACCAATGGAGATTCTTACGAATTTAAGAACCTGTCTTCTATTAAGCCATCACAGAAGAAACCTATATATAAGTGTATGTTTGGTCCTCCATAAGAGAAAGCTGTGTGTTCGGTTACTCTTACCTTGTTTTTTGGTACCTTAGTACTTAACTACAGCGTGAAGCAGTACTAGTGTAGTCTTGTATATGTACAATGTGGCTTGGTTGCTTCTGTGATGGCTTAATAGAAGACAGATTCTTAAATTCATAAAAATATCCATTGGTAATAGCAGTAATAATTGGTAAAAGCAGAATAGAGTTTCTAGTTGGTAACATTTGAAAGCTGACGAGTTGGACTGTGGGGCACTTTGGCAACAACTGTGTATTATTTTGGGTTGAGGGGTTTATTTAAGAAAGAGTTGGGAGAATTAAGAGGAGAAATCGATGGGTGGGCCTGTCGATGTTGGATCCCACCTTCAACATTGTCTCTCCGAGGATGGCTAATGTGGGTCGTTTCTTACCTATTTTGCTCCCAGTGTTAGACAATAGAGCCCCCATGTAAATATGGGGTCTTAAAAAAAAAAAAACATCTATAATAGGATATGTTTTTTCTTGCAGTAAAAATGCATTTTTCTGATAATCGAACAAGACAATGAAAAATAAGAAACCCACGATTGTTCCAGCTGGTTGGGGGTGTGATTTACATTTACATTTACATTAATTTACAGCATTTAGCCAGACGCCCTTATCCCAGAGCGACTTACCAATTGAATACAATCTTACAATCCCAAGCAAATTGTGGAAATTAAGGGGCCCTTGCTCAAGGGACCCAACAGTGCAGCCGTGGCAGAGGTGGGGATTTGAAAAACCCTGGGACCTTTTGGGTCCATAGTCCAGTACCATTACTCGCTAGGACTACCACATATCCCAGTGGAGATGGGGGGTTTTTGCTCTATTGTTTAGAGTTGAGTCTGTGGCCCCGCCTTGCAAGCTTACTCTGCTTCTGTGCCCACCACCCTCGACCATTCGCTCATTAGCAAGTGCATTAAATGAAACTTGTGGAAGAAATCCAAGAAAATAAAAATACAGCCAGAAAAAAATTAATTAAGAAGTAAATAAATCATTATATAAATAAATTAAATTACCCATTTTATTTATTTATCATTTCATTTATGTATTTCTGTATTTGATTGATTGATTGATTTTGTCCACCTTTGGTCCTCCATACTTGCCCTTGTAGTAATCCTTGCGGACTGGTAAGTAGGGCCTAGAGTTAATGGTACTGGACTATGGACCAAAAAGGTCCAGGGTTTCAAATTCCACCCTCTTGCCAAAAGCTGCCACCTGTTGGGTTCCTTGAGCAAGGACCCTTAAAAAACCCTTAATTTGCTTGGATTGTAAGGTGAACTGTAAAAATATTGTAAAAACAAAAGCATCAAAAGTATGACGTGGCAGTGGCAGTAAAAAATACACCTTTTTTGTAATTTTTTGGTAGTCTTGGTAAGATTGCGTCTTGGCAAGATGCGGTATTCTTGGCATGCTGGGCCTTTGGTTTTGCATTTGTTTAATATGTGGCTACAGTGTGGTTCCTCCCGAAGTGGTTTGAGCAGTCAGATATAGATTGGATATCAATGCGTCTTGGGGTGGATTTACACACACATTTGTATGTGGCTTAGCCCTTGATCATTTACATTTACATTTACAGCATTTAGCAGATGCCTTTATCCAGAGCGACTTACAACTGATACAGTATTACAATGCAAGCAGTTGTGGGTTAAGGGCCTTGCTCAATGACCCAACAGTGGGTGGGATTTGAACCCTGGACCTTCTGGTCCATAGTCCAGTACCTTACCCGCTAGGCTACCACAGTTTGGTAGCATGTAGCCTTAAAGTAGCTGTTAGTTACTCGAGCTATTTATTTAATGGTTTTAGTTGCGGCAATAAATCACAGCACTAACAGTCATTAGCACTGAAGGCTAGGTTTGAAAGGAGGTTCGAGTGGCTGTAATGGGGCTCAGATTTCCCCCAGCCTATATGGCTGTGGCTACAGCTGCAGTAGCCCACAGATGTGTTAACAAGCCAGGCTAAGGCCACATCACTAGACCTCAGCGCACACGAGTCTGTAAAAGGAGCTGTCTGTTACTGATGATGTCAGCTGCGTTCATTTTTTCTCTTGCTTTATGTTTTTCTTCCTCAGTCTCTCTCCCACTGATCTTTGGTTGAACAAAAGCATGTATGCACATTGTTTATATGCCTGGTCTGCATGATCAAGTCCATCTTATCTGTTATGCATGTATCCCCCAAATAAATAACTACAACCATTTATTGCACTGAAACCAATTATTGTTGCCATTCTTGTTGTGTTATGCGGTACAAGCATGCAGCATAGATCATCTGTATATGCTGTACACACTATATGTCCAAAAATCTGTGGACACCACTCACTTGTAACACGTTCATAATATAAGGCATACATTTCTGGATTCTCCATAGACAAACCGTGGCAGTAGAATGGGTTGTACCAATACCCCAGTGACTCTCAGTATGACACATTTATAGGTTTCCACTTACAGCGAGTCAATTCATCTTCTTTCTGCCCTGCTGGCCTTAAATAAAGTCCATAGAGAACCAGTTTACCAACTTTGCTTAAGAAGGCTTGCACAGAGCCTTGAACGTACCTCCTTCAGACACCTTGAAAATGCACTGGAATGGCAAAAGTGAGCCAGGGTGTATTGTCTAATATCAGAAGCTGACCTCACAGTTATGCTTCAAATCTAGTGCAAAGCCCTCTTAGAATAAGGGCTGGAGGGGGCAAAGTCCATATTAATGCCCACGTTTTGAATGTAATTTTTGGGTGCCCAAAAACTTTTGGCCATAGAAAGAAACTCATCATTGGATAAACTGCCTTCTCAAAATTGTGACCCATTTGCTTCCAGGCAAAGCTTAACAACAAGACTATTCCACTAGATAGAGTGATCAACAACTCGGTGTAATGAAATAACTGTTAGCTCCTAAAAATCTTAGGTCTTCTCTGAAAAACTAAAAGACCCTGAGGGTTCCCCACTGGAGGGTATTCCTACGGGAAAACAGTGTTTAACTACACTGTCCAATCACAGTTATGACCACCTCCTTGTTTCGACACTCATTGACCACTTTATCAGTTCCACTTACTATAGAAGCACTTTGTAGTTCTACAATTACAGACTGTAGTCCATCTCTTTCTCTACATACTTTGTTAGTCCCCTTTACTTTCTTCTGTAATGATCAGGACCACAGGACCACCACAGATCAGGTACTGTTTGGGTGTTGGATCATTCTCAGTGTCACTGCTGGACTGAAAATAGTTCACCTGCCAAAAATGTCCAGCCACTAGCATTCTGTAGGCAGCGTCCTGTGAGCACTGATGAAGGATTAGAGGATGATTAGCACAAACTGGGTAACAACAGATGAGCTACTGTCTATGACTTTACATCTATAAGATGGAGCAATATGGTAGATGTGTAGATGTGAGCGACACACAAACACACCACCAACACATCAGTATCACTGCAGTGCTGAGAATGATCCACCACCCAAATAGTAGCTGCTCTTTGGTGGTTCTATGGGGGTCCCGACCATTAAAGAGCAGAGTAAAGGGCACTAGAAAGTATGTAGAGAAACAGATGG
Organism: Ancistrus triradiatus; assembly: GCA_025084515.1. Classification (NCBI taxonomy): domain Eukaryota; kingdom Metazoa; phylum Chordata; class Actinopteri; order Siluriformes; family Loricariidae; genus Ancistrus; species Ancistrus triradiatus. Next base: position 477,486 of record JAJAGP010000213.1, on the reverse strand, counting down.
ACTACAGGTGCTTGTATATGGTAAGGGAAACTGATTAAATGGACAATGAGTGCAGAAACATGGAGGTGGTTATGATAACATGATTGAACAGTGTATAATCAAATAAACTGTACTGGATATATTAAATAATGTATAGAGACAGTAATGTATTCTCCCTCTACCATTCTTACCATAGATAAGTTATGGCCTGCATATACAGTGGGGGCCAAAATTCTGAGACCACATGTGAGAATGCTTGTTCAGATCTTTGTGGAGAAGGATTCAGACTGTAGCAGGATAATGACCTTAACACACCTCAGAGCTTTGCAACAACTGCTTGAAGACCAAAAAAGATCAAGCACTGCTGTCTGGTCATGGACTTTTCTAAACCCCATCAAGACAGAGAGTCTTTCAGCTTGTCCTGTTGTCTCTTCCATCTGATAACTCTTTAAGCCAGCAGCCTTGTCCAGCTTCCATTCGTATAATGTTGCCTCCTTCAGTCTACCTTGGGTTATGACTGTGGTGTGTGTCCTCCCCAACAAACTACCAGTGCATTCCAAGAGGGATAGTTCATGTATAAAAGGCCTTTTTCTCTCCCCTGTTCTTAGGTCTTACACCTAATCTCTCAGTTTATGTGTTTGTACATTGTGCATTCCAGGCTGAAACGGACACTGTGGAGAAGCTGGCTAAGCTGGTCCCCTGTGATCACGAGGATCTGCTGAACGTCACTCTGCGTCTCCTTCTCAATCTCTCCTTTGACACGGGCCTCCGCAGCAAGATGGTGCAGGTTGGCCTGCTGCCCAAACTCACCACTCTTCTAGGTATGACATACAACTGTGTGTGCCTTATGTTGTCGGGGCCGTGACACAAATGAAGCACTATTTCAATGTTAGAAAGGAAATTGGCATTTATGAGCTCTGCCTACCAATGGTACTCTGGAAACGCCGTGGAGAGTACTGCTAGGGCAAGCGAATACAACCCCAAATCCGAACAAATTGGGACGGTGTGGAAAATTCATATAAAAACTTTGACTTTTATTTCATTGCAGCCATTATGGACAAAAGATATTTAATTTTCTTCTGGTATACTTTGTTGCATTTGTTAATAAACGTCCATTCCTGCATTTCAGACCCGCAACACATTCCAAAAAAGTTGGGACGGGACAATTTAGGGCTAGTAATAAGATAAAAAACGAAATAATGATGTGATTTCAAACAGGTGATGCCAACAGGTGATTGTAATCATTATTTGGTACAAAAGCAGCATCCAGGAAAGGCTGAGTCTCTGACGAGCAAAGATGGTCAGAGGATCACCAGTTACATAATATCATTAAATGATTTAAGGGATCTGGAGAAATTTTGGTACACAAAGGGCAAGGGCACAAGCTCCTAACCTCCTGTGATCTCCGATCCCTCAGACAGAACTGCATCAGGAATCGTCATTCAATAGCTGATAGAACCACATGGGAAAAGGGATTACTCTGGCAAACATTTGTCAAGCACTAGAATACAGTTACATTCACAAATGCCACTGAAAACATTACTGTGCAAAAAGAAGCCTCATATTTCAACTTTGGGTTCATAGGCAGCTAGAATGGACTGTCACACAGTGGAAATGTGTGTAGTGGTAAGATGAATCAGTATTCCAGATGTTTTGGAAGCAGTTGGTGTCATGTGCTCCAGACCAAAGACAAAAAGGACCTTCCAGACTCAAGTCCAAAAGCCAGGCTTTGTTATGGTAAAGAGTTAGGGTTAGTAAAGGTCATTTACACTTCTGTGATGGCAGCAATAATGCAGAAAAGTACCTTTAGATTTTCGAGCAACACTTTTCCAGGACCGTCCATGTTTTTTTTAACAAGACAATGCAAAACCACATGCTGCACACGTTGCAAAGGCATGGCTGTGGAAGAAGAGGGTACAGATACTGGACTGGCCTGCCTGCAGTCCTGACCTGTCCCCAATAGAGAATGAGTGAAGAATTTTGAAATGAAAAATGCGACAGCGACAGCCCTGTACTGTTGCACAAGTTAAGACGTGTTAGCAAGAAGAATGGAACAAAGTAACACCTGAAACACTTGGTATGCTCAGTGCCAAAACGTCTTTTAAGCATTGTGAGAAGGAATGGCAACATTACAAAGTGCTTAATGCTTTATTGTCCTAACATTTTTTGGAATGTGCTACAGGCCTGAATTGCAGGAATGGATGTTTATTAACAAATACCAAAGTTGACCAGACGAAACATCTCAGATTCATGCAGTCTGCACTGGAATAAAAGTCAAATGAAATCTAAGAAATAATTGAGGTTTTTAAAATGATTATTATATGCATTTACTATACCTCCCCCAACCTTTCGTTGCTGTAGCGTACTTTGCCTGTGGGTCTTTACCTGACCTGCACATGCCTGTCGTGTAAGTGGAGGATTTGATACGACTGGAAGACACAAAGGGGAAAAAAACAAATCTGAAGAAAAGAGTATGCAGTTGGATATCATTAGTTACTCGAATATAAGCGGATCAGTAATGATGATCCACATATGTGATGTCTGTTACAGCCGCCGCGCAGCCAGTGCAGGTCATTTGTGCATCCAAACCCAACTCATCCATCTAAACTGCCTCCGAGCCAGCGTTCTTAAATCACTCTGACGTGGCAGCATATGAGACGCGCTCATGAACTCAAAGACATTTGTCATTAGACCACAAACGATATTTTAACACAATTTGTCAGCATTTTTGCAGCACTTCTTATTCTTGATTTCATAAATCAGGAACCGTTCATCATTCTGACATCGAATACACAAGCTACCAGAAGAAACTGCTGGAGCTTAAGAATGCCCTAGAATACATTAGTCCTATGGCAGGATTGATCGGCGAGTAATTATTTAGTCTTAATCTGCCGTGACGCTTAGGCTGCATCCAAAGACCAGTGCAGTCACAGCTGTGCAGACGTTTTAATATTATTTTTCAGCTTGGTGTGAATTTTAAGTTTGGAAAATTGGCAGTATCGTCAGCATTTTGGCTCCTTAAAATCTGTAACAGACCTATAATATCAGTTGGGTGTCTCGTGTATTGGATTTGTGCTGCCAGACCACTTGATGCTATCAATGGACTGCTTTAACTCATGCACTTTTTACCCCGACCTTATAAAATAAAATAAAAAAGCTGTACCTTGACTTGGACTAATATAGTTTAAGCAAACAGTAATGGTGTGGAGATTTATCGATAAATGTTGTAGAAATATTTGATTTCAGTTATGAGGAACCACGTGATCATTGAACAGAACAGTCTTATGACATGTCATGGTTTTTTCCAATGGTTACATAATTACAACATACACTCACATGCCACTTTATTAGGTACAACTTGCTAGTACCGGGTTGGACCCACTGTTGCCTTCAGAACTGCCTTTAATTCTTCATGGCATAGATTCAGCAAGGTGCTGGAAACATTCTTCAGAGATGATCTGGGCTTTGTGGCGTCAAGCGTTATCCTGCTGGAAGTAGCCATCAGAAGATGGTACACTGTGCTCATAAAGGGATGGACATGGTCAGTAATAATACTCGATTCGAGTGTGTCGCGAAAATATCCCACAACTTTTCAGATTTGTGACCATCCCAGAGGGAAATTGCGATGATTATTATGATTTTTTGGGCTGAAAGTATCAGATCATGGAAGGGTGTTTCTTCAAAAGCAGCAGCTAGATCTAAAGGGGAAAACTTGTGTGTTTTATCACAACATGTAATGCTGTTTTAACCTTTCCAGTGCATTACTCAACACAATTTCAAGAGAGCACTGTATAATGTAATAACTAAAAAGACTGTCAGTGTGCCTCATCAAACGTATCAGGAAGCTCGGTCCTTAGACTGACTGGATGGAGGCTGTCTGGGTCTGATTCTTGCACTAACCGCTTCCTGAGATGAAATATGGCGTGTGATTGGTGCCTGGTCTGTACACCCTTGCGTGGTTACCTTTGGCAGCGTTAATGTGTCTTTTGAAGGTTCCTCCGGGGTGTCAGATGTCCCACTTAATTAATATTATATATTCTTTAAAATAACACTCGCTCCTAAAGTAAATGTTGCTCTTCCAGGACCAGAAACGTTCAGTGTTAGCCACCTGTGGAGCTACGCAGACGCACGCTCGGAGAACTATCTGGGTCGACGTCCCGTAGCTAAAGGACCATTCATTCACCCAAGGTCTCTGTGTTTGAATTTCAGAAAAAGAGTGCGCAGACGTCTGTATATCTGGGACGGCGTGTGCGTTGTGAGTCTGGCACTTAGCTGATCAGTCTGCTTAACTGAGAAGAGCTTGTCTGAGCTCTTATCTCATCTGAACCTGCCTGGCAGAGTGAGAAGACCACAAATCCCAGCAGCCCAAACCAAGGGTCGCAGCCCAGGAGATAAGATGAAAGTAAAGCTAGGTCTCCTCTCATCGCTGCTGTCCATGGGTTATCTCAGAGCTGTGAGGGGGACGTAACCGGAGCCCAACTTAATGGGCAAAACCCCTAGATCAGCACTCCAAAATACTCAGACGTTTTGTGCACTGCAGTGTTTATCAAAGCAGCACCTTTTGAAGAATGCAATGGAATCTGAGTTTAAGGACATTGAAAGGGATAAAGCTGCGTGACCAATCACTTATTGACTCATCTGGCCCTTCACGTTTGAGCTTATCAGGTCAAATCACCACTGCCTTAGTGTTTTTAAGCCTGATATCTGTCTAATGCTTCTGTAGCACTCCTTGGTGCAGATAGGTAGAACGGTAATTAAAAAAGGTCAGTGGGTCATTAGCTTACATGGAGTTAATAATCCGATAACTGCAGAAAATCAGATTTGGTTAGTAATCAGGTCAATGAGAATACATGTACTTGGGTAATCAGATAATGGGAAACCTCCGGGTTTACATTACTCAGTAATTGGATTTCCACTTTGCAGCCAGCCAGTAATCCTACAGAATGATGTGATGTTCTTTTCAAACTTTAATAAATAAATAAGAAAATACTACATTTTCTCAAGCCTATACTACATTTGAGAGTTTCCCTAAAATGTTTTGCTAGCCATGTTGTGGGGGCTGCATTTAATTCCAGGGTTGCCAGATCCTGCAAGAGAAACAAGCAACCAGGTCTATGGAAACAATCCCAAAAGAAGCAACGTTTCTTAGAATAAGCAGACCTGGCAACCCAAATATCTGATTTTGTCAGTAATCTGATCAAATGAGTTTACATGCACTTGAGTAATCAGATCGAATTAAGGTCTGGACATCCGAGTATGAAATCCAATGCTGCTGGATTTTACCTCAGTAATCTGATTTCTCAGTGCATATAACCGATTAGTCGGATTTAAATCAATTTTCTCAGTTCGCATACCCGACACAGTTCACTTATTCTAAGAGACTTGTTTATTGGGGAGGCTTTTCCATTGATCTGTGGCTTAGTTTTCTGGTTGTATCTGGCAACCCTCAAATTAAACACAGCGAAAAGGCTACTGAACATTTTGTGGAGACTCTGAAACGCAGTGTATGCTCGAGAAATAAAGAATTTCATTATTTAATTAATACAGTTGAATGTTTATGTCACGTATTTCTGTGAGAGTATTGGCTGGTTGCAAAGTAGAAATCCGATTATAGTCCGAGTCATGTAAACCCGAAGGTTTCCCATTATCTGATTACTCAAGTGCATGTAAACTCGTTGATCTGATTACTGACAAAATCTGATTTTCTGCAGTTATCGGATTAGTAAGTGCATGTAGGTACGCTATTTATCTGACCACTTGATTAATCACATAACTGCAGACATCTGCTCATGAGCGAATTATTAAGTATGTAAACACACTCCGACAATCTGAGAGAAATCTAACCTTTACTCGAAGTACCTTTAAGCAAAAAAGCAAACATCACATTTATTGTCCTCCCTAGAAATTCCCATTGTAAATTATGGTGAAAAATAAGTATTTGGTCACCCACAAACAAGCAAGATATCTGGCTTAAGGGAAGAATGAACGGGGCCATGTATCGTGAGATTTTAAGCCAAAACCTCCTTCTATCAGTGAGACCATTGAAGATGGAACGTGGTTGGATCTTCCAGCATGACAATGATCCCAAACACACTGCTTGGGCAACGAAGGAGTGGCTCCGTAAAAAGCATTTCAAGGTCCTGGAGTGGCCTAGCCAGTCTCCAGACCTCAACTCCATAGAAAATGTGTGGAGGGAGTTGAAAGTCCCTGTGTTGCCCAGCGACAGCCCCAAAACACATCACTGCTCTAGAGGGGAGATCTGCATGGAGGAAAATGGGGCCAAAATACCCAGCTTACCCAACAGTGTGTGCCAACCTGGTGAAGACTTACAGGAAACGTTTTGACCGCTGTCAATTGCCAACAAAGGGTTATGTTAAAAGTATTGAGTTGAACGAAAAAATTTATTGACCAAAACAACTTATTTTTTCCCAATTTTTTTTCCACCATAATTTACAATAAATTCTTTAAAAATCCTACAATGTGTTTTCCTGGATTTTTTGTTTCATCATTTTTGTCTTCTCATTTAGTTGAAGTGTAGCTTGATATGAAAAAAAATTACAGACCTCTCTCATCTTTCTTAAGTAGGAGAAACTTGCACAATCCAAGTGGCTGACTAAATACTTTTTTGCCCCTCTATAATTGACTGTTGGGTAACCTGTGAAGGAACTTCGTGAAAGAGTGTACAAGTGTATTTTGCTCTAACACGGAAAATGAGGAGTAAGTTTTAGTGAAGAAAGCCATTTTTATGAATGATAGCTGAATATTTGTAGAAGATGGCAGCATTTTTTGGAGCCCAGCAAGTCTCCAAGTCTACAACTGACGCCAACCTTCAAACCAAAAAAAACTATTTGGAAAGCCGTGCCAGAAAAGACAGCATTTAACTTTTCATCTAGCCACTAATGTAAGCCCACTTGAAGTTCACGAGACGCTACTGGAATACTGACTGAAAAACCAAAGGTTTCTGGCGGGTCATAGAAAAAATAAAGCTTTTTTTTTTTTTGTTTAGCAAACAAACACTGCTTTTGGTGTTAAAAGCAGGATGTTATACAGAAAATAACTAATCCCATTGTTTAGTGAAGCTTCTTTGATGAAGTCGAGCCTGGGTATTTTTTTCTCAAAATGACCTTGGGAAGGGCTTTTAGGATACATGACATTCATTGGACAAATGAAATTCTGGGCTGCCTCTGCCAAGAAAAGTATAAACTTGGTCATGGTTTGATCTTGCAGAAGGTCATTGAACCAAACATATTCAAATCCACAGAAAAAGGATTCAGTGAGCACAAAATCAGTCTGACCTAAATGCCTTTAGAGTCTGTGGGATGGGCCACAGAAGAGCACAGAAAACAGGACCATGGATGGTTTGTTTAACCTTTCTGGTATTGAGTAAAAAAAAAAAAAAAGGTTTGCTCATCCTGTCAGTCAGTATTTAGTATCACCCCCTTCTGGCAGAACACCTTTCAGACATTTCAAGTAGCAGGCAACAGTTTTTGTACTTTTGCTTTATACGTTTTCCCCACAAATCAATGCAGAATGCTTCTAGTTGAAATATTATATTAAATAATATTAAAACTGTGTAAGCTATGTGCCGCTTAACGTCCACCATACGTTCTGTGAAATTTTAAGTTAAGTGATCTGGACGTTGCCTGAACACCATATTATATATGCCAGTGGTTTTCAAAATGTGGGGCCAGAGTTTATCGCGTTGGGGGGGTATGATGATTAAAAGCAAGTACCACTCAAGACTACAGGTGGAGGATGATTTACGCTTATTCCTGTCTGCAGTGCATCCTCGCATCAGCCGCCTTTGTGCATCAAAGACAGAAAATCTTTGCTCCAACCGAAATAGGGGTTAGCAACAATTTCCAAAAATTGGGACTGTAGTAGCCTAGCGGTTAAGGTACTGGATTATGGACCAAAAGGTCCAGGGTTCAAATCCCACCTCTGCCAAGATGCCACTGTTGGGTTCTTGAGCAAGGCCATTAACCCCCAATTGCTTGGATTGTAAGAGTGTATCAATTGTAAGTCGCTCTGGATAAGGGTGGCTGCTAAATGCTGTAAAAAATGTATTCAGTATCACCATGTATAAAAAAAAAATGTGTTCAAAAGTGTGAATACAGCGAAGAGTGCTCAACTATACTAGAAAGCTTTAAATAAAGACCAACATTAAGCGTTCTTAAAGCGTTAAATAAGATGACGAGTCCCATTTAATGCGTCGACATGTTTAAAATGCGTTAAAAATATAAGACGTTGAGAGCAGATGAACATGTTCAGAATTCAACCGACATATCACATCAACTAACACAAAATTTTACAGTACTGTTCAAAAGTATTAGGCCACCTATTAGATTTGTTGCTTTAGCAATGGTATAATGACCATATATAACATATTGTCGATGACTGGACCCAACATTTTCAGACTTGGATTTGCCACTCCATAGTACTCTTTTCTACTGATCTTCATTCCAATCTTTGTGAGCTTTAGCATATTTTAGCCTTTTCAACCTGCTCCACTTCCGAAAAAGTGGTTTCTTGGCTGCTACCCCTCCAAAAAGACCATTCCTGATCAAGCTTCTTCAGGCTGCTATTGCTCAAGTATAAGGGTGGTCACTAAATATTTGCCACTGTAGCTGGTTTTTGTTTTGTTTTTTAATACTGCATACACATTTCCTGTATTTCCTGGTTGTATTCTTATAAAGAGATGGAGAAATTATTAGATATGGTCATTATACAGTTGCTAAAACTATTGTATATCTAATCTAATGGTGGCCTGAGACTTTTGCACAGTACTGTATGTAACAATAGAAAGCCCTAAATGAACTCAGATGTGTTACAATCACAGTTTAATGGCTTAGATGTAAATTTGCATTATGCCAGTGCGTATTGTCAACATTTCTGACAGATTTTGACTTCTGCCCTTTCACTGGAAGTGCGTTTACAGTACAAGGAAACCTGTCAGAATGATTCCGCCTGGTAATTGCACACACGCACCAGACGTGGTAGGTAGAGGTCTGACTCCGACTTCTCCTGAAGTCTCCTTTTGTTGTGTCCGTCAGCTTCACGGGATCCTTCTTCATAATGCGCTCCTGTAAACCTGGCCTGCTTTGAAGTCCATTTACAGCAGCTATTTGCTGTTTATATTTGGGAAGGGTGATCCTGCTGTAATCCCCTGCTAAAGGCCAGGAGAAGGGCTGATGCCTGCAGGCCTGCGCTCTGTACTTTCATGGATGCTGGGTGGTTGGTAATTGAAGTGTGGCTCTCCTGCTCACCCACTAACTGCCCCTGAACAGCATAATTAGTTTCTAACAATACGTTTTTTCCCCCCATCGCCCTCTCCCTTCCCAGCGCTCCACTGGTGTTTTGAACATTTTTATAGGGACCGATCTCCACAGCCCTTGTAAGGATTCACCGTTGCGCTCTCCCAACCTGCCGAGCACAGCACTACTGTGTGTGTGTGTGTGTGTGTGTGTTTGTGCGTGTGTGTGTCTTTCGCTAATGAGAAGCACATGTGCACACCAGTCGCTGTTGCTGGCAGAGTAGAGCTGCATGGCTTGAAGTTATTAATGGCAGTAAAATTTATGCTTCCTCCTTTTTGCCAATTAAATGGAGGAGTCCTTTTTCTTTCTGGGGTCTTGGAGAGCACATCTGGCTTCAATAGGCTGAGATAACCTTGCCTGAAGGGTCCGTGGCCGGCTCCGACCGGTCCCCTCTCTCACTCTCGCTTTTTCTCCCCCTCTCTGTCCTTTCTCTTGCTGTCTCTTACTTGCACTCACGCTCTTTGATTAAGCTGGAGGCTTTGCTTCTGACCCTTGGTCTTGGTGTGTGTGTATGTGTGTGTATGTGTGTGTATGCGCCCCTATAAGTATGCAAATCTAAACTGGGGTTTTTGCTTCCTGTATGTGTTACTAAACACCATCTCTTTGTTTTTATCTATATATACTTTTGCGTCGGAGTCCATTTCTGTGTTGTAATAGTCATTTTGTTTTTTAATCTATTCGAATATTTAGCCGGTATAAATGGCAATACATATATTGACCAAAAAAATGAAGAAAAGTAGCATATACAGGTATGAGCCATTTATCGACCGCATTACGTTCTGTGAAATAGGTCGTTGAAGAAAATGGACGTTGACCGGACATAACCACAGGCACGTCATCTTTTTATGTTGTAATGTCAATATAAAGTACATTTTGTAATGTATGGAAATTCATAATAGTTACAGAAAATACAGCAATGTACTGTTATGTCCCTGTGTAGGGAAAAGCCTTAACACTTGGTAGAATGGACCTGATACTTTTATGTTTGATGGAAGCCAAAAATGCATTGATATTATTGCAAACATCATGGAGGATCAGCCAGATAAAAAATAGACTCAACAAGTGAACATGAACCAGTTTATATAGTTATAGGTGAGAGAGAATATACAGGTAGTGGGGGACACAAACAAACTCAGTTCTGCCATTTGAGTTTTACTCAAGTTACCGTATTTTTCGGACCATAAGGCGCACTTAAAATCCTTTAACTTTCTCAAAAATCGACAGTGCGCCTTAAAATGCGGTGCGTCTAATGTATGAATTAGTTCTGGTTGTGCTGACCTAGAACCGATTGTAGATGGTACACGGCGCTCATAAATCTGTCAAAATGTTTTAGCACGGTCTTGGTAAGTTACGAAGCTTACGGCCACCGTAGTGCGCAGCATCGTGGAGTAATACGGTATGTGCTTCAGCATTAGGGTACGTGCACTCATTCATTTATTTTCGAAGCGGATTTCAAACACAACGCTATCAGTCACGCAGTACAACATGGACATAGAGCAGCTGTGAGAGAATTCAACATTAACGAATCAATGGTACGCGGAAGTGGAGGAAGCAAGAAGACGCCCCTGCTCCAGGTAAAGACCAACTGAGCTTCCGACGGAACTTAAGAGTTTTGTTTCATTTAATGCGCCTTATAACCCGGTGCGCTTTATGTAATGAAAATATACCCGTTAGAAGTCGGTCTCATTGATATCGCGCCTTATAACCCGGTGCGCTTTATAGCCCGGAAAATACGGTAAACTACCGAAGTACTTGCTATTAACAATACTACAATATTACAAGTACATTTTTAGGCCATTGCATTGTTGTCGTATTGCCACAGCACATATAATACCTAATACCTGAACTTGATCAGCAGTAATGCCTGCTGAGGAATCATGAACTTGATGTGACCTTATTATACTGAGTCATTGTCAGTGTCACATTTGGAGAAAAAAAACTAATCATGTTTTAGAAAAGAAAGTTACTTTTGAAGTTCCTTCCAAGTAGCGAGGACCTTTACAGAAATGTAGTGGAGTGAAAAGTATCATATTTGTCTTTGTCATGAGTTTGCAAAAAATATAATACTCCTGTAAAGCATAGCTACTCAAGTAAATGTACTTTGCTACTGTCCAGCCCTGCAAACAAAGGAGTACTACTTACAATAGGACAGGCACGCGCACTTACGAATGCCATATACTGCTTGTTACAAATAAGTGGCGGAAAATCATACACAGACACGAATAACTTGCATCTAAAAAAGTCTCGAAACACATCAACCGAGTTAGAACAGTCTCTCGTCCAAGTGTGAGCTAACGAGCAAGCGAGGACGCGACTGGTAAGGTAGTTACTTTGTAACTTTCATAATTTATTATAATTGTTAAGAGTTCCATCATTAATGGCGCATACTTGTAATACAGAACAATAGAAACCCGCCATTACTTGACATATATGTTGCTGCCTGCATGTACTGGGCATGGTGTGCAGAACTGAAGTGTGTAGTACATTGTGTTTGCTCGGTTTGTTTGCTTCAGGAGACGAAAGCCAGAGGCACCTAGCCATGCGCATCCTGTATCATATCAGTATGGACGACCGCTTCAAGTCTATGTTCGCCTACACCGATTGTATTCCACAGGTAAGAGCTCAGCTTTCATTCCTGCAGTGCTGTGCTGCCTATTAGTCTCAGGGTAGGGGAAATATTGAGAATGTTCTATTCGTGGTACGGATCAGAATGATTCGGACAACAGGGACAGAACTGAGTTGATTCCCTTTGAGCGAATTCATTGACGACATAAAGGGAAACACACAAGGTCAGGATATAGGAACTTGGGATTTGTAGTCAAATTATGCATGCTTTAGCCTTTGGATGTACAAAGGCTCATTGGGGTGGTGGGGAAAGCAGGAGCAGGGCAGGTGCCAGTAAGTCTAGCCGCTGTATGATTACGGCTCCAGGGCTGCTGCTATGTGATCCTCCAGAGCTGTGTGATTGCGCAGCACGGCCTCCTCCCACAGCCGACTAGCTCGGGCCAGGCCCTGCCTGCCATCCTGCTTAATGTTAACGTCGCCCATACACAAACGCACTTCAGGCTGCACACCCTCGGCCTGCGTTCAGTCCCGGGCATGGACTTTGGGATGTGAGTTAATAAGGAGTGACACGGGGGATACACTACTAAAATCAGGAACTGTTTGGGGAAAATCCTGAGCCCCTGCACGTCTGGGTCTGGTCTAATTAAAGCTGCTCTCTGGATGTCTGCTCGGTGAGGGACTGAGCTGAGACAGCCCATCGAGAGCAGTTTGGCTCCAGCTGGATAAAAGAAATGCAGAGGGCCTCCATTTGACTCTCTCTCCTCGATGCGTTTGTTTTTGAATTGAAGATTTTACATAAGAGTTTCCTGGAAATAGACGCCGTGTTTGTTTTTCTTCGTAAGTATTTAGGTCGTTCATGCCGAGTTGTAGCCAGTTGACGATTGCGTTTGATTGTTGACAGGTACTGAAGATGCTGTTTGATTGCGGTGAAGAGAAAATGGACCAGGAGCTAATCTCCTTTTGCATCAATCTTGCTGCCAACAAGAGGAATGCCCAGCTCATGTGTGAAGGTTAGGACACACTAATACTAGTAATGGGCACTTCAGTGCTCAAACACATAATAAAACAAATAAACAATTTTTAAAAAGTGGGAGAAAAAGTGGGCAGATAATACAGAAAATAAATAAATAAATAATTAGGTATGTAACGATACATTGTGATGCAGAAGTGGGACGATGTGCATCATCAAGTTGGATGACGACTTCTTGTTTATTACGCCATCTAATGCCCCAGAGGGCACAATCATAAGTCATGCTCCCAGATACAGTGGGGCAAAAAAGTATTTAGTCAGCCACTGATTCTGCAAGTTCTCCTACTTAGAAAAATGAGGGAGGTCTGTAATTTTCATCATAGGTACACTTCAACTATGAGAGACAAAATGAGAAAAACAATCCAGGAAATCACATTGTAGGATTTCTAAATAATTTAAATGTAAATTATGGTGGAAAATAAGTATTTGGTCAATAAGTTCAACTCAGTACTTTGTAACATAACATTTGTTGGCAGTGACAGAGGTCAAACGTTTCCTGTAAGTCCTCACCAGGTTGGCACACACTGTAGCTGGTATTTTGGCCCATTCCTCCATGCAAATCTCCTCTAGAGTAGTGATGTTTTGGGTCAACACGGACTTTCAACTCCCTCCACAAATTTTCTATGGGGTTGAGGTCTGGAGACTGGCTAGGCCACTCCAGGACCTTGAAATGCTTTTAACGGAGCCACTCCTTCGTTGCCCGAGCGGTGTGTTTGGGATCATTGTCATGCTGGAAGACCCAGCCACGTTCCATCTTCAATGCTCTCACTGATGGAAGGAGGTTTTGGCTTAAAATCTTACGATACATGGCCCCGTTCATTCTTCCCTTAACACGGATCAGTCGTCCTGTCCTTTTTGCAGAAAAACAGCCCCAAACCATGATGTTTCCACCCCCATGCTTCACAGTAGATATGGTGTTCTTGGGATGCAACTCGGTGCCGCCTTCTTCCTCCAAGCACGAGTTGAGTTTTTACCAAAAAGTTCTATTTTGCTTTTATCTGACCACATGATATTCTCCCAATCCTCTTCTGGATCATCCATATGCTCTCTGGAAAACTTCAGACGGGCCTGGTCATGTACTGGCTTAAGCAGGGGGACACGCCTGACACTGCAGGATCTGAGTCCCTCTCGGTGTAGTGTGTTAGTGATGGTAGCCTTTATTACTTCGGTCCCAGCTCTCTGCAGGTCATTCATTAGGTCCCTCCATGTAGTTCTTATGATCATTGTGACCCCACTGGATGAGATCTTGCGTGGGACCCCAGATCGAGGGAGATTATCAATGGTCTTGCATGTCTTAAATTTTCTTACAATTGCTCCCACAGGTGATTTATTCACACCAACCTGCTTGCCTAGTGTAGAGTCACTCTTCCCAGCCTGGTGCAGATCTACAATTTTCTTCTTGGTGTCCTTCGACAGCTCTTTGGTCTTGGCCATGGTTGAGTCTGGAGTCTGACTGTTTGAGGCTGTGGACAGGTGTCTTTTATACAAATAACGAGGTCAAACAGGTGCCATTAATACAGGTAACGAGTGGAGGACAGAAGAGCTTTAGAAGTTACAGGTCTGTGAGAGCCAGAAATCTTGCGTGTTTGTGGGTGACCAAATACTTATTTTCCACCATGGTTTACAATCAAATTCTTTAAATTATATCTTTACAAACACAACCCAATGATATGAATGATTGATATGATGATAATAATAATAATAATAATAATAATAATAATAACAATAATGTGTTTGCTGCATTTCTAAACTATTGATGTTAAACTCACTTTCTTAAGCAAATAAAATAACATTTAGGGAATATAATGCCTTTTCTGATACTAGCTATCTGTCCACTCTCCATCTTCTCACACAAATATTATTTCACATTTATGCTTACAACTTACCCTATATTCTCACTGGGGTCAATGCAGTGACACTGATGTGGTGGTGGTGGTGTGTAGGTGTGTGTTGAGCTGGTACGAGTGGATCAGACACTGCTGCCTTAGTTTTTAAGCACTGTGGCCACTTACTACCTGCTCTAGTAGACAAATCTAGCGTGTTGCTCCACTTTTTAGATGTAAAGTCAGAGACAGTAGCTTATCTGTTGTTGCACAGTTGGTGTTAGTCATCGTCTAGTTCTTCATCAGTGCTGACGAGATGCTGTTGACTGTATATTTGTGGTCGGTGGAAACGAGAAGGCTAATGTTATGGCTGAGCCAGAAGTCTAAGACTACCAGTGAAAATGCTCCTGTTTTGCATTTTTTAGCTGAATATAATGTTCTTTACCAATCATATAGTCAGCATAACAATTGGAGTGAAATGTTGAATCTTTGAAAACAATAGTTTGATACATTTCAGAATGTATTAGTATTTGATACCCCTTCTGCTGTAATGGCAGCATGTACTCAAGCTGGCATGAACTGCATAGTATCCCAGCATGATTTCACAGTATTCCAAAGAGCACCTTGTGATGACACTGAATAATTTGTCTTCAAGCACCCCCATAATTGCTTGATGAAGTTTAGGTCAGGTGACTGGAGGAAAGTACATGACAGTCAGCACTAGTTGTTGCAAAGTTTTGAGGTGTGTTTTGGGTCATTATCCTGCTGCAGTTTAAATCTTTCTCCACAAAGATCCAAACAAGCATTTTCAGTAGTGGCCTCAGACTTGGCTTCCACTCTATGTAGTCCTGATGGCTGTGATGCAGCAAGTGTGTTCTTGACTGTAGGAAATGGCCTGAAGATGCTGATGAAGAGAGCACTGAAGCTGAAGGATCCTCTGCTGATGAAAATGGTTCGGAACATTTCCCAGAACGATGGAACCACTAAGAACCTGTTCATTGTAAGTGTCTCCAGGAAGTGGTGGTAAGTTAATCTGATGGCTTGATTGAATGTTCAGTGTCCTTCTGTTTTTGTTGCAGGATTATGTGTCGGAGACCTGGCAGCTCAGATTGACCAGAAAAACGAAGAGGAGGAAATTTGTTGATTGAGTGTTTTGGGCACACTGGCTAACCTCAACCATAACCTGATCTGGACTGGGAGCTGAGTGCTTAAGGAATACAACCTAGTTCCCTTCCTTCAAAGACACACCTCAAACCGGTGAGGCAAGAAATACGGGGAAGTCACAAAGCACTAATACCAGCTCCCTAATCTGGTATCAGTTTTTAGGGGTAAGTCTGAACAGTGTTTCCCAACCACTGTGGCCCGTAAATCAGTGTGCCATGAGAAATCATCAGGTTTGGCCTGGGAAGATTATCCAATTCACCCACCTGAATTGGCGATTGGCGTTTAGCATTAGGCAGAACAATACTTTGTCATAGGTACATTTCAACTATGTAGAGACGAAATGGAAAAAAATCCGGAATCCCATTGTTGGATTTTTAAGAACTTAATTAAATCATGGTGTAAAATAACATTTGGGTCTTCCATTTTCTTTACAATTGCTCCCACATTGAATTTATTCACACCAACCTGCTTGCCTATTGTAGATTCTCTCTTCCCACCTTGCACAGGGCCTACAATTTTCTTATTTCTTCCTGGTGTCTTCGACACCTCTTTGGTCTTGGCCATGGTTGAGTTCTGGAGTCCTGCTGGTTGAGAGGCTGTGGGACAGGTGTCTGTTTTATACAGATGAGTCAAACAGGTGCCAGTAATACAGATAACGAGTGGAGGACAGAAGAGCTTCTTAATGTTGTTTACAGGTCTGTGAAGCCCAGAATCTTGCTTGTTTGTGATGACCAAATACTTATTTTTCCACCATGATTTTACATTTAAATTCTTTGAAAAATTCCTACAATGTGATTTTCCTGTATTTTTTTTTTCTCATTTTTGTCTCTCATAGTTTGAAGTGTACCAAATACTAAATACTTTTTTTTTGCCCACTGGATAACATCCCATCTAAACACAATTACTATTACTAATTGAGCGATAACAGCTTCCAATCTACTTGGAGGCAATTCTGTAATATTTGGACTGTGTCTGTGGTAATTTTTGTTGCCCATTCTTCCAGCAGAAGCATTTTTGCGAGGTCCGACACGACTCATTTTACTTAATTGTGGTGAGTGTTGATATTCAATAAATCTCTGTATGGGCACCTGAAGTATCATGTCTATTTGTCAATACCGGTAACACTACATATCCCATTAGCGTGCTAAGTCGATATATAAATGTGGTGTTTGGCAATACCAGACGCAATATACCGTGTGAATTTTCATTCACAAGAGCATATTGTTGGATGTTCAGCAACACTACTTGTGATGTGGGGCTATGCTTTTAATGTTTTGGTGTCCTGCTGCTCTACCTCAGTGTTTGTAAAATATCGCAAATCAGAACAGCTTTGTAGAAGTAATGCAGATATTAAATACATACATTTAAATATTTTTTTCTTAATCTTCTCATGTTTTTCCTTATTTAAAATTAAAACCCCATATATATGTAATGTTAGCACATAACTACATTTTCACCACAAGATACAGTGGGTACCGGGAAACCGGGCGGGTTTTTTTCCTTGCAGTAGACATTGGAACAGTGGGGAGTCGTTCTCAATCACTTCTGACCGCGGTCAAATTTGATTCTTTTATATTCATTTTGACTAGAAATTTGCCCGCGGTTCTCGTCGTTTTGCTCTGTACCCGGCGCACACATTGCTTTAAATTTGTAAATGAGTCGAGCCGCCTACCCGTTTTCAGCCGAAACTTGATTCAATGATTCACGAAGGTCCCACGATGCAGTAACACAGTGATTCAGGTTCACAATAGCCCTCAAGAAGATCTCTGCCTATTTTCTGTCGTGTTTTTCTTTCCTTTTTCTTCTTCGTTTTTACATCCTACGTACTGTATTCTTAGTGTAAATAAGGTCTGTACTGTACATAAGTACTGTAATAAGTCTCCAAGGGTCCTAAAAAGTTAGTTTAATAAGAGCCAACGGAAAGCGAAACATTACTTTGAATGCTCAGAACTTTAGGCCTGGCAGTTTAGCTTAGGCAGCTATTCTAGCGCCCTGAGTTCATCGAAAGAGTAAGTTGATTTGTCTTACTTTTCACTGTCAATCCTTACGCACTAAAATTACGTGAGGTTGGGGATTTTTCAACAAACACTTTATTATAAAAATAAGCTTTGTGTTACTGATTTTGGCCGACTGTAGGTTAATGTAAGTTGTTTAATGTGGCAATAACATATTCAACTCCATCATTTCAATTATATATTTACTAATGATGGATTTTTTTTGGAACATAGCCCCCCCATTGAAATCAGGAGGCACCTGTACAATATAACTACTCCATAATGCATGTAATGCTTATACAGTGTGGATTTTCTGGGGTCTGGAGCGGATTTGTTCAATTTTTACATGATTCCTTATTGGGAAAACTTTGCTCGGTACTTGCATCGGCCTCGGTTCTCGACGAGCCTTCCTGGAACGAATTAAAGACGAGAACTGAAGTACCTCTGTACTTTTATTTGAATGACTTTGATACTCTACCCAACCTCTGCTTCCACTATACCTTAAACTGAAAGAATGGCAGTTTTGAAACTGAGCCTCTCACCAGAACGCCTCAAGATATTTGTCTGTCTGTCTGTCTGTCTGAACAAAGACTAAGGGAAACATTGCTGCATTTCCTAACCTTGTGGTCTTGTCCATAGACCTCTAGCTGTGCCTAGGATGACCTCATACTGGAGGTGGTGATAATGATTGGCACAGTCCTCCCATGGATGACCCTGTGCGGCCTGTTAGCCAAGTCCGGCATTAATTCCTGCCCTTATAGAGCTGCTTATGGTAGTTTTATATCATAAGTCCTTAAAAATGCTATCGCTTCCTTAAAAGTGAAGGACTTTTGAGACGGAAAGGTGATCAGCGACACTCTCTCTCTCACAGCCCAACAAAGGGATGAATGGAATTTGTGTGTCAGATCGTATAACGTCTTCTACCAATGGTGTTTCCACCAGGCCACTCGAGACGTCATTAATAAAGAGACTCGTATCCTTTACTCCTTCGTTGTCTGCGCTGACCGAAGCGCTCCTCCTCAGCTCTCAACTATGCTGATTAATGACCCTGTATGTCATTTATATTGTCCTTTACCTTACTCTGTTCTCTAGAAGCCCCGGCTATCTCATCGACCTGATGCATATAAGAACAACCGAAATCCGCAAGGTGCGACACACGTTGGATATATCGCTGTAGGTGTTTATTGTTACTTACCATTATTTCATTTCTTTGCTGCCCAGCTTTAACCTTTTCGCGATCCCCAGAATTGACGTTGTAGTGTATGATGTTAGTTTTTATGGCAATGTCGGAAAAGGTAGTTGATTCGCCACGGATATTTTCACTGCATACTGATCTCGCAGTCCTCAGATTCATGTAATTAAGGCCTCCATTACCCGGGTTTCTTTTTGGAGGCCAGGGAATTGTTCTATACAACTGATCGGGCGGGCTATTAAAACGGGAGCCACATCAAAGATCCTGGGAGTTGTCCTGGTTAGACTCAGGGTAGGTACAGACACCGGAAATGCAGTTTTGACAATACCACACTGCTCATGCACATAAAATTAGCTCTAGTCAAATTCATTTGTACTCGGGTTTATTAAGCTAAGTTTCCATTTTAAACTACCGCGGGTGTGTTAATTTGTAAGGCGTAATTAAAATATTGTAATAACAAAATAGTTCTAGAATAATAAATGTAATTTTAATTTAATACATTTACATTTTGACGATGGGGATACGTTCCGAATGAGGAGTTTTATATATACTGATGTTACATTGGGGGCAAAAAAAGTATTTCAGTGCCACTGACTTTGCGCAGTTCTCCTACTTAGAAAGAATAGCGAGGCCTGTAAAATTTCATTTACCAGGTACACTTCAACCCCTCTATGATAGACAAATGAGAAAAAAAAATCCTGGAAATCACACTGTAGGTTTTTTAAAGAATTTCATTGTAAAAATGGTGGAAAATAATATTTGGTCACCGCAAGGAGCCAGTTTTCTGCTCTCCATACCTGTAATTTCTTCTTTTACGAAGCTCTTCTGTCCTTCACTCGTTACATGTATTAGGTCACCTGTTTTGACCTCGTTATCCTGTATAAAAGACACTGCCCAGCCTCAAACAGTCAGACTCCAAACTCAAAACCGTGGCCAAGACCAAGAGCTGTCGAAGGACACCAGGAAGAAAATTGTGACCTGCAGCAGGCTGGGAGAGTGAATCTACATAGGGCAAGCAGGTTGGTGTAATACATCAAACTGGGGAGCAATTTGGTAAAGAAAATGGAAGACATACAAACCATTGATATCTCCCTCGATCTGGGGTCTCATTGCAAGATCCTCATTGCCCGTGTGGTCCAAATGATCATGAGAAACAGTGAGAAAATCCCAGAACTACACGGAGTGACCTTATGAATAACCTGCAGAGAGCTGGGACCAAAGTTAACAAAGGCTACCATCAGTAACAAACCCTATACTCCTGAGAGGACTCGATCCTGCAGTGCCAGGCGTGTCCCCTGCTTAAGCCAGACATGTCCAGGCCTGTCTAAGTCTGCCAGAGAGCATATGGATGGAATCCAGAACAGGATTGGGGATAATCATGTGGTCAGATGAAAACAAATAGAAACGTTTTTGGTAAAAACTCAACTCGTCGTGGTTTTGGAGGAAGAAGAATGCTGAGTTGCATCCCAAGAACACCATACCTACTGTGAAGCATGGGGGTGGAAACATCATGCTTTGGGGCTGTTTTTCTGCAGAGGGGACAGGACGACTGATCCGTGTTAAGGGAAGAATGAACGGGGCCATGTATCGTGAGATTTTAAGCCAAAACCTCCTTCCATCAGTGAGAGCATTGAAGATGGAATGTGGCTGGATCTTCCAGAATGACAATGATCCCAAACACACCACTCGGGCAATGAAGGAGTGGCTCCGTAAAAAGCATTAAGGTCCTGGAGTGGCCTAGGTAGTTTCCAGACCTCAACCCCATAGTCAATTTGTGGAGGGAGTTGACAGTCCATGTTGCCCAGCGACAGCCCCAAAACATCACTGCTCTAGAGGAGATCTGCATGGAGGAATGGGCCAAAATACCAGCTACAGCGTGTGCCAACCTGGTGAAGACTTACAGGAAACGTTTGACCTCTGTCATTGCCAACGAAGGTTATGTTACAAAGTATTGAGCTGAACTTTTGTTATTGACCAAATACTTATTTCCCATCATAATTTGCAATTAAATTCTTTAAAAATCCTACAATGTGATTTCCTGGATTTTTTTTCTCATTTTGTCTCTCATAGTTGAAGTGTACCTATGATGAAAATGACAGGCGTCTCTCACCTTTCTAAGTCGGAGAACTTGCACAATCAATGGCTGACTAAATACTTTTTTTCTCCACTGTATATTGTAGCAGTCAGTCTGTTATGTGGTGCCTTGCAAAGAATCGAAGTATATTTGAGTGGGACTTCAACTTTTCACTGTAATATTTATAGTCGTTTATTTAACGTTTGTGGTATTAAGCAGACTTTCAACTTTTGAAAATATCCCAAACTATCCATTGGGGCAAAGCTGTTCCCCTCTGTGCATAAAGAAATAAGCCTGTTAAGCCAACGATAGATGGATTAAGTGATTTAACACTAAAGTGGGCGTTACTCTGCCATGGACAAGCAAATTAAACATTTACATTTACAGCATTTAGCAGACGCCCTTATTTAGAGCGACTTACAATTGGTACAGTCTTACAATCCAAGCAATTGTGGGTTAAGGGCCTTGCTCAAGGACCCAACAGTGGTGGCTTGGCAGAGGTGGGATTTGAAACCTGGACCTTCTGGGCCACAGTCTAGTATCTTAATTCCTAGGCTACCACAGTTAAAGATTTTATTTTTTTATTTTTAACCAATTGCGTTAATTTTGTTTCTGCTAACGTAACACGTGGACTGTGGTAGCCTAGCGGTTAAGGTACTGGACAATGGACCAGAAGGGCCAGGGTTCAAATCCGACCTCTGCCAATCCACCACTGTTGGGTCCTTGAGCACAATTGCTTGGATTGTAAGATTGCATCAATTGTAAGTCTCTGTGGATAAGAGCGTCTGCTAAATCCTGTATACGTAAATGTAAATGTAAAGTTTGCTAGTTTAATGAATGCCTTTGCTTTAGTTGATCTTAACTGAGAAATAGCAGAGACTTGCTTCACTGAGTACCAGCTATTGTGAATCTGAATCATTGAAACACTGTGTACTGAATCGTGAATCGAGTTTCGGCTGAAAACGAGTCACCCGGCTCGACTCATACCAGTGTAAGCAAGTGTAGTGAATTTGTGTAGCGTCGTGTAGTTCTGCTCAGCAATCCAGCATAAGAAGGACCTTTTACTAACATGACTTTCGTGGGTGACAACAACATTTTAGACGGTAAAGAATGTCTGATATATACAGTTTACGTGGGTAAAATAGCTGAATGAAGCTAACATTGACCCAGTGATATTAAGGGGCTGTCTTCTCTAAGATCGTCACTTGAAAATTAGATTAGAAGTAGGCTGATCATTAAAAAAAATTTAATTCAGAATTTTTTGAATGGATAGGCGTAGTTACTGCAGAGTTAAGGGGAGCAGGTACAGACTGTCAGCTGGATGAGTTTTCTAGTTGTGTCATGTGTTTGTTTTGCATCAACTAGAGTGAAAAGTGTAAATGTCCCAACAGAGGGAACTGTAGCACAGACTCATGTTGTGGTAGCTGTGGGAGAAGTAAGGCGTTCCCAAATTGTGTGTGTATTTTCTCTTGGAAGACATGAAGAAAGGCATTGCACAGACCCGTAGATGTGTTTACAACAGTAGGTACAGGTTTTACAGTGTTGTAAATAGTGAGCAGAAGTGTGGCAGGCTTAGCATTTCGTTCTGTTATGACAGTTGGAAATGGAGGGAGGGGCACTGATGGCATCCCTGGACTGGGCTGTATGAGCAGGGGCTTAAGTGGGTGTGTTGTTTTCTTGAAAAACCCAGGGTCCAGGTTTTTTTTCCCTTAAATGTGTAGAGGGAGCCTGCCTTTATTTAGATAATAAAATATATCAAATATATATGCATTGGGAATAGCACTTGAGACTAGTGCTGGGCGATATGACCTCAAATCAATATCACGATTAATTGAACATTCTACTTCGATTACGATTAATGAATGATTTTTTTTGTTGTTCTTCCGCCCTCATAGTTCACTGGCAAAATTTGTACTGGAAATATGCTCAACTAATAAAACTAAGTTTGTTTTTTTAAGTGAAAAAAATCATCTTTTGTGATGTAGTAGGAAGTGGCGTCCATTACTTCTTTCCATCTTCTTGATTCCTTTTTATAATGTGAAACGTGCCAAGACATATTGCTTGTGTTATTAATGCTTGTATTATTTATTCAGTGTCGTCTTTTTTAAAACCAAAATGAGTCCAAACGACATACACATTTTTCTTTGATGCAAGCTTCTCTGTGTTTTGAATTCTCCTTCATGTTGCTTCCATGTTTGTTACTGGTCGGGTATGTTTTTATTAGTATTAGTATGTTTTTAAGAGGACAGAACATGAACACACACTGGGGAATATTTTTTGAAGTGTTAACACAAACTAATTGTAATAATCAACATGGGCAAGGTTACATCAGTTAATGGTTCTGTAGTAGCCTAGCGGGTAAGGTACTGGACTATGGACCAGAAGGTCCAGGGTTCAAATCCCACCTTTGCCAAGCTGCCACTGTTGGGTCCTTGAGGAAGGCCTTTAACCCACAATTTCTTGGACTGTAAGATCTGGATAAGGGCGTCTGCTAAATGCTTTAAATGTGAATTGTTCTGAATGTTAGTTTCGATTAATTTCTGATTAATTGCCCAGCACCTACTTGAGACTCAATAGGGGCAATACATCTGAGAGGGTAAAAGGTTTTCTTAGTTTGGGTAAAAATGTAATACTCTAAATATCATATATGATTTAAATTGAAATTGTAGACAAAAGTTAATATCACAAGACAATCAACACAAATGGCAACAGAAATGTTTCTTGACTGCCGCTTTGAGAATGCAGTTTTGTTGTCATTTTTTTTCTGTAGAATTTGTTTTGCACTGTCTAACTGTTCGTTTGGCATCTCTTGGCCGGTATACTGCTCTCTTTGTTCTCACTGTCTTTTTGTAGCCCCTTGAGCAATGTCAGCTAAAGTAAGGTCTTCCATGATTCATTTTCAACGCTTTTCCCTCATGCTTTAAGGATTTACCAGATTTGTTTATAAAACACTCCAAATTCTGGTCGTCGTCCAGTTATCCATCAAAAGCCCTGCTACACTGTAACTGATTAAATCTCTTTGCTGCTATAAGGCAGCCAGCGAACTTGTAAAGTTGTTTATCATTTGATTTATTGAGACCGTGACAAAAAATGACCTGACCTGTGACAATGTGCCTGTTTAAGACCCGAGCCTCAGGTGGCCATTTGCCTCGGTGGGCCTCAGCATTGGGCTGCGATGATTAATCAGTGCACGGAGCTAAACACGGCTTAGCCATGTCCAAAAACAGATCCTGCACAGAAAGCAAAACAGTCTCTGTGTTAACTGCTTGGTGATTTAGGCATGCTAACACTGATTCTGCTTGGGCAGAGTGGATGTGGATCCTGGCAGAGGCCTGTTAGCATTCACAGGTCTGTGCTAATGGTTTGTTCTTAAATCTTTATTACTGTTAGTCATGTTAGGAGTAAATTAGGCATAATTACGCATGGTAAAGATAATTACACAATGTTTGATTACATAAACTAGAGAAGATCAAGGGCTCTCGTGTGACAGAATTGAGGTTTCAAGGAAAGGTTTACGTCAAATACATGTAATTATTTACGTTGATTTTCTGCATTTTTTCCTTCTTCTGCAATGTCTTTTTTAAGAATCCGACAGTGCTGAGGTCTTACTCAAAAGTAAAGACTGCATAAATCTCAACATGTCAAAACATTCTCACTCTAAATTTGTACAGTGGGGCAAAAAAGTATTTAGTCAGCCACTGATTGTGCAAGTTCTCCTACTTAGAAAGATGAGAGTGGTCTGTAATTTTTCATCATAGCTACACTTCAAACTATGAGAGACAAAATGAGAAAAAATAAATCCAGGAAATCACAGTTGTAGGATTAATTTAAAGAATTTAAATTATAAATCCATGGTGGAGAAAATAAGTATTTGGTCACCCACAAACAAGCAAGATTTTTGGCTTTCACAGGACATACCTGTACCAAAACTTCTTTAAGAAGCTCTCTCTGTCCTCCCACTTGTTACCTGTATTAGTGGCACCTATTTGACCTCATTATCTGGATAAAAGACCATCTGTCCACAGCCTCAAAACAGTCCGACTCCAAAGTCGAGACCAAAGAGCTGTCGAAGAACAACAGGAAAGAAAATTGTAGACCTGCACCAGGCTGGGGGAAGAGTGAATCTACAGTAGTCAAGCATGTTGGGGGGTTGGTGTGAATTAATCAACTGTGGGATGCAATTGTAAGAAAATGGAAGACATACAAGACCGTTCAGCTAATCTCCCTCGATCTGGTGCTTCCTCCACGCAAGATCTCATCCCGTGGGGTCAAAATGATCATGAGAAGAGTGAGCAAAAATCCCAGAACTACACAGATGGAACCTGATGAATAATCTGCAGAGAGCTGGGACCAACGTAACAAGGCTACCATCAGTAACACACTACGCCAAGAGGGACTCAGATCCTGCAGTGCCAGGCGTGTCCCCCTGCTTAAGCCGGTACATGTCCAGGTCCGTCTGAAGTTTGCCAGAGAGCATATGGATGATCCAGAAGACGATTGGGAGAATATCATGTGGTCAGATGAAACAAAAATAGAAGTTTTTGGTAAAAACTCAATTTTTTTGGAGAAAGAAGAATGATGAGTTGCACCATACCTACTGTGAAGCATGGGGGTGGAAACCTCATGCTTTGGGGCTGTTTTTCTGCAAAGGGGACAGGTCTGTGAAAATCAGTTTTTATAGCCTATAGCGGCCTTAGTGTAACCTCCCCTTACACTTGAGCAATAGCAGCATTTGGCAGCTTCATTGAGATGCCAAGTTTAGTCCTGGTCCACTTAGGGGTCACAATAGTATTCTTAATATTGAATCAAAATATATAAACAAGTCAGTTTGGACAGCTTTTGTGAAATTTTGCAAAAGAACTTTCATAACTTCTGCAACAATGCTATGTGCTGGGTTAACCATGCCATAAGTTATATAAGTTATGTTAAATTTAGTGTTTTTAAGGGTTGCTTTTTGTACATCACCCTTGTTTGGGTTCATTTATGCGCCTTTGGTCTGTGTTGTGTTCTTACACAAAGCAAAACGCACTATAGTTCGCTTGTTTGGTGTGCACCAAGGTTTAAATAAACTGCACTAATGGAGCAGAGTTCGTTTTACCAGGGTTGGTTTTAATTGGACCAGACACTCCAAGTGTGAAGGCACCCTGAACATCCCCGTTGTGGATCTGTCCCACCTCTCTGTAGGAGTACGATGAAGAGTGGGGGAGGAAGATCCAGAACGAGAAATTCCGCTGGCACAACTCTCAGTGGCTGGAGATGGTTGAGAACCGGCAGATGGATGAAGCTGAACCGTTTCTGTACAGCGATGAGGGAGAGCCTTTCCTACAGGGAGCAGATATTCTGGAGCGGCCCGATCTCTTCTATGGTGCAGGTCACAAATCCATCAGTACTGTAATGTTAATTTATACAGAGCACTACTAGATGACGGTCACATGAAGCAGTAACTTATTTTAATGAGAAAACTAGACTTCTCTTCTTTAATGACATTGTACAGGAAATTTTATTAAGCTGTTTTTATGCAGATGGAATCATCACAGCAGACTCCGCTATCAGTCCAGAGTTCTTCACAGAATTCTCGAATGGAGACTTCGTGTCACCGCAGGGTTTCTCCAGCAGGTAAATACATGAGATTCACATGATATTGGTGATGTAAGCACTTTTTATAAAAAAATAAAAAAAATCAGTCAAATTCAAAGTCAAATCTACATTATATAGCACTTTTTTTATTAAACACCGGAGCATAGTACTTTGGTGCAAGCAATGATAAGTAAGTTAATGTTTAAAAAAACTTCGATTAACCTACAGTTGGCCAAAATCATTAACACAAAGCTTATTTTATAATAAAGTGTTGATAAATCACATGTAATTTAGTGAGTAATGGACTGAAAGTGAAAAGGAAAAGCAAAACACTTACTCTATGGGTGAACTCTGGGCGGTAGCATAGCTGTTAATGCTAACTGTAGCCTGTGTTCTGGAGGATTCAGTTCCTGTTCCCCTTTCAGTTGGCTGTCAATACTAACCTATTTAGGACCCATGGAGACTTATTTGCACTAAGGATACAGTAAACACAGCGGAGATCTTCACTGAGCAAGTGGACCTGAGTCACTGTGTACTGAATCATGAATCATGACTCAAGTTTCAGCTGAAATGAGTCACGCGGCTTGACTCATATAAGGTTAAGCAAGGCCCCGAGTTCTTGGCAAACGATGAGAACCGAGACAAATTCTTCTACTCAAAATGCGTAGGGAACCGAATTGGACGAGTTCCAAGATGGTCGAGAACCGAGGTACCCCTGTAACTAGTGTTATGCATAATTGTTTTAAAGATGTTCAGCCTAAATAATCTGCAGTAAGTTTAGAAAGAAATTCAGTAGTTAATTAAATATAATTTCTTCTCTACATTTGTGTTTTTTGGTCATATTTTGAATAAAATATTTTATGAATAGTATTTTTCTGGTGAGAGATTAGGGATTCTGGTATGGTCCAATCTGACCCCCTTTGAAAAAGGTTTGGACATTCCTGTGGTAAGGTAATATATGGGTTAAGTAGGTTAATTACCTTAATAATAAGGATAATAACCTTATCTGGCCATGGACGTATATGCCGGGGTGGGTTTAAAAAATTCCTTTTTCTGATTCAAATTGATCTTCATTTGAATGATCCAATATCGATTCATATATATGCCCGAGATCGATCTTTAAAATTAGCCTATTATCTTCATGTGTGTTTAAATCTTTGTCTGAATTTAATCTCATGTGACCAGCCATTGTTTTTTTGTGCAACAAGATCTAGCCTGCAATGGTTAAGCATGGCTGGAGCTCAAGTGAAGGTGCCCCTGCACCTGAAAGCAGATGTCTGGTTGTCTGTGGATTCAAAAACCAGGAAGAACTGGACAAAATCAAAGCTGTATTTAAGCCATGCAACATAGAGGTGAAATTGTGAGAATACGACAAATCTGAGAAACCATTTAACAAGACAGTGTCTGGTGTATTCAAAAAACACCAGATGCCAAACAACCTCCACTCGGGAAGGCATTTACGATGAAATGACCTTCAGGTTCTTGCTGTGCCGAAAAAATAACTGAGGCTCCAGTAAGTTTGGTTGTCCAGTTCAGAAATTTCAGGTAAATATATCATATAACGGATGAACACCGTGATATTTGAGAAGTGAAATTAAGTTTATAGGTTTTACAGAAAGTGTGCAGTAATTATTCAAACAAAATTAGGCAGGTGCATAAATTTGGGCACCCTTGTCATTTGAATACCTTTAGCACTAATTATTGGAACACAAAATTTGTTTTGTAAGCTCATTGACCCTTGATCTACATACACAAGTGAATGAGAAGTTTTTAGGTTTTACAGAAAGTGTGCAGTAATTATTCAAACAAAATTAGGCAGGTGCATAAATTTGGGAACCCTTGCATTTGAATACCTTTAGCATTAATTATTGGAACACAAAATTTGTTTTGTAAACTCATTGACCCTTGATCTACATACACAAGTGAATCCAAATATGAGAAAGTGTTAAGGTGGCCAAATGGAAGTTTTTCTCCTCTTTGCATCTTCTCTGAAGAGTGGCAA
Source organism: Ancistrus triradiatus (assembly GCA_025084515.1). Taxonomy (NCBI): domain Eukaryota; kingdom Metazoa; phylum Chordata; class Actinopteri; order Siluriformes; family Loricariidae; genus Ancistrus; species Ancistrus triradiatus. The sequence continues at coordinate 448,772 of JAJAGP010000213.1, read as the reverse complement.
CATGGGAGCCTCAAAACAACTCTCAAATGGCCTGAAAACAAAGGTTGTTCAACATCATGGTTCAGGGAAAGGGAAAAGCTCTCTCCAGAGATTTCAGCTGTCGGTTTTCCACTGTGAGGAACATAGTGAGGCAATGGAAGACCACAGGCACAGTTCTAGTTAAGGAACTCCCGAAGTGGCAGACCAAGAAAAATCTCAGATAGGCAGAGGCGAAGGATGGTGTGAGGAACAGTCATAGTCAAGCCACAGACCACCTCCAAAGACCTACAACCTCATCTTGCTGCAGATGGTGTCCACTGTTCATCGTTCAACTATACAGCGCACTTTGCACAAGGAGAGGCTGTATGGGGAGAGTAATGCCAGAAGAAGCCTTTTCTGCCGACACGCCACAAACAGAGTCACTTGAGGTGTGCTACAGCACATTTGGACAATCCAGCTTCATTTTGGAATAAAGTGCTGTGTACTGATGAAACTACAATTGAGTTATTTGGACATAACAAGGAGCGGAAAAAGAACACAGCATCCCAAGACAAAACACTTGCTACCCACAGTAAAATTTGGTGGCGGTTCCATCATGCTGTGGGACTGTGTGTGCCAGTGGGCAGGTACTAGGAATCTTGTTAAGTTGAGGGTCGCATGGACTCCAGTTTTTTTTAATATCTCCCAGATTCTTGAGAACAATGTTCAAGAATCAGTGACAAAGTTGCACCGAGGGCCAACGACCCAAAACCCTGCTCAAAATCTACTAAGGCATTCATGCAGAGGAAACCAGTACAACAAAACGTTCTGGAATGGCCCATCTCAGTCCCCAGACATGAATATTACTGAAAATGTGGGCTGTCCATCCGCCCTGCTCGGAAACCATCAAACCTGACTGAACTGGAGATGTTTCTAAAGAAGAATGGTCCAAAGCACCTTCAAACCAGAATCCAGACTGGAAGCTGTAGAAGCGTTTTTTAAGCGGCTGTTATTTCTACAAAAGGAGGATCTACTAAATATTGGATGTCATTTTTTCTGTTGGGGTGCCCAAATGTATGCACCTGCCTAATTTTGTTTTGAATAATTACTGCACACTTTCTGTAAAATCCCTATGAACTTCTTCATTTCACTTCTCAAATATCACTGTGTTCATCTGTTATATGATATATTTAACTCAAGTTGCTGATCTGAACAACCAATGATTTATAAACTAAAAATCATTGAAAATTAATCAGGGGTGCCCAAACTTTTTCATACGACTGTATATATTAGCTAACACACCTGAATATAAGCTGCATACCTATAACACTCTATGGATTAAACCCTTGCTTGTGCCAATGTTGTTTTTAGCAGTACACGTTTCGAAACCGCTGTGTCAGAACATCCCTGCATGCACCAGCACTCCTCCTCCAACAGTAATAGCTTTAGCTCGTAGAACAAACACAGCCCCTCCTAGCACTCCACAGATCGGCCTTCACTCTTCGTTTCCCGCTGTCCTGGCAGCTTGGCAAAGCACGAACTGATGACTTGATTTATGGAGCAGCCCCCTTGTGATAGCGTTCTAATAAGTGCTTTTTCTTCCACGAAACCCCACGAACCAAGACTGCAGAGCAGACATTAGGGATACCATAATTGACGAAGGTGATTATTTTTATTAGCAGATACTCCTGGGGCGTGTTGAAGCACTCTGTGTTTATCTGTTGTTGTTGGCCGTGCCGTAGCGGCCGAACTCTTAACTGAGTCAGGGGGAGTTCTGAATTATAGGTGGACGAAGAGAAACAGATGGGAGGCCTGAATGTAAAGCGAAGGAGTTAAACACAGAGGAGCAAGTGAGTACAGAGGAAGGAGGGCGCTTTTTTTTTCATCTTTCTTTGTAAGCGATAGCTGTAAAACACACTGAGGGCGCACAGGGAATTACTCGGCCAGAGAGTTTGGTTTTCATTTGGTCAGAGTGGTCTGAGAGATCTAGGTTAACACAATAATGAAACCCAGCCTGCAGGGTGCACACAGCCAGATGGGCTGGGAATGGTTTTAATACACACCCTGATATTCCTGCAAGTCCTACAATATGGTTTCTTACTCGCTGCGTTTGACGTTCGAGTTACAGGTGATGATGAGGACTATAAATAGATATCAGTGGATTATTCAGGCTTTAACATGTGTTAAAAAATTATATGACACTTTATTCACTTAAGATCTGAATGCTGGCGTGTGTGGCAGTGGCAATTTTCTGCTTATTAAAAAAATCTCATGATTTCATAATCATTTGAATACTCAAAACTGTGGGCAAATCATATCCGTTGTTTTTCTGCATTATTTTTTAATAACACATTCATTAAAGGTTCACCATATAGACAACAAAACGCAAAAATAGGCAAAATTGGTTTTACAGGTTTTACCATTTCATTTGTTATTAGGATATAGAGCTATAATGAACTACAACTAATATTAAATGCAGAGAACTTTAACTTTATGTCTATTTTTTTCCATGTCAAAAAGCAGGAACCTGTTACAGGTATGCGCCATTTTCACAGCATTACTTTCTGTGAAATCGTTGACTTTACAGTGGGGCAAAAAATTGTTTAGTCAGTCACTGATTGTGCAAGTTCTCCGACTTAGAAAGATGAGGGAGGTCTGTCATTTTCATCATAGCTACACTTCAACTATGAGAGATGAAATGAGAAAAAAATCCAGGAAATCACATTGTAGGATTTTTAAAGAATTTAATTGGACTGTGGAACTGTGGTAGCCTAGCGGTTAAGGTACTGGACTCTGAACCAGAAGGTCCAGGGTTCAAATCCCACCTCTGCCAAGCTGCCACTGTTGCGTCCTTGAGCAAGACCCTTAACCTACAATTGCTTGGATTGTAAGATCGTATCAATTGTAAGTCGCTCTGGATAAGGGTGTCTGCTAAATGCTGTAAATATAGAAATATTATTGTAAATCATGGTGGAAAATAAGTATTTGGTCACCCACAAACAAGCAAATTTTCTAGCTCTCACAGACCTGTAACTTCTTCTTTAAGAACCTCTTCTGTCCTCAACTCATTACCTGTATTAATGGCACCTGTTTGACCTTGTTATCTGTATAATAGAAACCTGTCCACAGCCTCAAACAGTCTGTATTGTGAGATTTTAAGCCAAAACCTCCTTCCATCAGTGAGAGCATTGAAGATGGAACGTGGCTGGATCATGTGCTAATTGAAAGAAACATGGCTCAACAGGAACAGTTGTCAGCTGAAACTATATAAATGATTATAAACCTTCTTCAAGAAGGAAATTCAACATGGAGTGTGGCAAAAGATGTGGGTTGTTCCCAGGCTCTAAAATTTGGTGCAAGTATAAACAAAGTTGAGAGATTACATAAGAGAACGCTACGGTGTGAGGATAGAATCCCAAAGCAGTATTCCTTACATATTGAAAATGTAGAACAGAATAAATGAAAAACAAATGGGTGGAAACAGGAGTCGGTGCTTGTTGACAGAACTGTCAGAAATCAGCTGAATGAAATAGGATTTACATATAGAAAAGCCAAATGAAAACCAGAACGATCTTCCACATACTCATTCAACTTTGTGGAAATGATCCAACTTTCCTCAACCTGCCTTGACAGAAAGGAACATTCGGTTTTCCTTGTCTCATGTTTATCCGTGCCTAATTTGGAGGAATAAAGAAAAAAGAGAAATTAAAGAAACATAAGTTAATATGTTTGTGCTCGATTAAGCTGCAAAATCTGCATTTAAATGTGTATGGTTTTCGGCCTTGGGCCAAATGTTTCATTTTGTTTGGCTTCAGTTTCGACCAAAGATTTTCATTTCGGTGCATCCCTAGAATATAGCCATTATTTTACCATTACAGTGGCATGAAAAGGCTATGTTGATCAATGACCTGTTTTACAGAATGTAATGTGGTCATTAAATGGTGCATACCTGTATACTGTAGTAATGACAAGCCCTAAGCATATCTGTGTCACACTCATGGCAGTTACTGCAGGGCTCAAGGCTGGCTTTAAAGGCATCTAAACTGCATACGAGTTCCTGCATTGTGTCAGCAGAATGGCTCAAACGGTCCTCCACAGCATGAGACGGAGACTTTACAGTTAGTCAATCTGGACCAATTTAAAAACCTGAGCAGAGGACAGAAAAGTGTGCTGATTTAGCAGCACTGTAAAGTTGAGGATGGAAGTGGCCTGAGGAGGGGAGGTGCTGCAGATCAAAGCGCTGGAGCAGATAGAAACAGAGAAAGATGGGAGGCAATGCTCCTATTTAGAGGTCTCCATGTGCATGTTTAACAGGCTCTCACCTCTTGGGCCAGACTGGAAACAGGGGGGCCTTTTGTCCGTCCATCCCCAGATTCCAGCTGTCCTGTCAGTCCACAGGGAACCATGGCTCGGTGATGAAATGGATCACTCCCGAATCTTCCAAAATGCATAGTTTGCGAAAGCGTTCTCACGAGAGACGTTTTTCCGTCGGCTTGAAGTTATACAACGTACTTGATTGATTGATCCAGGATACTCCTGAGTCCATCTATAGCAGTGGTATTCATCATTTCCATCCAGATGAATGTGTTAGGGTTTAGTGTACTCACTTGGCTTAGTATCAGGCCTGTATCTCAGTATTACTTGGCATTTTCCCATGGTGTGACATAAATGATATCAGATTGAGACTCGTTGTGGTTTGTCTCTTTGTTGACGGTACAGGAAATCTAAAATGAGGGCATTACGCTGACGTAGTCAAACCCCTAATCTAGATTTACCTGCTCTATTTCATATGTGGTGCTCATATGTACAATCTAAAAATCAAAAGAAAAACTAAAGAAACCCTCCTCGTGCAAAGCAGTTTACTATGGACACAGGCCAAGGTGAGTTTTACAGTAGGCGAAGGCCATAAATCATCCTGTTCCACAGAGTAATTCTACTTTATCCAGACATCCTTGTGAAACTCAAGATGGCTGGAACGGAGAATCGTCGAAGAGAGAGCAGCCGACTCCAAGGTCATCGTTTTTATTAGGAAGTTGTTTTGGTGGTGAAACGGAATTGATTCATACCACACAAAAATATGCAGACACTCTTTCAATTAGGTGTTGGGATAGTTTAGCCTCATCCATTGCTGATAAACCCAAGCATTGTGCTATGCAGTAGAGGTGGGAGTAAGTCACATATGTGGTAATATACAAGTAACTCAAGTCAAGTCCCTGCTATAAGTCAAGCAAGTCTCAAGTAACATAAAAAGTTAGCTTAAAAGACAGTCGCATACCTTTCTTCGCTGATTTTGCCTATCAGTGTAATACATAATCCTTGAATCCAAGCTTCACTAATTCTGGAATAGCCACTTCCATGTTACAAGCTTCTTTGAACGTTTGCCTCTGTTGGTTTCCCCGCATTCTGATACGTCGGCAAGTTTGGACGTGTTGGTCCAGAAATCACCCAATCATGTTTCAACAAAAAATCTAGCTAAAAATACCTAACTTCTCAATATAAAAAAAATGCAAATATTTAATAAAAATCAAGTCATTTCCAATTATCAGTCTCAATCAAGTCTCAAGTCATTCATATCAAGTCAAATTCCAGTCTTTTATCAGTGTTAGTCAAAAAAGTCTCAAGTCTTTAAATTTGAGGACTTGAGCCTAACGCAAGTCATGTGACTCGAGTTCTTCAACTCTGCTGTCCAGTCAGACAGTGGCAGTGCAATGAGTAAAACTAATGAGCTGAGTTATTTTCAGCAAGGCACTGTCATAGAAAGCCACCTCTCCAAATATTATGGAAATGTGGATGGAGTCCCTAGTAGGGACACCCTGGTCAACTCTAACTGCTGTTATTGTGAAGTGGTAACACCTTAGAATATGCATTTCCACTGTGATGGTCCCTCCCAGATGCCTCGTTGACGTTGCTTCATTTAATGATGTTGCGCACTGTAGAGTCAGATGGATGCAAATCCCTTCCAATCTTTTTATTAAAAAATTCAATAATTTTGACAAACTGAAGATCCTCTGCCCATCTTTGCATTTTGTAGATACTGCTTTTGTAGCAAATAATGATTACAATCACCCGTTGACATCACCCATTTGAAATCACATGATTATTAGGTTTTTTAACTCATCATTAGCCCTAAATTTCCCCCATACCAATTTTTTTTGGAATGTGTTGCAGGCCTGAAATGCAGGAATGGATGTTTATTGACAAATGACATGAAGTCGACCAGAAAAATCATGGAATGTCTTGGGTTTATGTTGTCTGCAAATAAATAAAAGACCCCCTACGTTCGCCAACTTTTTCCGATTTGGGTTTGTATTTAGCATCTGTATAGAACAGTATAGAACAGGACCAGTGAATGCTGACATGGACAGAACAAAAAAAATATTGAAGGCAAAACTCACTTGAGTCCCAAGCAGCCACTCAAAAGCGTAAGATCCCCATGCACAATGCCAAGCTTCAGCAGAGAAGCTAAGACACTTCAGAGAGAACAGTTGATCTGTGGAATGTGCAAGGAAACAGGGACACTCATAGAAAACCCACATGGTCAAGCATAGAACATGCAAACTCCACACAGACGGAGGCTGGACCGAGAATCAAACCAGGAATCTCTGGATCTGTGAGATGACAGCATTAACCACTTGCACTATGTGTGTCCTTACACCCCCTTCCCCAAACCTCCCAACAGTGAAGCTCCATTATATTGCTGTGACATTTTGGAGAAGTGTCTGCTTCCATCTGTGGCAGCGGTTTGGTGAATGGTTCTTTCTTCAACAAAGCCATCTCCAGTAAATAAATTGTTTACAGATTTTGATGTGAAAAACTTGACTAGCTTTCAAAGAGCCCTGACCTCAGCCCTATCCAACACCTTTGGGATGAATTAGAACAGACTGTGAGCCAGTACTGGGTCCATCATTAGCGTCTGACCTCTTTCATGCTTTCATGACTGAATGGAAGTGAAGCTCTGCAGTCATGTTTCAAAATCAAACTGAAAGCCTTCCAAGAAAAGGCTGTTATTGCAGGCTGTTATGTCATTCCCCGTTTTGTGAGGAGATACTTTTGTTAGGTGGTACAGCGATCAAAGTCCCGGACTATGGATCATAAGGTCCATGGTTCAATCCCCAGCACTGCCAAGCTGCCGCTGTTGGGTTCCCAAGTGCTTGGATTGTATCTGTTGCTCTGGATAATCTGCTAAATGCCAAATTTTAAATTTAAAACATTTTTGACCATGTTATTTTATTATTAAAGCAAATTCCTACTCTTATGTGGATTCTGGCAAAATTATGTTCCTATAACTTATAGGTCTGTCCTAGTTTTTAGTTATAGAATAGTGCTGTGCAAAAGTCTTAGGCCTGGTATAATGACCATATATTATCGATGATCGGACCAAAAAATCTCAAATATGGATTGGTCACTTCATAATACTCGTTTCCTTTTTTTGTGAGCTTTAGAATATCTTAGCCTTTTCCCATTTAAAAAAAACCCCATTCCTGATCAAATTTTTTTCAGGCTGTAGAAGGGTCAGCTTGGAATCCCAGTGAAGCTGCCAGATGCTGATATTGCTCAAGTATAAGAGGAGGTCTCACTAAATACTTGCCACTGTAGCCCATAGAAGCTGTTTTTTTTTTCTTTTTTTTCTTTTCAATTTATTAATACTGCATACAAAAGTTCTTTGTATTTTCTGGTTTTCTAATAAAGACACTGAGAAATAATTATGTATGGTCATTATACATTTACAGCATTTAGTAGATGTTCTTATCCAGAGGGACTTATAAGTTATACAGTCTTACAATCCGAGCAATTGTGGGTTAAGGGCCTTGCTCAAGGACCCAACAGTGGCAGCTTGGCAGAGGTGGGATGTGAACCCTGGACCTTCTGGTCCATAGTCCATTACCTTATCCACTAGGCTACCACAGTCCCTTTATACCATTATACCCAATATACCATTGCTAAAACAATGACTAATCTAATGATGGCTTAAGACTTTTGCACAGTACAGTGTGTGTGGCAGTAGGAGCATATGGAGGCGATAGTGGACAAGTCACTAAAATACACTCAGTCGTTCCTTCTGAAATGTCACACTGTGTGTGGAATATGTTAGATGTGTTTGTCTCTCAGCTCTGTAGCTCTTAGTTCAGTCTTTTTATGGTACCCAGTTTTTAACATTTAGCAAATCTGTCTCAGGACAATCATAATTCTCCCTAAAGAAATCAATATTTTAGTCAGTTGACAGTGGAAGGTGGTCTCTCTTTACAAAAACGTTGATTCGTGTAACTGATCTTGTGGAAATGATTTTTGCTAAAAACAACACATCATTACGGCAGCTGGTAGGGGCAAAGCAAACAGCTCATATTTTAAGAGAAAAACGACCAGCTTGAGCTGAGGAAGAAGGGAAAGGGGGATGGAGGGAGAGGATGGAGAGGCGCTAGCGTTCACTCAGACAATTCCTGTTTATGCACTCAGTATTGACGCCTTGCAATAAATACGTAGATAACCATCCGCCATTTATCTGGATAAGCAAATCAATGTCTTATTAACACTTTGTATGTTTTGTAATCGCAGAGGTCACCATTTATGTTTGTATAGTACCGATATCCTGCAGTTAATCGCTTAAATTTGTCTGTTTCTCTGTTTAGCATGTTTCCACTGTGTCGGTGTGTCTGTGCAGTGCTCTAATTATCAAGGAGTGTTCCATTAACTATCCCAGCTTAGCATAGTGTTTGTGGGGAAATGTAGAGGTTTTTGCTGCCTGATTTATTGTCCCTTGTTTTCCTTTTTGAGAGTTTCATTGGCTTTTCTCCCATTTGCCACGGGCTTGCTGCCCTGACCCTGCATGAATCATGGACGCAACCGTTTGTTTGACTTGTTTGAGCAGCTTTAGCAACGTTACAGTGCCATCTAGTGGGGCGAGACACTTTAAAGCGGGACTGTCGCATTCGTGTGGTATATTGGAATCATTGCTGATTCAAGTTAATAACTTTAAAGGTGAATTTACGTTTTCTGCAGTTTAGATGGTGAATTTGGACTTTAAGAATTGATTTTACTTAACTTTATTATGGCAGAGAAAACGTGATCAGTGTTGATCACATGTTGGTTGCATTGTTGTGTATTGTTTTTACTGTAGAGGACACTTACGAAGACGTAGAGTCATGTGCAAAAGTCTTAGGCCACCATTGGATTTAGCAATGCTGTAATGACCATATATAACATGCTGTGAATGACTGAACCCAAAATTTCAAACTTGCCTTCATCACTCCATAATACACTTTTCCTCTGATTTTCATTCCAATCTTTGTGAGCTTTAGCATCTGTTCCTCTTCTGAAAAAGGGGTTTCTTTTCTGCTACACTTCCACAAAGATCATTACTGATCAAGCTTGTTTGGACTGTAGAAGGGCCAACTTGGGCATCCCAGTAGCCTATAGAAGCTGTTTGGGTTTTTTAATACAGCATACAATAATTTTCTTGGTCGTATTCTAATTCATTATACCAGTGCTAAAACACCGCTATATTTAATCTAATGGTGGCCTAAGACTTTTGCACAGTACTATATTTTATGGCCAAAATATGTGGTCACCTGACCAACACACATATATATTCAGAGATGCTTTCAGAGGCAGTTGGAGTAGCAAAAAATATCACTCATGTAAAAGTACTCATCCAAATAATTATTTTAGTAAGAACGTACAGTTTATGAACCCTTTAGAATTTTCTTTATTTCTTCATAAATAGGACCTAAGACATCATCAGATTTCCACACAAGTCCTAAAAGTAGATGAAGAGAACCCAGTTAAACAAATGAGACAAAAATATTATATCTTGTCATTTATTTATTGAGGAAAATGATCCAATATTACACATTAGTGAGTGGCAAAAGTATGTGAACCCCTAGGATTGCCAGTTAATTTGAAGGTAAAATTAGAGTCTGGTGTTTTCAGTCAATGGGATGACAATCAGGTGTGAGTGGGCCCCCTGTTTTATTTAAAGAACAGAGATCTATCAAAGTCTGCTCTTCACAACACATTTGTGGAAGTGTATCATGGCACAAACAAAAGAGATTTCTGAGGACCTCAGAAAAAGAGTTGTTGATGCTCATCAGGCTGGGAAAGGTTACAAACCCATCTCTAAAGAGTTTGGACTCCACCAATCCACAGTCAGACTGATTGTGTGCAAATGGAGAAAATTCAAGACCATTGTTACCCTCCCCAGGAGTGGTCGACCAACAAAGATCACTCCTAGACCAAGGCATGTAATAGTTGGTGAGGTCATAAAGGACCCCAGGGTAACTTCTAAGCAACTGAAGGCCTCTCTCACATTGGCTAATGTTAATGATCATGAGTCCACCATCCAGAAGAAACATGAACAACAATGTGTGCATGGGCAGGGTTGCAGAGAAAGCCACTGCTCTCCAAAACGAACATTGCTGGCTTGTTGCAGTTGATAAAGATCTCATGGACAAGCAGAAGGCTTATGAAGAATGTTTGGGGAAGGATGAGACCAAAATAGAATTTTTGGTTTAAAAGAAAAGCGAAAGGAAAACAGTGCATTCCAGCATAAGAACTTGGTGGTAGTATCATGGTTTGGGTCTGTTTTGTTGCACCTGGGTGAGGATGGCTTGTCATCATTGATGGAACAATGAATTCTGAATTTTGTCAGAGAATTTTAAAGGAAAATGTCAGGACATCTGTCCATGAACTGAATCTCAAGAGAAGGTGGGTCATGCAGCAAGACAACGACCCTAAGCACACAAGCCGTTCTAAAGAGAATGGCTAAAGAAGAATAATGTTTTGGAATGGCCAAGTCAAAGTCCTGACCTTAATCCAATCAAAATGTGAGGAAACCCACCAACATCCCAGAGCTGAAGCTGTTCTGTACGGAGGAATGGGCTAAAATTCTTCCAAGCCGGTGTGCAGGACTGATCAACAGTTACAAGAGACGTTTAGTTGCAGTTATTGCTGCACAGGGGGGTCACACCAGATACTGAAAGCAAAGGTTCACATACTTTTGCCACTCACTAATATGTAATATTGGATCATTTTCCTCAATAAATAAATGACCAAGTATAATATTTTTGTCTCATTTGGTTAACTGGGGTCTTGTGTGAAAATCTGATGATGTTTTAAGTCATATTTATACAGAAATATAAAAAATTCCAAAGGGTTCACAAATGTTCAAGCACCACTGTATTTTGTTATAAAGTATTTCTAACATGAATTTAAAACCTGACTGAAAAATCACGAAAAAAAAGTGGTGGACTTGAATGCACCTCACAAGTTCTTTTTTGACAGGACTCTCAACACTCGCAGTGACTAACTGAGCTGTCTGTCCTTGTGTTCCCACAGTGCCGTGCTGGACAGGTACAGTCAGGGTGCGGCTGGTCCTGTACGGCCTGCTACTGCTTACGGCTTCCGACCAGATGAGCAGTACTACTACAGCTACACATCATCACGGTAGAATCCCGCGACCAGTACAGTATGCATACTGCCATTCCAAATCCATCAAGTGTTACATTTGCTTGTTCTCCTTCCACCCAAACCCTGACCTTTATTTAATGGCTTAGCCGTCGGTGTCACTCTCAGGGCTAGACTCTCTGCGTTATGGTCGCATTTTGAGTATAAGACATGGCATGTTATATATGAAACTGCTGCTTGAGCCTAAACAAGCCTCAGTGTAAATGTGTGTGTACTAGGAGCGGTTGTAAGATCGCGTGAGCTTTGCCTACATTTGCATGCGTAGATTCGTAGCTTCATAGCAGCATTACTGCACTACATTACTGTATGAATGTATTAATGTCAATGAACTGGTCTGTTCATTCTTTATTTACATATATACAATACATGGAACAGTGCGAGACCTTATTGTTGAGCCTCTAAGGATATTTTACTACTGCTTGCATGCCAGGCTGTTGTTGTTCTGTTTTTGTCAAGCAGACCTGGACCTACAGTACTGCGCAAAAGTCTTAGGCCACCATTAGATCAGACATACCCTTGGTTTAGCAATGGAATAATGACCATATATAATTATTTCTCAGTCTCTTTATTAGAATACAACCAGAAAATACAGGAAATGTGTATGTAGTGTTATTTTGAATTTAGCAGACGTCCTTATCCAGAGCGACTTACAACTGTTAGTCTTACAATCCAAGCAATTGTGGGTTAAGGGCTTTGCTCAAGGACCCAACAGTGGCAGCTTGGCAGAGGTGGGATTTGAACCCTGGATCTTCTGGTCCATAGTCCAGTATCATAACTGCTGATCACTGCTTATTGCGCTAGTGAACTGTTGGGGGGCAAAAGCTGTAAAAAGGGAAATACACACGCATAGACTTCTTTTTTTCAGCTACTCATCAACTGTATGAAGCCATTACCACATTTGTTTAACAATGACTGTAAGGCACTATTTTGCTCCAGTTGCAATGCAGCAGGTATTATTTATTATTTGCAAAGATCCATAGGAAATATATCTTTTCTCTATTTGCTGCATGGTCTACATCCATTCCATACCAGACCCTCATCCAGGTTAGAACATTTAGGGGACATCTCTTGGGAGTTCTCTTGCTACAACTTCCACATTCAAAATAACCCTGAAGTTTATATGTATTCCAAACTTTACTCAGACATAGAAACAGTAGATGCACACACAAAACCTTGGACATTCCTATCACCTAAAAAGCTTGGACGATTGATCTTGCATCTGGAACGGATGCCCATTAGAGGGCAGGTCAGAGTCTAAACAACCCTACTGGCAGGATTTGGGCTGCAATCCAAACCTCATACTACTGTACTGAATGGTATGTGAAATGACATAGCTACACTGGTTGGAATGTAGCATCTGTTTGTGACGTAGCTGTTTTGTCTCTGTACAGATGTATGGAACTACAACTGCAGAAGAGCTAGAGCTATAACTTAAAACTCTATCTTTCCTCTATGATTCCCATTGAAAACTTTGACTTTATACTATTTACAAGTTTTTGCTGTGTTCCTATGCAGAACACTCAGTTCGGTACGTTGAACATACAATGGGGCCAGCCTGAGCCCACTAGTGAAAAAATGCTTGAATTTAATACAATGTTTTTATTACAAATCAGAATCAGCATAATCATTTGAGTGAAACGGTGAATTTTTGAGTATTTAGTATGTTCCTATAACCTGATAATCCATGCTATCCCATGCTTTCCCAATATTTCCAAGAGCATCTTTGATGTTACTGAATGCTTAACTTCCTCTGTCTTCAAGTGCCCCCATAAATGCTTGACAGTGTTTAGGTCGAGTGACTGTGGAGGAAAGTCCATGATAATGAGCCCTCTTTGATCTTCTTTGGTCTGCAAGCACTTTGAGGTGTATTTTGTGGCATTACCCAGTATGAATCCTTCTCCACAAAGATGCAAACAAGCATTTTCACTAGTGCTCTCAGACTTTTGCCCTCACTGTAACTGTGTGGACATAAGTATAAGTTATGAGGATACACATAAATGTAGTTAAAAGCATAACACTGGCCTTACTGAAGCCTAAACTTGAGAAAAGTGCTTACACTTTAATCCAACACTAGCTAAAGTTTTGTTATATAACAAAAGTCACTGTATAGCGTTGTGCAGGTATGCGCCATTTAACGTCCATCTGATCAGCATTCGTTCACTTCAACATCTGAAGTCTTAAGAATTATAATAGGAAATTGAAATCTGTCTTATATACATCTAATTCACGACTGAATGACAGAAAACTAGAGAGAATTGCAGTCTTGAAAGCAGAACAACATGGTAACGTTCATGGTAAGCGATTCAAGTTTTATAAAAAAATACAAAGACACAAAGGAATTATTGTATTGCACAGTACAACTACTATGGACCTGTGGTAATGTCCTGTCAACATCCATTTCAGTCAGTGACTTTATACGGCGCATACCTGTAACTGTGTTCTGGGAAGTTTTGTTGTGTTTTTACTGTTGAATGTTTTTTCTTTGTATAAAAGTTGAATTCTATGATGTGAATATTTTATTTAAATGATTTCAAATGCATTTTATGAAGTTCTTTGGATTTTCGTGACTGAGGATTGTCTTAACCTGCTGTTTTATACAAGAAGCCTTTTATTTATGTGGTGCAATATTAAACGCTAATAACTATGATGAAACGTGTTGCTAGTATCTGCTTTATTTCCAATGAAAGTGAATGTGTCCCAAAATTTTTGTCTTCTTGTGTTTGAAATTTCTTTTGTTTTTTCCTGAAAGTCAGAACTTGTCTGTCAGAGAAATACTTTGATTAAAAGTGATAGTGACAACTTAAGCTCAAGGCCTTTATCTCAGTCTCACCTAATGACCTGAACACTTTAGCCTTTCAAAACATGTTCCATTCACACTGGGTTACTTCTTTTGTAATTCTGTGCTCCTGTAGAAATCAAGAATATCTTGTTTTCCGATTTAAAGCTGATTGGTTTGTACAGATAGACGGAATAACGTGGAAGGGAGTGCTGAAGCCGGTTTGTTTTAGTTCTGCATTGCTGGTTTAGGACGTTCCGGGAGAAATGTGACTGAACAAGATTCCAGACATACTTATGACTCGAGGTATGTAGGTCTGAAGTAAAAGTTTTTCTATTCTTACACAACGGTGTCCTAAAAATGGTAGGGAAGGACAGTTAAAAAAATTATTTTTACATTTATATTTAGCAGACACGCTTATCCAGAGCAACTTACAACTGATACAGCCTTACAATCCTAGCAATTGTAGGTTAAGGGCCTTGCTCAAGGGCCCAACAGTGGCAGCTTGGCAGAGGTAAGATTTGAACCCCATCCATACCTTAACTGCTAAACCACCACAGTCTACAAGATAAACCAATGCACTGTTTGCACTGTACTGTGATTTCCCAACTTTGATGGAGAACATGGCTGGCGTGCACACAGTTCTGACTCTATCAGACAGTTCTGAGTGGAATTGAAATCCCAGCATTGTTCAACATCGGTGCCTGACCTAACAGTCATGTCACAAAATGTCACATTTTACTTCTTGCTAATTTTCTGCCAAATAATTAGTTGTTGGGACCATTAAAAAAAAAAACTTTTAAGACAATTTTTGCCGAGGAATGTAGAGTACATGACTCTTTAGTGCATGATGCAGTTTAAAATAGAGTTATCTACTCTATGTAGTGGAGCTTTAGAGAGATATCACCTTCTTCCCACTGGGTTTTGATCATTACTACTAGAGGGAGAGGATCTAAGATCTAAGAAGCACATGCAGTCTGGGCTGGAAATTGGAGTGAGATTGTATGCACAGGTTTTTGGGGGGCGAAAAATAAAGTTGTCACACAGCTGATGAACAGGGAAGAAAAATCCCTTCTTATAAAGGCTAGTGAACACAGAAAGAGAAACACCCCCATCCAAACTGCTTCCCTAATTGTTCCAAGTCAGTTGTCAGTATTGAATAAAGATAGAGAAAATATAATACAGTGGTATGAAAAAGTTTGGGCACCCCTGATAATTTTCATGATTTTAGTTTATAAATCATTGGTTGTTCAGATCAGCAACTTGAGTTAAATATATCATATAACGGATGAACACAGTGATATTTGAGAAGTGAAATGAAGTTTATAGGATTTACAGAAAGTGTGTGCAGTAATTATTCAAACAAAATTAGGCATGTGCATAAATTTGGGCACCCCAACAGAAAAATTTTTTTTTACATCAATATTTTAGTAGATCCTCCCTTTTGTAGAAATAACAGCCGCTAAATGCTTCATACAGCTTCCAGTCTGGATTCTGGTTGAAGGTGCTTTGGACCATTCTTCTTTAGAAACATCTCCCAGTTTCAGTCAGGTTTGATGGGTTTCCCGAGCATGGACAGAAGCCCCACATTTTCAGTAATATCCCATGTCTGGGTGACTGAGAAGGCCATTCCAGAACGTTGTACTGGTTCCTCTGCACGAATGCCTTAGTAGATTTTGAGCAGGGGTTTGGGGTCGTTTTGGCCTCGGTGCAACTTTTTTGTCACTGATTCTTGAACATTGTTCTCAAGAATCTGGAGATATTAAACCTGGAATCCATGCGACCCTCAACTTTAAACAAGAATTCCTATGTACCTTCAACTGGCCACACAGTCCCACAGCATGATGGAAATCGCCCCACCAAATTTTACTGTATCTCGGTAGCAAGTGTTTGTCTTTTGGATGCTGTGTTCTTTTTTTTTTTCCCGTTATGTTTAATCCCAAATAACTCAATTTTAGTTTCATCAGTACACAGCACTTTATTCCAAAATGCAAAAGCTGGATTTGTCCAAATGTGCTTTAGCACACCTCAAGTTGACTTCTGTTTGTGGCGTGTCTGCAGAAAAGGCTTCTTCTGCATTACTCTCCCATACAGCCTCTCCTTGTGCAAAGTGCGCTGTATAGTTTGAACGATGAACAGTGACAAACCATCTGCAGCAAGATGAGGTTGTAGGTCTTTTGGAGGTGGTCTGTGGCTTGACTATGACTGTTCTCACCCTCCTTCGCCTCTGCCTATCTGAGATTTTTTTCTTGGTCCTGCCACTTCGGGAGTTCCCTTAACTAGAACTGGTGCCTGGTGTGGTCCTTCCATTGCCTCACTATGTTCCTCGCAGTGGAAACTGGGACAGCTGAAATCTCTCTGAAGAGAGAGCTTTTTCCCTTTCCCTGAACCATGATGGTGAACAACCTTTTTGTTTTCAGGGCCATTTTTGAGAGTGTTGTTTGTTTTGAGGCTCCCATGTTGCCACTCTTCAGAGAAGATGGCCAAAGAGGAGAAAAACTTTCAATTGGCCACCTTTTTTTAAAAACACTTTTCTCATAGTTGGATTCACTTGTGTATGTAGATCAAGGGGTCAATGAGCTTACAAAAAACAAATTTTTGTGTTCCAATAAATTAGTGCTTAAAGGTATTCAAATGACAAGGGTGCCCAAATTTATGCACCTGCCTTATTTTTGTTTGAATAATTACTGCCCCACTTTCTGTAAACCTTATAAACTAAACTTCATTTCACTTCTCAAAATATCACGGTGTTCATCTGCTATATGATGAATATTTACCGAAACCCTGAAATTGACCCCTGAAGCTGGACAACCACATGATTTTTATAAAGAAAAATCATGAAAATTATCAGGGTTGCCCCAAACTTTTTTTTCATACGACTGTACGCATGTGACCCAGTAAAAGCAATGAAAGTCATACAAATTAAATACCGTTGCGAAAATGTTTGCCTGTTGTGTGGAAGTTTGTTTTTCTCATAATGTTTTAGTATAAATGGGTACATTATGTCATATAAATGATAAGTTTATTTAAAGAAAATAAGGATTTAGGAACTAAACGCTTTTAGTTTGAAAGATGCAGGTAAATTTAAAGAAGAAAACATTATTTTTTTTGTTGTATTAACATATAAAACTGACAAATGGACTGTGGTAGCTTAGCGCGCTTAAGTTAGGTACTGGACTTTTTGGACCCGAAGGAATGGGCACCAAACCAAGGATGGATATAAGGAGATCATCTGCTTTAAAAAAAGAAAGCCTATATGGTCCCCCCCTGGCTGAGGTAAGATGGGCAGCCAAGACTCCGTTTCTGTGAGATAAACTGAGAATTGCTTGAAAAAAGAGGTTGGTTTTTGTAGTGCTTGTTAACATCAGTGCAAACCGGACTCATATATACCACTCGGTACACTCACCTCTTTTAAAAAAAATTACATAACATCACAATCCCTGTACAAAGTATTTTTAGAACGTTAATAAACATTTTAATTTAACGTAGCATTAAAAATCCAACCAATCCATTGAAAAGAATTAACCGGGTCAAATATTCAACAAAACTGGTATTTACCACAAACAACGTGTACCACAATTAAGCAGTAATACATGAGCGGGAGTGCTTTAAAAACGTGAGATAATTGGTACGGGGGGGGTGCTGCGGTCGTAGAGATCAGAACATCCGTGCCAATATCTGGACGTTAAGCACGCACCACCTCGCATGTATTATTAAATGCAATTATACCACAGTTCCGTTTTATCGGCAATTTATTGTTAGATTTTAATTATAAAGAGGACAGAGAAAACGATTTGTTTATCACCCTTCCCGCGAGGGTAAACAAGTTCCAATTCTATCGTTTACCCCCCTCCCCTGCTGCTTCACTAACCTAAAGTCCTTCATTTCATTAAAGTCGAGGAACAGATTTATCCAATAACTGTTTTTATTATGCATACAATTAACACAAATATATCGATTGGTAAGTTTTTTATTTTTAATTTAAAAAAAAAGTTTTTATTTACATTCAGCAATAAAATAGGTCGGGTTTCGTTAATAAAGCAGGCTGTTACTAAGAATCACTATTTCTAACAATCACTATTCCTAACCTACCGACTGAAGCAAATCGGAGTGAGGATCCCGGTGTTTAGAAACCAAAGTCTAGGATCCTTTTTTGTTTTTACATTAGTTATTATACATTTGTATGATGAAGCTCTTAATGTTAATCTTATCAGTCAGACATGTAACACAGACTAACAGAGCATCAGCAGCTTCTCTGGGTTAGAGCTGGACTTGGATAACAAACCTGTCAGATCAATGAAGCTCTGATCAGCTGCGGATGGTGTTTAATGAAAGACGCCGAGTTTAAGTCCAGCAAACGACGTCTTTGTGAGAGATGAAGCTGATTCAGTTCATTTTTGTTGATGAGACCAAAACTGAACTTCAGTTTCGTTACTCTGCTTTTCCAGCGCTTCCAAATTCTAAAGGTGATAAACCTTTGGCTCAGGTTGGTCATTAATAGCTTCATCTTCCAAATTTAAATCGTTTTCAAAACCAATATATTTTATAAACTAATTATAGCTTTCATTTCAGCAGGGTTTTACTTGTGTCATTATAACTTGGCTGCTTTTTAGGGCGGGCATCATTGCTAGGTTATGTGTGTATGCCATGGAGTATTATTTATAGTGTGTCAGCCAGAGTGCCATTATCGTCAATAATGGCATGGGAAAAACGTCTCTCACCCAATCAGATTGCGGCGTCGTATGTGGTATAATTATGTTCATTCATTTATTTTCTTATCTGCTTAAACCTGGTTAGGGTCGCGAGAAACCAAACTCATGAATGCGTTCAAAAAGCGCCCAATGAAACTTGATTCAAGGCATTCCCATAAACTACTTGGAGCTGGCCTTTTCATTCTTAGTGCAAGGTTGGATTAGCTCCTCCACTTCAATAACTTCCACCACAAGATCCCGGATCTGCTTGATGCAGTCTAGAGGACTGACTGCTTCATTGTCAGGATCTACACAGCCATTGGCGACACAAAAGTCAGAATCTTTTATACCTTCACATATTACCATGACAGGTTCCTTGGGTATGTCAGGTTCAGGGCCTACGATGACTTCTAATGGCTCATCTTTGTCAACTCTGACAACTGCTTCCTCCTCACTGATCGATGATGACTCGTTAGAAAAATGTGCTCTAACAGAAGTGGGACCAACTTTGACATCTCCACTGCTTGAGCTGGGCTCATCTGAGAGTGTTTGAAGGACAAGGCTGCTACAAACAATGGCAGAACTTTCACTCGTTGTAGAGGTTCTGGACTCTGCTGCCATCTCACTGATTTCCACTGGATTTGGAATGGTTTCAGACAATGTGTGTGGTGTATCTGTAAGTGCAGGTGTTATAGCATCTTCCAAAGAAGGCTCTGTTTCAGTGTGCTTCTTGTCGTTCAAATCCTGAGCATTAGCAAATGTCTCCTCCATGACTGCTGTGGGCCCTGCAATCATCTCAACATGGTTTTCCAACACATTTTTCTCATTCTTGTTCTGTCCTTCATCAGCGTTTGGGCATTCCTGTGTCTCACTGAGCTCTGCTTGTGCCTGGGCCTGAACGTCTACTTGCTGGGCCACATTCGACTCACGTTCCACAGCTTTAGCCTTCTCTACTGCTCTGACTGAAGTTTCATCATTGGCCTTGATCTCCACTAGGCTCAGGAAAGAGGAGGGTGGCATGGAAAAGCACCGGATTTTGGAGGCACCTGTGAAGGCTGGGCTGCCCGGTGGAGTGTGGTGCAGGCTGGATATATTGAAATTGTATCTGGACTCTGAGAACAGGTCGTGCTTCTGCATACTTGCTGCCTCTTTCACCACTGTGAAAAAAAAAAAAACGCAGCAGTCATATATATATATATATTTTTTAAATCAAGGCTCATATTGGATGGAGCAGACAATCTCGAGACAGCTACAACCTACACTAGCACCCAATTTATGGTAATTTAGGATGCCAAATTCCAAAATCGTGCTATTTCAGTGCTTCCATTGGTATTTTGAATAAATTGGTAACCAAAATTATGATCGGGGTGGACAGTAATGAAGTACATTTACTTGAGTACAGTACTTAAGTATGCTTTTTCACTATCTATTCTTCTTCTGGAGTATTATATTTTTTGCAAAGGTATGACTTTAACTACTACATTTTACAGACAAATATTCTACTTTTCACTCCACTACATTTCCATCAAGGTCCTCGTTACTTGTTACTTTGAAGAGGCTTCGAAAGTCAGTAAATCATTTTCCTCTTTTCTAAAATGTGATTGGTTTTTTAAAAGGTGACACTGACAAAGGCAACCTATTAAGAATCAGTATAATAGGCTCACAGGAAGTTCATGATTCTTCAGCAGCCATTTTTAAGGGATATTACATATTGTAAGTGTTGCAATATTACAACAATGCAATGGCCTAAGAATTTACTTGGAATACTTGAGTATTATTAAAAGCTAGAACATCAGTACTTTAACTTGAGTAAAAAATCTGAAGGTACAACTTTCACTTGTATCGAAGTAACATTTGACCAATAGTATCTATACTTTGACTTAAGTAACGAAGTTGTGTACTTTATCCACCTCTGATTATGATGGATGCCGTTTGTCCAAAATGCTGTTGGTAAATACACTTAAATTGTACACTTGCAGTGGCTAGGTCTCTACTAAGCAAGATAATTGTGAATTAAACAAATCCCCAGTAGAAATTGGGGGTGTGCGATATGTATCGGCTACGATAATATCTTGCTGTTTTAACGATGTGCGAGCTGAAATGATTGCGTATGTCACAGTAAGCAGTTAAAAACAGGCTAGTGCTCTACCTAGTGCATGAATGAAGACAAAATTAGTGAACAAACTGCACAAAATACAGACACCACCAACCTCACAGTCTACATCTTTAGAGTTTTGAGGATGTGGCTCATCCTCAGTCACATGGCTATGAATGTTTGGCAACTGCTGCAGCTCAAAAGACAGCAATCTGCAAGCTGTGAACCCTCAGAATTAGAACATAAATGCTTCAGAAAGATTCTGAATTCGCATTTGTTTCAGTGTCAGAATCCAGTTAATTTTAGACACACTGAGGCTGGGTCATACGAGTTTTACCTGTGTCTAATTCAGTATTTTTGTTTGAATTGGTGCAAAAAAATTTGGAACAGACCATCTAGTCTGAGTTGGCTGAATAAGAAAGTGTTTGATTTCTGAGGTTACACTGTATGTTGGAAATTGGTTGCCATTAAAGACAGCTTGACAACTAACTTATTTCACTATCTGTGTATTAACCACCGTGCAGAATATGAAGTTTATGACAAACTTCGGGAACTTGCTGTCAATGACAGGCTTATAGCAGCTAAGGTACCAGCACAAAAACAGACTCAGCAAACCTTAGTGGAATCATTCTGAAAAAAGTGTGTTAGGACAAGAAAAGCAACGCTGTCACCAATTACATCGCAAAAGACACAGGGCGATTGAGAGAGATCGGTTCCAACAACCTTTGAATATTTTAGACCCAAGATATACACTGCCAGTCTAAAATTTCGTCTAATTGTGGTTATTGCTAAAATCCGAGAATTTCTTTAGAAATATCATTTTTTCTCAAAATCGCACACCCTTAGTTGAAATTCATAGTGAGATCTAGATGGATGGATTTGACAAATCTGAGAAATGTGGTTTAAAAATTTTAGGTCTGGCACCCAAACTACGTTTAGATAAAACAAGCTTTAGTGCAGAAATTAATGCATCAAGGTCTTGTTTAATTAATTTGCCAACAGTATTAGTGTTTGGATGTTCTCACTGAGCTGTTGTGCTTCCTTCATTTGCTGTTCCTACATTAATGGTACCCATGACAGAAGTATGGCTCCTCCAATTTCTAAATCCCAATGAACCTCCTATCTTTACTGTTAACTTTCCAGCATGAAGCCTATATCTGAATAAAACGAAATCTTCCAGGGTAATGGACTTACCTTTACTGACTTCCTTCTCCAACAGCTGCTGAAGGATGTCCTCATAGATGTTCTCCACACTGATGAAGTTTACATAATCAGCAAATATGTACTGCTCAAAGTGTGAAAGGTCCTAAACATGATTTTCAAAAACATAACATTTTTCAATCAACAGTTTTTACACTATATTTGAATGAATGCAAATAACATTCAAGTACAGGTATGCACTGCATAACCTCCATTTGCATATGCAGTACATCTGTGGTCTGATAATGTTATTATCCTTATTAATAAGGTTAATAACCTACTTAACCCATATATTATCCTGCAGGATACATGAGCTGTTGTAGCACAGCAGTTGTAATGACACATATAACAGCTCAGCCTCTGGGGCAGAAAGTATTAATTACCACACAGTTTTATTAAATACATGCGGCATCAGAATGAGCAGACTGAATGGTGAGCAACATTTGGCTGGCCCTTCACTTCTTATAAGCACCGAGACGATGATATTCTCCTGCTTAGAAAGATGAGGGAGGTCTGTAATTTTCATCATAGGTACACTTCTACTATGAGAGACAAAATGAGACAAAAACTCCTGGAAATCACATTGTAGAAGTTTTAAAGAATTTAATTGTAAATCAGGGTAGAAAATAAGTATTTGGTCACCCTCAAACAAGCAAGACTTCTGGCTCTCACAGACCTGTAACTTCTTTAAGAAGCTCTTCTGTCCTCCACTTGTTACCTGTATAAATGGCACCTGTTTGACCTCGTTATCTGTATAAAAGACACCTGTCCACAGCCTCAAACAGTCAGACTCCAAACTCACCCATGGCCAAGACCAAAGAGCTGTTGAAGGACACCAGAAAGAAAATTGTAGACCTGCATCAGGCTGGGAAGAGTGAATCTACAATAGGAAAGCAGGTTGGTGTCAATAAATCAACTGTGGGAGCAATTGTGAGACATACAAGACAACTGATAATCTCCCTCCATCTGTAGATTTGAGATTGGACGTAGTTATTAGGAGATAATCTAAACCTGTAAAGTTGCTTTGAGACAATGCTCCATTGTAAAAAGCGCTATATAAATAAATCTGACTTGACTTGACTTGTAGCTCCATGCAAGATCTCATCCCGTGGGGTCAAAATGATCATGAGAACGGTGAGCAAAAATCCCAGAACTACAAGGAGGGACCTGATGAATGACCTGCAGAGAGCTGGGACCAAGAAAACAAGGCTACCATCAGTAACGCCACACTACGCCAAGAGAGGATTCAGATCCTGCAGTGTTAGACGGGTCTCCCTGCTTAAGCCAGTACATGTCCAGGCCCGTCTGAAGTTTGCCAGAGAGCATATGGATGATCCAGAAGAGGATTGGGAGAATATCATGTGGTCAGATGAAACCAAAGTAGAACTTTTGGTAAAAACTTAACTGGAGGAAGAAGAATGCTGAGTTGCATCCCAAGAACACCATACCTACTGTGAAGCATGGGGGTGGAAACATTATGCTTTGGGGTTGTTTTTCTGCAGAGGGGACAGGACGACTGATTTGTGTTAAGGGAAGAATGAACGGGGTCATGTATCATGAGATTTTAAGCCAAAACCTCCTTCCATCAGTGAGAACATTGAAGATGGAACGTGGCTGGGTCTTCCAGCATGACAATGATCCCAAACACACCACTCGGGCAACGAAGGAGTGGCTCCGTAAAAAGCATTTCAAGGTCCTGGTGTGCCTAGCCAGTCTCCAGAGCTCAATCCCATAGAAAATCTGTGGAGGGAGTTGAAAGTCCGTGTTGCCCCAAAACATCACTGCTCTAGAGGAGATCTGCATAGAGGAATGGGCCAAAATACCAGCTACAGTGTGTGCAAACCTGGTGAAGACTTACAGGAAACGTTTGACTTCTGTCATTGTAAAGGTTATGTTACAAAGGTTATGTAACAAAGTATTGAGTTGAACTTTTGTTATTGACCAAATACTTATTTTCCACCATAATTTACAATTAAATTCTTTAAAAATCCTACAATGTGATTTCCTGGATTTTTTTTCTCATTTTGTCTCTCATAGTTGAAGTGTACCTATGATGAAAATTATAGACCTCTCTCATCTTTCCAAGTATGAGAACTTTCACAATCAGTGGCTGACTAAATACTTTTTTGCCCCACTGTAATGCGACAGTGTGGATTTTATGGGGGTCTGGAACGGATTAATTCAATTTACATTATTACTTATGTGAAAAATGTGCTCGGTACTCGCCGAGTTACCACTGTACCTGCTCGTGTCATAAATGCAACAGGGAAATACGTCGCACCTATCACATAAAGACATTTGCTAAGGAGGGGCTGAGCGAATCGGTGCGCTGCACACAGCTTTACAATAAAATGATTTTACCCATCTTAAATAGTAAAAAAATAGAAAGTTAATATGCGGTGGTCAAGGCTGATGTTAAATAAATTAATATATGAGAAACACTGCAGTATGTTGGCTATTTAGTCAATACCGGTACACTACAATACATAATACATGTCACTTATAATAATTCCATTTCATTTGTCACTTTGCTTTGTTTTGTTCAATAAGAAGTTGCAGCTTTGTATGACTTACAATGTTTAAAATAAATTCCAGTGAAATTTGGAAGCAAAAGAGGAGTGTCAAAGTGGTGGGGCTCGAAAATATTCTTATCTACAAAAGGGCGCTGCAGAAAAAGGTTTTAGAACCACTGCACTACAGTATCCCATATAGCATTGATAAGAAGTGCAATTTCACAGAATATGTCATGGACATTAAGCGACACATACCTGTAATTGCTGAGCTCATTTCAATCTTGTTCTTGAAAGTAATAAGCTTTCAGAATAAAACTAATCTACACTAGATATTTCCATAGTTTCGTATTTCTTAGTGTAGACAGCTGAGTTTTTCGGTTAAAATCACACACAGTTCTTGCAGACAAACAGGTGTACCTCTTTGAAGGTAGGAGCCAGATGAGCTTTGATGCTAGGCAGAGTGATGTTGAGCAGAGCTTCCTGGAAAATCTTCTTCCTCAGTGTGCTACTATCATAGTCATATTGCTGGTGGATGAATAATTGCACATCTTAATTATTCACTGATACATCGTGTGTGAGGATAATCTTTCAGTTGTTTAGGTTAGGTTTCAACTGGGTGTTAATCTTAACAGCATTTAGGTCGCATAATGTGCAAAACCATAATTATAATGTGCCCACCATAAAGATAAATACAGTGACTTTGTTGGTGGAAGTGTACATGTTCTGTATGTATGCTCACCTTTAGCACCCTGTTTTTGGCTTTAACCATTGCATCTGCTAGGTCACTGTCTTGTGAAGCCTTGTTCAGGAGGAGCTCAAAGGTGTATACCATATTTCTCATCACCTGCACCAAACATATAAAGCAGTCAGGGTTTGATTTGTGAAAAAAAAAAACCTTGGGACCCAACCTTCTTGTATGACCATATAAACATATTTAAAGAAAATATAATAATTAAAATAAAATATAATCATATATAGACTATGATACATTAAACAGAATACAATATTATGAAGAGTATAATAAATGGAGAATATAAAATGATTGGCTATAAGACAATAGTGTTTATTAATAAAATATTGAATAAAATAAGTAAATAGCAAATACTCAAATAGGTTGTGGCACCCAAGCGGTGATTGATTGGTATTCACAGGCTCAAAGCATGCCAAGAAAACATTCCTCATACCATTACACCAGTTTAGACAGTTGACACAAGGCAGACTGAGTCCATATATCCATGCTGTTGGCATCAAATTCTGACCCTACCATTTGAGTCATCAGAACAGGCTATGTTATAGATAAGATATGTCTGCAGTCTTCAACTGTCTTGTTTGGTTAGCCTGTATCTACACAGCCTCATCTTTCTGTTCTTGGCTGATAGAAGTAGACTCTCAAAAAAGCCTAAACTGACCCCCGTAATCTCCAAGGCCTTACAAGACACTGCATCAAGAACTGTAATTAATCAGTAGCTGATATAACCACTTTGTGAAGCACTACAATACGGAGTTACATTCACAAATGCCACTTAAATCTTTACTACGCAAAAAAGGAGCCCCATGTTAACCATGTCCAGAAGTGGCCATGTCCAGCTTCTCTGGGCTTGGAGGCATCTAGGTTGGACCATCACACAGTGGAAACGTGTATCCTGGTCAGACCAATCAGTATTCCAGATGTTTTTGGAAGAAATGGACATTAGATGCTCTGGACCAAATACGTGGACTTCTGATGTTGTAGCCAATTCACCTCGAGGTTCAATACAGCGATGTATTTGTTCTCCCTTGTACAGATTGTACAGAGTGGTTATCTGAGATCCTGTCACATTTCTGTCAGCTCCAACCAGTCAAACCATTCTCTGTTGTCACTCACTAGATGGTTATTCTTTATTGGAAATATATGCACATTTGGCCAGTACTACATTCTCCGCACTGGCTTCCCATTTCATACAGAATTGAATATAAAATTCTCCTCATGGCTTTTCAATGCATCCATGGAAATGCACCGGATTACCTCAAGGAGCTCCTTAAACCATGTAGTTCCAGTCAAAGTCTGAAAGTCTGAAAACATCATTTTCTCCAACCTCCCAGAACCAAACTGCAACATTATGGGAGCTCATGCATATTATTCTGCTGCCCCTCACCTTTGGAATGCTCTTCCAGACTATCGGAGAGTTCCTCAGGCACTGACTGCTTTTAAAACTGGCCTCAAGTCTTTTTTATTTAAGAAAAGCCTTTTTGTAATGTTATTCTTTTTGTGTGTTTTTATTATTGGGGGTTTTTAATCTTTGTAGCACCTTTAGATTTAGACTTAAAAGAGTAAACTCTACAGACTGCTGTGTGTGAATGTCCCAGGAGATCATCAGTTTCTGAAATATTCAAACCAGCCTGTGTGGCACCAACAATTATGTCACGATCACAATCACTGCGATCACAAGTTTTCCCCATTCCGATGGTTGATGTGAACACTACAGGAAGCTGCTGGTCTGTATCTGCATGACTTCATGCATTGCACTACTGCCATGATTGGCTGATTAGATAACTGCATGAATGAGTAGGTGTACAGATGTTCCTAATAAAGTGCTCCGTGAGTGTATATGTGGTACTGAATTTGCACTGAATTACATTTAAGATCCTTAAACACTTCAGAGGTCATATAACCATACCTGTTGTATATCTATTTGTGTGCTGTGCTCCAGCCCTTTCCAGTTGGGGTAACTGAAGCTTTGCTGTAACTCTTGGATGTGATCCTGCAGTCCACTTACTTTATCATAACATCTCTGCAGGTTTAGGTTACTCATTTCTGCCAAAGCCTAAAGAAAGCAAATATGATAATGTTAATTACAGTTATGAGTTTTTTTGTTTGTTTGTTTGTTTTTTATCAAAGTGACCAGGAGACAATCATGATGCTGTTCGTACAGTATTAAACACATTTCACTATTTGTGCATTGTGAAAGGTCTATGTATGCAAATTGATAATTGTAAATTGTTACAATTAATAAGTGGAGGTACACCACAACTTTGCCCGGAAGCGAAGTGATTTTTATTCACAATCCGTGAAACATTCACATTCTAATTCAAATGAAAAGGAGAAAATGACCTGTTTGGAAGCATTACATTAATTTTTCTATTTATAACAGTGTGAAACTACAAGCCCACAAGCACCATTTGGGATTTTCTTTATTCGCAAGTCTATCATTAAAAAGTCTTCATTGTATAATCTGGCATGGTCAACACAATATCACACAGTCTGTCACAGCTTGTCATCAGAAGAACCCTTTGAGGGTTCTTCCACCGATCCGAACTGACGGTGAAAAAAATTTGCTGTAACCAATTTTTAAAGACAGGAGAACTCCTACAGTGTAAAGCTGACTTACAGTGGTGCTTGAAAGTTCGTGAACCCTTTAGAATATTTCATATTTCCACATAAATATGACCTAAAACATCATCAGATTTCACACAAGTCTTAAAAGTAGACAAAGAGAAGCCAGTTAAACAAATGAGACAAAAATATTATACTTGGTCATTTATTTATTGAGGAAAATTATCCAATATTACATATTAGTGAGAGGCAAAAGTATGTGAACCTTTGCTTTCAGTATCTGGTGTGACCCCCCTGTCAAGCAATACCTCCAGCTAAACGTTTCCTGTAACTGTTGATCAGTCCTGCACACCGGCTTGGAGGAATTTTAGCCCATTCCTCCGTACAGAACAGCTTCAACAGTTGAAGAGTTTCCTCACATTAACTGCTTGCTTCAGGTCCTTCCACAACATTTCGATTGGATTAAGGTCAGGACTTTTCTAAAGCTTTTCTTTTAAACCGAAAAGTTTTGTTTTGGTCTCATTCGTCCACAAAACAATCTTCCAATAACCTTCTGGCTTGTCCACGTGATCTTTAGCAAACTGCAGATGAGCAGCAATGTTCTTTTTGGAGAGCAGTGGCTTTCTCCTTGCAACCCTGCCATGCACACCATTGTTGTTCAGTGTTCTTCTGATGGTGGACTCATGAACATTAACATTAACCAATGTGAGAGAGGCCTTCAGTTGCTTAGAAGTTACCCTGGGGACCTTTGTGACCTCGCCAACTATTACACGCCTTGCTCTTGGAGTGATCTTTGTTGGTCGACCACTCCTGGGGAGGGTAACAATGGTCTTGAATTTCCACCATTTGTACGCAATCTGTCTGACTGGATTGGTGGAGTCCAAACTCTTTAGATATGGTTTTGTAACCTTTTCCAGCCTGATGAGCCATCAACAACCTCTTTTCTGAGCGAGAGAAATCCTCAGAAATCTCCTTTGTTCATGTGTGTTTTCAATGCCATGATAACTTCCACAAACGTGTGTTGTGAAGAGCAGACATTGATAGATCCCTGTTCTTTAAATAAAACAGGGGGCCCACTCACACCTGATTGTCATCCCATTGATTAAAAACACCTGACTCTAATTTCACCTTCAAATTAGCTGCTAATCCTAGAGGTTCACATACGTTTGCTACTCTGAAATAAGTAATATTGGATCATTTTCCTCAATAAATAAATGACCAAGTATAATATTTTTGTCTAATTTCTTTAACTGGTTCTATTGATCTACTTTTAGGACTCTGATGACTCTTAGAAATCTGATGATGTTGTAGGTCCTATTTTGCAGAAATATAGAAAATTCTAAAGGGTTCACAAACTTTCAAGCACCACTGTAAACTGGTTTAAGAATGGTTGATACTAATGTTTGTTTAAGTCTTGGAAAAGAGTTCATGTTAAACCATATGAGTTCATCTACTATGTATTTCCAGTCCAATTCAATATGTACTATATGATTGATGAACTGATGAACTGGCATTTCAGAACAAGCTCTGAAAGCCACATTAAAAAGAAATAATTATCTCAGCGATGATGATTACTGAATGATTCAATGTTCTTAAAGCTTGTTGAAGCTCCCCTGTCAGTACTTGCCACTGCTTTCAGTTTCAGAGCAGGTGCAATTCAGGCATCTGTGTTTACCAGTTTGACACCACCTCACCTGCTGCAGGTTTTCTTTGGTCATGCCCTCTTGGTAAGTCTGGCACAACTTCTCCATCGTGCTCTCACTGAGCTGCCGTGCTTCCTTAAAGCCCAAGCTGATGGGACCCATTATCTCCTCCAGCACAGCAGGCAGGTTAGGCTCTATATTCTGCATGCAGTAATCTATGGCTGACTCGGCTACTGCAGCTACAATAAGAAGAGACGTAAATGATATTTGTTAAGTATATCCCGTATCTTTATTAGGAGTCAACATTACATAGATGTCTTTAAAAGCTCAGATATCTTAGAGGATTTATCATTTGGAATATGGTTTCACATTACAGTACATGTATGCCATTTAACGTCTGCACTGATGGAAATGGACGTTGACTGGACATTCCCATAGTCACATAGTAGTTTAGATACTTTGCACATAGTGTTTTCTTTTAAACACAATATGAAACCATTTAGTACAGCACTGCACTGTACAATACAGTAATTCTTATCTTTGTATCTTTTATGAGATTAAAAAAAAATGTAAAATGAAGTGGTGCTTGAAAGTTTGTGAACCCTTTAGAAGTTTCTATATTTCTGCATAAATATGACGTAAAACATCATCATATTATCACAAAAGTAGACCAAGAGAAGCCAGTTAAACAAATGAGACAAAAATATTATACTTGGTCATTTATTTATTGAGGAAAATGATCCAATATTACATATTAGTGAGTGGCAAAAGTATGTGAACCTCTGAACGGCTGAGACCAATATCGAACTTTTTGGTTTAAAAGAAAAGCGTTATATTTGGAGAAAGGAAAACAGTGCATTCCGCATAAGAAACCTTTATCTCCCTCTGTGAAACATGGTGGTGGTAGTATCATGGTTTGGGCCTGTTTTGCTGCATCTGGGCCAGGACGGCTTGCCATCATTGATGGAACAATGAATTCTGAATTATATCAGAGAATTCTAAAGGAAAATGTCAGGACATCTGTCCATGAACTGAATCTCAAGAGAAGGTGGGTCATGCAGCAAGACAACGACCCTAAGCACACAAGTTGTTCTACCAAAGAATGGTTACAGAAGAATAAAGTTCATGTTTTGGAATGGCCAAGTCAAAGTCCTGACCTTAATCCAATCGAAATGTTGTGGAAGGACCTGAAGTGAGCAGATAATGTGAGGAAACCCACCAACATCCCAGAGCTGAAGCTGTTCTGTACGGAGGAATGGGCTAAAATTCCTCCAAGCTGTTGTGCAGGACTGATCAACAGTTACAGGAAACGTTTAGTTGCAGTTATTGCTGCAAAGGGGGGGGTCACCCCAGATACTGAAAGCAAAGGTTCACATACTTTTGCCACTCACTAATATGTAATATTGGAGCATTTTCCTGAATAAATAAATCTCTTCTTTCCTGGCGCCTGTCCCACCGGATGCAGGGTCTTTGATGCGAACAAGGACATGCAGACTCCACACAGAAAGGACCCAGGCCGCTCCACCCTGGGATTGAACCCAGGACCGTCTTGCTGTGAGGCGGCAATGCTACCCACCGAGCCACCGTGCCACTCATTTCCTCAATAAATAAATGACCAAGTATAATTTTTTTCTCTCATTTGTTTAACTGGGTTCTCTTTATCTACTTTTAGGACTTGTGTGAAAATCTGATGATGTTTTAGGTCCTATTTATGCAGAAATATAGAAAATTCTAAAGGGTTCACAAACTTTCAAGCACCACTGTATATATATTATTAGGCACTGTTGATGATCAGCCTATCAGGAAATACACTGTTCGACAGAGTGAAAGGAAGATTTGTGTAATCAAAACATTTCAAACAAAAGATTTCAAGCATGATTTCATTATGGACAGCCACATAAGACAATATGAGTTGCTAGACTAATATATTTATTCAGAGATTGTACATTGTAGTTTGTTATTATGTCCTTGCTTACATAGAAGCTTTGTTGTGTGCAGCAAAACTGAAAACTTCATACTGCATCAGACACAAGCTAGTCACACTACACTTCACTGGTCCTGTCCAGTCCAGTACAATCCCCAGGCTAGCAAATAGCCAGTGGGGCAGGTGACTTGGCTGACTATGTGAAACTGGAACTGTTATAATATCAGAGTCAGGGCTTTTTCACTGAAATTGTTTTTGAAGCCATTGTATGAGTTTTGGGCTCAAAAGTCAACCCTCTTAACAGTCTTCAGACAAGCATCTGTTGACAGACACCCTTTTCTACAAATCTCAAGACTTCTTTATCTTAAAGAATAAGAGTTCTAAAAGCCAAACGAAGTGTTTGTGGGGAATGTACAAGTTTAAATCACAATCAAATGCTCCCAGAAGTAAGCTACAGGCAATCCTGATGACAATGACCAGTTGGATCTCAGCGTACAGGAACGTGGACTGTCTGATATTGAACATGGATTTCTGCAGGCTAATCAGGCCTTGGCAACTGGTGAAGGGAAACAGATCAAGGCTTGCATTTTTTTGCTGTTAATAACGTAGGTTGTCTGCTCTCCCTCCAGCTAAAAAGTAATAGTGACATCAATGAAGCATTGTCTGATCTGGGATATTAAACCGCTATCAACCCGCTCCATGGTGGCTGGATATGCGCAATGCCTGGAGATAAATGTGGGGCATTGGTATTCCTAAATCCCTCTCATGCAACCCCTCCTTCTTGGAATTAAAGAGTAGCAGGAACAGCTGTGCTCCCATCCTAGCATTGCTGCATGTCCTTCAGACAGGTAAAGACTGGACATGCAGGGTTTCTGGTACTTCCTTGACCAGTTTTACCATCTGGCTGTGCTACCTTCTGGTTCATCCCTGTGCTGTTATAGTTAGTGCTGCCTGAGTCTCATGTTACACTTGGTACAACCATTTTCTGTTAATAGACTGTGTTCCTAACAACAACTAACTGCATATTCTGTTTTCTCTCTGAGCTCTTCTTCTGGTACCAGTTCCAGTTCACACAATAAGATGGTCTTCCATTACTAGTCCCGGCTCCACTCAAGCTGTTCTACCATCATCAGTTCCAGTCCTCATACTCAATAACTACCCCTCCTGTCCTGAGTGATCATGCCATGCCAACAACACTTTCCCCCTGAGAAAACGAGAACCTACTGTACTGTACTTTATTATAGTCAATATTTAATTTATATATACCATATATAAATAAATACATTTTATTGTACTCTTTAATTTATAATTCTCTTTAATTTATTATAGTCTGTATATACTCACTGGACTAAAAATGAGTTACCTATGACTGAAACGTACCTAATAATACCTCCACGGATTCTGACAAGGATTTCCTGTACTGGGAGTTTTGCCACTGTTGATAGGCCCATATGAACGTACGCTTCCATACACCTGCAGATTCAGCTACTTCTTTCACACTATGGCCTTTTGCACACCCAAATGCAATCACGCCTTTTTGCAAATCATTAACATCTGCTTTGCGAACCATTTTCCACACATTGATCGAGACATTCACAGCACTGTACCACCTCTTCTCAATCTATGAATCCCATCACACACCCCGCAGGTATATATAGCCCTTGTTTATAGCCATCTGCAGAAGCTACTACAACCTTAAACATGCAAGGGGACTCATTTTTGTCCAGGCAGTATATTATTATATTTTATTTCATATCTTACATCTTATATCCTATTATATTTTATATCTTATATTTATTATATTAGGAAAAAAAAAGTTTGAGTGGATACAGTGGTGCTTGAAAGTGTGTGACCTTGAGAATTTTCTAGATTTCTGCATAAATATGACATAAACTCAAATCTTTTGCCTCTCTTAATATCCTGTCGCTTTCATTTACCCCTTCCTGATTTCCTATTTTTTGCATGTTTG
The DNA here is from genome assembly GCA_025084515.1 of Ancistrus triradiatus. Taxonomy (NCBI): domain Eukaryota; kingdom Metazoa; phylum Chordata; class Actinopteri; order Siluriformes; family Loricariidae; genus Ancistrus; species Ancistrus triradiatus. Next base: position 415,230 of record JAJAGP010000213.1, on the reverse strand, counting down.
TCACACGTAAGTGTTTCAGAATATCAAACCAATTTAAATATTAGTCAAAGACAACACAAGTAAAGTACATGGAACTATGAATTCTGCTGTCTACCAAAAAATCCTGAAGGAGAATGTCCGGCCATCTGTTCGTGACCTCAACCTGAAACGAACTCGAGTTCTGCAGCAGGACAATGATCCAAAACACAGCAGCAAGTCCACCTCTAAATGGCTGAAGAAAAACAAAAGGAAGACTTTGGAGTGGCCTAGTCAAAGTCCTGACCTGAATCCTATTGAGATGCTGTGGCATGACCTTAAAAAGGCCGTTCATACTCGAAAACCCTCCATTGTGGCTGAATTACAACAATTCTGCAAAGATGAGTGGCCAAAATTCCTCCACAATGCTGTTATCGCAAACTCTTGGTTGCAGTTGTTGCTGCTAAGGGTGGCCCAACCAGTTATTAGGTTTAGGGGGCAATCACTTTTTCACACAGGGCCATGTAGGTTGCTGATGCTGAGTTAGGTCATATTTTTGCAGAAATATAGAAAATCATCTACGGTTTCAAGCACCACTGTATGTTGGTGCACCTATGCAAACTTTTTAGTACAGTTCTTCTTGCCTAAACAAAAAAACCTGTAGTGTTATAACCTATAAGAATTCCTATAACATTAAAACTGTGATTAAATAGTGAAAAGGGTATAGTTTGGAAATAACAGAACACCAGTGATAGCGTGATACCTCTCAACTTGCTCTCCAGGAAGGCTCTGGAGCTCATAATCTGGTCCATATCCGAACACATGAGTGCACTCTGCTTCTGGGCTGTCTCTCTGCACTCATTAATCAGTGCCGTCACGCCCCCCTTCAGCGTCTCATGCACTAGATTATATGATGCATCCACTGTCTGTGGGGCAGAAGGGAAGTGAATGTAATTTTCACATTCTCCAGATAACTGTTCGATGAGCAATTGTATAATTTGCTACAACTATGGAATGTGATGTATCTAAGGAATGTGCAACAGCTGGAAGACACACTTAAGGACATCTCGGTTCTAGCCCTATCATTAACTGCAGAAACCTGGGCATTCTTCGACTGAATTCCCAGACCTTCCAGGATACAACATAGTTTTATAATGAACAAATGCAGTTTTGTTGTGTTCATCTCATAAAACACTGGCAAGTACAATTTCTATTAAATTTCTAAAGGATTATGCTGGTGTGACCAAATTAAAATCTAATGGTGCTAGAACTTCACATTATATAATCAGCACCTGGATATTATTATTAAGATATACTCTCACCGACCAATTTATTAAGTACTCTTCCTAGTTTGTACACACTGTCCATTTTATCAGTTCCACTCACCATAGAGATGCACTTTGTATTTCTACAATTACAGACTGTCGTCCATCTGTTTCTCTACATACTTTGTTAGTCCCCTTTACTCTGTTCTAATGCTTAGGACCTCCACAGGACCACCACAGATCAGGTACTATTTGGGTGGTGCCTCATTCTCAGCCCTACCTTAACACTGATGTGATGGTGGTGTGTTAGTGTGTGTTGTGTTGGTACGATTGGATCAGATACAGCAGTGCTGCTTGAGTTTTAGCAGTGTTCACTCACTGTGCTCTCTATTAGACACATCCACCACATTGCTCCACTTTGTAGATGTAAACTCAGACACAGTAGTTCGTCTGTTGCACAGTTTGTGTTAGTCATCCTCTAATCCTTCAGTGTTCACAGGATGATGCTTACAGGAGGCTGGTGGCTGGACATTTTTGTTTGGTGGACTACTTTCAGGCCAACAGTGACACTGCGAACTAAAGGGCAGCAACTAAACTCTGCAGGTCTTTCTATAGTCGAAAAAGGCTCTGAAAGAATATCATAATGTTCCAGAATGTTTACTTACAGCAAACCACCTTCTCTTCTTCTCCCTTTTCCTGGCTTTCAGAAGAGGTAGCCAGTCCTTTTCTATTGATGGCAACAAGTCTTCCATGACTACATTTGCCAGCACCTAAATCCATACACATACACAGTAAAACCCTGCTTAACATTAGTATTCCACTGAACATGTTAGACATTTTTCAGCATTAGATGTCAACATTAGAGCTATTAACGTCAACAAGAACAGATTGTATGCAAAGGATCATATTAAGGTTCAAATAAAAATACTCCTTGTGTAAAAATAAGCCATGCTCAAATAAAATATTGAATGGTCACAATGTGTACACCTTTAAAACCCTATAGTACGTTACCACCATACATATCATATTGTCGATGATTGGTCCAAAACATTTCAAACTTGTATTTGTCACTCCATAATACTCTTTTCCACCAATCTTTGTGAGCGTTAGCATATATTATCCTTGTTCCCCTTTCAAAAAGTGGTTTCTTGGCTGCTCCCCTTCCAAGAAGACCATTCCCGATGAAGATTCTTCGAACTGTAAAAGGTTCGGCTTGACATTCCGAAGAAATTGCCAATTGCTGCTATTGCTAAAGTGAAAGGGGAGGTCCCACTAAATACTTGCCAAGCTTGACAAGCTGTCTTTTCTAAAAAATAAAAACAGAAAACAGTTTTAATACTGCATACAGATTTCCTGCATTTACTGCTTGTAATAAAGAGACTGAGAAATAATTATATATGACCATTATACCATTGGTAAAACAGATAATACAGGAAATGTGTATGCAGTATTAAAAACCTAAAATAAAAAATCAGAAAAAAATCAGCTTCTATATGCAACAATGGCTAGTATTTAGTGTGACCTCCACCTAAACTTGAACAATACCTGCATCTGGCAGCATCTGGATGCCAAGCTGAATGATAAACTAGAGCAACAGTGTTGGAAAAGTGATCAGCCCGTTATAGTAATACTTCATACAGCCACCTGATTTAAAACAAGTTGACTCTTCTACAGTCCAAAGAAGCTTGATCAGGAACAGTCTTTTTGGAAGGGTAGCAGCCAAGATACCACTTTTTCGGAAGGGGAACAGGGTGAAAAGGCTAAAATATGCTAAAGCTCACAAAGACTGGAATGAAGATCAGTGGAAAATAATTTTATGGAGTGATGTTTGAAATTTTGGGGTCCAGTCGTCGACAAAATGTTATATAGGGTCATTATACAATTGCTAAAACAGCAAATCTAATGGTGGCCTAAGACTTTTGCTTGTACTGTACATCTAACATTCATGTGAGCAGTCTGCAGGTGTTATATTCAGCTGAAGTGCCACTTTTAAAATGCCTGTCATTTTTCAGACAATTAAAATTCTTGTCAAATTCCTGTCACTTTATCACGTATATCTAACAATTCCTGTGAGCAGTATGCAGGTTCAGTGCTCTTTAAGTAAACAAAATATGCCTGGCTACACAATTTTATTTGACATTATGAAGAAAATACTTAAATGATCCGTTCAAACACCACATTCACAAACCGTGCTATAGTGCTACTTATCAAAGTACAAATAGCATCACTAAAATCAGAGAAAACTCATAAGCACTTTTAAGATTGTGTAAAAAATACCAAATCTCACTTAGATTGTCTTGCTTCATAAAATTATTTAAAATAATAATAATAATAATAATAATAATAATACAGCTGTGGAAAAAAATGAGAACACTCCAAAGTTTCTTAGCATCAACATATACATGTATGGCAAGCTGGGATTAAAATACTGAACTTTCCTAAGTTATAAAATCAGTATTGTTTGGTTAAAAATTAATATAAACTTGTTTTCTTTGTATTATTATTTGTATTATTAATAAAGGTCACACTGCATCTTCTTCGTTATTTGGACTTGTCATTGCTGCACATAAATTTCCATTTGGAATTTGTCAGTAATTTATATAATAAAACAAAATGTTCAATTTCACTCAAACACATACAGTACATACATACTGTATAGTAAAAACAGAGAAAAGGATCATTTTGCAGTGGTCTCTTAATTTTTTCCCTATTAAAAGAAAATAGCACCTGTACTTTGGAGTACCTGTACCAGTTTGGAGACCTGACATTTACATTTACATTACATTTACAGCATTTAGCAGACGCCCTTATCCAGAGCGACTTACATTTGAGACAGTCTTATAATCCAAGCAATTGTGGGTTAAGGGCCTTGCTCAAGGACCCAACAGTGGCAGCTTGGCAGAGATGGGATTTGAACCTTGGACCTTCTGGTCCATAGTCCAGTACCTTACCCACTAGGCTACCACAGTCCACAGGCTACCACTTACCTGCACATCGGTGCCTATGAGCATTTCCCATGATTCATAGTGGCCCTTCTCCTGTCTGTAGAGCTGGACAGCTTTCACAAAGGCCTTCACCTCACATGTCTTCTTCTTTAAAAAGTCTGAAAAGGAAGGACAAAATAGAATACAAAAAAATATGCACAATATCTGCCTTCTCCTAGTTCAAATAGGCTCTAGGGAGTGATATATTATCACTGTTGTCCTGATATTTGCTTTAAATGAAGACATTGCAGAAATGGCTATGCTAGAGAAATACTAGAAATTGCATGTCTAAATGACCTAGGTTAGAAATGGCATGTGTAAAGAAATCTTTGGTAGGTTTCCAACAGAAAACATACCACTTAGTCTCTGGCATTTGCAATAAGCTATTAGCATATATTATATTGTTATAGCCTTCAAACAGCTCAGTGTGTTTCAAATTGATTATGTTGTGTTACCCTGGTTCTGGTGGCGAATACAGTCAGATAGAATAGAGATAAACTGAGTTTGTTTGGCCTCTTGCAGTAAGCAGAAGTAGTGGTCTTTCTGATATGGCATTCGAAGGTACACTGGAAACTGGCCTGGCATGCCCATCACTGGAGGAGCAAGGATTTGTTTCACATCTGTGACACAAAACACAATAGTTAAACCATCACAATAGTTTAACCCCCCCTAAAGGCGGTTAAGGTACTGAACAACCTCTAGACTAAACTCTGTAATATCTGAATGGTTCAATGCACACCACCGGAAACCTATTCTCTAGGTCCTATAAATTCTCATTCAGGACAGTCTGAAATACTTTAGGGGCATTGTCTCATATGGCATACACAAATACAGTGGCACCTCGGTACTCGGACCAAGCAAATTTTTCCCATACGGAATAATCCACACTGTATGAGGCATTATATGCATTAATGGAGTTGTATTGAACAGGTGCTCCCTGATTTACGAAGAGTCAAAGTTCTGAAAACACTTACATTAAAACACTTAATTAACCTACAGTTGGCTAAAATAATTTACACAAAGCTTATTTTATAACAAAGTGTTGAAAGTATCATGTAATTTAGGGAGTAATGGATTGAAAGTGAAAAGCAAAAGCAAAACACTTACTCTATTCATGAACTCCAGGCACTAGCACATCTGCTCAGCTAACTGCAGCCTGTGTTCTGGAGCATTCAATTCCTGTTTTGCAGTAAGTTGGCTCTTATAAGCTAACCTCTTTAGGATCCATGTAGACTTATTTGATCTAAGAATACAGTACTGTAGATGTAACACTAAAGAAAAACACGATTAAAATAGCGGAGATCTTCTCTGAGGGCTATTTTGAACCTTAATCACTGTGTACGGAATCGTGACTCGCGAATCACGAATCGTGAAATGAGTTTTGAGTACCGAGCAAACTGCAAAAGCGACAACTAGGAATCAAATTTTCCTAGTCAAAATGGTTCGAGAACCGAATTTCGAGGAGTTCCGAGGTAGTTGAGAACCGAGGTACCACTCTATCACAGAGGCTGTTAGCGATAGAGAAAGTCATTGAAGGAAAGCTTAGCCACATCCAGTGGTTCAGCATGACTGGGCCCTGAGATGCATAGAACTGTGGCTATCATAATAAATTATTGGTAAATAAAGCAAAGTAGACCAGATCTCTGTGCCTAAGAACCATATGGAGAACAGAAACATGACTTGTGGGTATTTAGGATCTTTCCCAATTCTAAGCCAGGCATCTTAACGAATGCCATATGTAAAATAGCCATATGGGTATTGTCCTATTCATTGTGCTTTCATAAAAACACAGTGGTGCTTGAAAGTTTGTGAACCCTTGAGCATTTTCTATATTTCTGCATAACTATGACCTAAAACCATCAGATTGTCACACAAGTCCTAAAAGTAGATAAAGAGAACCCAAATAAACAAAAGAGATGAAAATGTTATACTTGGCCATTTATTTGTTGAAGACAATGATCCAGTATTATGTATCTGTGAGTGACAAAAGTATGTGAACCTTTGCTTTAAGTATCTTGTGTGACCCACTGTTGCAGCCCTGGAGGAATTTTAGCCCATTCTGCTGTACAGAACAGCATCAGCTCTGAGATGTCGGAGGGTTTCCTCATATAAACACAACACTTCTATTGGATTAAAGTCAGGACTTTGACTTGGCCAGTCCAAAACATTAACTTTATTCTTCTTTGACCATTCGTTGAATAATGACTTGTGTGCTTAGGGTTGATGTATGACCAACTTTCTCATAAGATTCAGTTCAAGGAGAGATGTCCTAATAATTTAACACGACACTACCATGACCGTGTTTCACAGACGGGATAAGGTATTCTTATTCTGGGATGCAGTGTTTCCTTTCTCTAGTCATCTTCTTATTTCAAGATGATCCATCCACAAAATGTTTTCCCAGTACCCTTATGGCTTGTACACGTGATCTTTAGCAAACTGCCAGATTAGCAACAATGTTCTTTTTGGAGAGCAGTGGATTTCTCCTTCCAACCCTGCCATGCACACTGTTGTTGTCCTGATGGTAGACTCATGACTGTTAAAATTAGCCAATATGAAAGAGGATTAGTTGCTTAGAAGGTGAAAATCACACCTAATCGTAGACGTTCACATACTTTTGCCACTTACAGATATGTAATACTTGATTTTTTTCTTCAATATAATACTTTTGTCTCATCAGTTTAACTGGATCTACTTTTGGTCCGTGTGATGATGGTTTAGGTCAAATTAATACAGAAATCTGGAACATTCTTAAGGGTTCACAAACTTCCAACCTCCACTGTTTGTGCCATTAGCTAAGATTTGGTCCAGTACCATGCAAAAATGTTTGATAAAACACAGCCCTGATCTTACTTACTGTCAGTGTCAGGGAGGCACTTGTTCACCAGTGCCATGTATTTTTCTTCTGTGGTCAAAATAGTGCCACCTGTGGGCAGCAGCTTGAAAAGTGGAGGTTTGCTTCTCATAAAGGCCTGCAAAAGAGAGATGTTTGCATTTAATGCTTTCTGTTTGCATCAGCATATTTCTCCCTGAGTGGCACGGTGGCACTGTGGTTGGCGGTGTTGCCTCACACTTACAGAAATCACCGGTTCAAACTCTGCATGTCCTCCCCGTGTCTGTGTGGGTTTCATCCAGGTAGAGTGGAATCTTGGAATTCAAACTTAAGTGGTTGTTTTTTACGCCTATATGTAATAATATAGTAATACTAATCAATAAGTACATGAAATAAGTGAGAACAAAGTGAAACGTTATAACCACTGAGGTGAACGCACGTCTTTTCACTGGGACAGTGGTGCCAAGACTGAGGGGGTGTCTGAAATCGCACCCCTAGAGTGATGTAATATACATATACATAATATAATAACAAAATAATATAATATAATATACATAATATGTCTATGAATGCGCCTAGTTCTTCATCTTTTGGGCTTTATGGCGATTGATATACCGTATTGGTGCATTATCTCCACTGGCTGTACTGGATTACATGCATCGTCTTTGGAAGATTGCACCATTGAGTGTTTTGTTTAGGATGGATCGCCTGTCTAAGGTTGGTTCCTGCCTTGTGTCCTGTGCTACCGGTTAGATCCCCGCTCTGCGCGACACTTAATTAAGCGAGTATTAAAATGAATGAATGATTGAACAATCATTTTTTTCTAGATGTTGTACTCTTGCCTCATAGCTGTCGTAGCACTCCAGGCAGTAACTAGAACGAACCACTGCAAACTTCTCTTTCCATTTTCTGTTCTCTTCAAAGTAGAGAATATTGTCTCCATAGATTACTTCTCCTTCTTCTGGTGGATCCTGAGTAGACAAACACATACATGAATAAATGTTGCCCTTCTTCGCTTTGGAATAACAGCTGGTTTTGAGCCAGTTAAGGTCAGGTTGTGCTTACAACTGACCTGTAGGTTTAATTAAGCTGTATGTTAAATTGGGGTGTAGTTTACTAAGCTGAAGGTTGAACTGAGCTGTAACTAAGACGTAGGTTTAACTAAGCTGTATGTTGAACTAAGCTGTAAGTTTAACTAAGCTGTATGTTGAATTGGGCTTTAGGTTTAACCTAGCTGTAGGTTGAACTGAGCTATAAGCTTAACTAAGCTGTAGGTTTAACTTAGCTGTATGTTGAACTAAGCTTTATGTTAAATTGAGCTGTTGAACTAAGCTTTATGTTGAACTGAGGTGTAGGTTTAACTAAGCTGAAGGTTGAACTGAGTTATAAGCTTAAGTAAGCTGTAGGTTGAACTTAGCTGTAAGTTTAACTAAGCTGTAGGCTGATCTGAGTTGTAGGTTTAACTACCCTGTATGTAAACTAAGCTTTATGTTGAATTGAGCTGTAGGTTTAACTTAGCTGTATGTTGAACTAAGCTTTATGTTGAATTTAGCTGCAGGTTTAACTAAGCTGTATATTGTACTGAGGTGTAAGTTTAACTAAGCTGTATGTTGAATTGGGCTGCAGGTTTAACTAAGCTGTATGTTGAACTAAGCTTCATGTTGAATTGAGCTGCAGGTTTAACTTAGCTGTATGTTGAACTAAGCTTCATGTTGAATTGAGCTGCAGGTTTAACTAAGCTGTATGTCGAACTAAGCTTTATGTTGAATTGAGCTGCAGGTTTAACTAAGCTGTATGTTGAACTAAGCTTCATGTTGAATTGAGCTGCAGGTTTAACTAAGCTGTATATTGAACTAAGGTGTAGTTTTCTCACTTTTTCATACCTTCTGTTTAAGGAGTTGAGGGTGATCCTGTTTGCGCTGCACCAGCTGATCGTGAACGTGGGACAGGAAGGCCAGGGTGTACTGCCTTCTGTACACAGATGCAAAGTTATTCAGCTCTGCCTGTGTTCGCCCTGCAGTACACAGAAATCACACTTACTCACTTTCCCCTCCACATAGTTGTAACAGTACATTACTGTATTTTCAATAATTATTGTGAATTTCCATAAATTAAAAATGCAGTGGAATTATGTGTAAGATGCTGTGTCGATGGTAGCGTTCCACTCATGTTTTCAGGGGTCTCTCTGAATCATTTACATTTGCATGCAGTTTTCTTGTGAAAATACCCTTTATAGTTACATTACAGTAGCATAAAAAAGACTATGTGACTATGGTAGTGTCCGGCCATTGTCCATTGTGGTCAATGTCCTGTTTTACAGAACATAATGCGGTTGTTAAATGGCACATACTTGTACTATGTGTAATTGGATTATAGTGAAATAAAGGTACTAGTGCTGGGTGGTATCAGCAAGAATGTTTTTATTGTGCAAACTGCAACATATTAAAACCAGAACTTAAAAAGAGCCTTGTTTGGCTGATGTATTTTCGCCCTGGTATAAGATATACCTCAAATCCAGTGGTTTAATCATTGCTCTTTACCCATCTCTCTCGACTGGATTGTTACTGAGTCTGAGCCTTTGGCTTCACTGTTTCACTGGCACTACTGCTTCACGGCATCAAATCTGATGACCCTAATCACATAAACTCTAATGTTGCTAATGTTACCAACAGCAGCTTGACAAACTTGCAAGATATAGCCTTATGATCTGCATCAGATTTTTTAACAGGCTTTTATGCTATGCCATGCTATGCTGCATGTTCTGCTACTTGGCCAGCTACTATTCTACTCAGCACTCCGTAGCACTTCAAGCAGCTAACAATATTATAGAATTTGCTGCCTATTGAAGCAATACAACTGATGTTTCTGCTATGCTACGGTATAGCTGTAAATGAAAAAATGCATACCATGTGGCTTGTAACTTATAATCAACTGAAATAGACAGCACGTTATAGTTGTTGTACTTCATACAGTAACCACAGAATGCAGATTTGTTGTTGTGTTTGTTGATGTGTGATGATGTGATGGTGGGTGTGTGTGTTTCATTGAAATGCCATTCTTGAGCTAACCCCACATTGCAAGGTTCAGGAATCAGGCATGCACGCCTGACCTGCAGGGCCAGTTTTATGTTGAGATTCCTACGTGCTTCATCTAAGCTCCAATCAGGGAGTGTTCAATTATGTCAAATCATGGAATTAACACTGAAGAGCCTAATCTGTACTGTAAACATAGTCTATACACTCAGACGGAGGGCTCACACACAAGATGTTCTTTATCAAGACAATACACCCTTTGTCTAATACACTCAGTCAAAGATAACTCTTAAAATGCCATAAATCCACTCACTCACTTTCCATATCCACTGGAACTACCCCTGCATTGGGGTGTCACTGGGACACTATGGAGATGCCAATTGACCTAACACATAGGGACAACATGCAGACTCCACACAGGCAGTGGCCAGGTCAGGATGCAAACTCTGGTCTCTGGAGTTGTAAGACACCTGCACTAACCATTGATTCAATTCTATTTGTGTAGTGCTCTATTAAGTTATATTGTCATATAGCACAATCAGCCTTCACATATTTCTCAGTCCAGCCACTGCCTCTGTGGAGTTTTCATGTTCTCCCAGTGTCTGACTGGTTTTACTCTGAGTATTCTGGCTTTTATACTCCAAAGACATGCATTAGGTCAACTGGTGTCTCTGGATTGTTCCAGTATTGGCCTGTAACAGACTGACACCCTGTCCAGGTTTGTTTCCAGCCTTTTGCCAGCCATAGGCCCAGGCCACCCATGATCATGAATTGGATTAAGCAGGTATAGAAAATGAATGAATGAATCATACATATTCAACATATACAGGTGCTCCCCAATTTATGATGGGGATACATTACCACAAATCCAGTGTAAGTTGAATGTATCTATTGTAAAGGAGTTTAATATATAGTGAATATATCATTGCATAGCCTACGTTAAGCTTAAAACACTTACATTAACCCTCCGTACAGAACAGCTTCAACTCTGGGATGTGTTGGGGGGGTGGGTTTCCTCACAATTAAACTGCTGCAGTGGTTTTCTCCTTGCAACCCTGCCATGAACACCATGGTTGTTCAGTGTTCTTCTGGATGGTGGACTCATGAAACATTAACATTAGCCAATAGTGGAGAGAGGCCTTCAGTTGCTTAGAAGTTAACCCTGGGGTCCTTTATGACCTCGGCCAGACTATTACACGCCTTGGCTCTTGGAGTGATCTTTGTTCGGTCGACCACTCCCTGGGGGAGGGTAACAATGGTCTTGAATTTCCCCTCCATTTACCACAAATCTGTGTCTGACTGTGGATTGGTGGAGTCCAAACTCTTTAGAGATGGTTTTTGGGTAACCGTTTTCGAGCACACTGATGAGCATCAAACAACTCTTTTTTTCTGAAGTCCTCATCTAACATCCTTTGTTTCGTGTCATGATACACTTCCACAAATTGTGTTGTGGGGCTTATCAGACTATGGACAAAAGATCCCCTGTTCTTAAATTAAATAAAACGGTGCCCACTCACACCTGATTATCATCCCATTGATTGAAAACACCTGATTCTAATTTCACCTTCAATTTAACTGCTAATCCTAGAGGTTCACATACTTTTGCCACTCACTAATATGTAATATTGGATCATTTTCCTCAATCAATAAATGACCAAGTATAATATTTTTGTCTCATTTGTTTAACTGGGTTCTCTTTATCTACTTTTAGGACTTGTGTGAAAATCTGATGATGTTTTAGGTCATATTTATGCAGAAATCTAGAAAATTCTAAAGCGTTCACAAATTTTCAAGCACCACTGTATTATTGGATTCTCATCATAAAGTTGAAAAATCATAAACAGGACCTTCGTAAAATGGGGACTATCTGTACTACAATTGATATGTGTGCATTTTAGGATTTGACGTCAAATGTATTATTGCACATAAAAACTGCACTAATGTGAAACTTTCAGATATGTTTACTATGGGCCACTTAGTACACTGACTTGCAAGCTCCCATGGGCTAAATGAAATGAGGCAGTGACCTATATTCATCCCCAGGCAAAGGTTGACACCTGTGCTCTATGTCTTGATCTGGTTGAGATTTCATTCCTTGTAGTTGTGAAAAAAATAAGGACTTGCCCAACACTTTTGACCCACGTATCACCTCAGACTTTCTTATGTTCTGTTTCACAGATTTTGTGGACAGAAAGGCATACTTAAGCTAGTACTTTGTTTGAAGGAAAAGCTTGTTTTATAGTCTGGAAAACTGAGTGTAAAGCAACATCACTAGAATCCATTTTGCTAGTACTGCCAGTTAAATTGAAAGATTAGCTTTTAGCTTTAGCTTTTACTGGAGTAAAAGTAGAAGTTTCCACGTTCTCAAGGAAGCTTATAGACTGAAAGGTCATCTCAAATTCATGTTACTGATTTACACCTGTTATATTTATATATATATATATATATATATATAAAACTTTTATTTATATTATATATTTATATATATATATAATATATAACTATATTATCAGGCTATACAGTTTCTATAGAAAACCATCATCCACCATTACAACCTGAAATCAAAATCCATTAAATAATATATTTTTCTAGCTTTATTACACATTCTGCCTCAGCAACAAGAAAAGTTCTAAAAACATCATCAGAAAAGTGACCATTTTGCAAAACTACACCTGAAAATATTTGCTGGCTTTCCCTTACAGTACTGTTAATGCACAACAGGCTGGAAAAAGGTTACAAAACCACAGTCAGACAGACTGTGTACAAATGGAGGTAATTCAAAACCACTGTTACCATCCCCAGGAGTCAACCAGTGGTTAGTCACAACAGAATGCAGGGTAACTTAGCAAATAAAGCAACTACGCAAATAAAGCCCACTGTCATTTAGGCTGATGTTATTGTTTAAGAGCCCACCATCAGGAGCACACTAAACAACAATGGTGTGCATGGCAGTGGTTGCAGTGAGAAAGCCACTGCTATCCAAATGGAACACTGCTATCTATCTGCAACGTGCTACAGATCACATGGACAAGCCAGATGAAAGAAAGTTTTGTTAATAGATGAGACCAAAATAGAACATTCTGGTGTAAGTGAGAAGCATTATGTCTGGAGAAGGGAAAACTGCATTCCAGCATAATAATCTGTGAAACACGGTGATGGTAGTGTCATGATTTGGATATGTTTGCTGCATCTGGGCCAGGACGGCTTGCCATCATTGATGAATTCTGAAGTAAACCAGCAAATTCTAAACTAAAATGTCAGAAAAGCTGTCTGTGAACTGCATCTTAAGAGAATGTAGGTGATGCAGCAATGCACCCAAGTCGTTCTACCACATATTGGTTAAAGATGAAATTCCTCCAAGCTAATGGATTGTACTTATAAAAGGTCCAGCAGACAGACCTATTGACAGACTTTGTCATCCCAGCTGGAAATTACAGCAAGACATTGCAAGGTGCCTTACACCACATCAAGTAAGGGAGTGGTTTGAGTCATCTGACTTAAATGCTGTTGACTATTTGTGGGTTTACATTGTGAAATCTGTGGAGTAACTATATGCAACCTCTATCAGTAGCCTGTAAATAGCAGTGTATACACTGTGGACATATTTGATATTAACCTAATTAAACTCTAGCCAATGCTGCAATACATCTACACCTAACCTTAACCTTAACCTCAGTAACCTAAAGCAAATCTTTTGACACGCTTGGTTTTTCAAAAGAAAGTAAAGTTTTTGTTTTAAAATAAAGCTGTTTTCCCTGTGGGGACCAGCAAAATGTCCTCACAACATAAGAAATGTCACAGCTTTCTATCGTTGTAGGGACATTTTGTCCCCACAATGTAATATAAGCATGGCACACACACACACACACACACGTTTGTCTCTCTATCATTGTGAGGACCTTCCATTGACATAATGATCACTGTAGCCAATTAATGCAACACCTGCACCTACCCCTAACCTTAACCTCAGTAACCTAACACACGCTTTTGGTTTTTCAGAAGAAAGTAAAGTTACAGTTTTTGATTTATGAAAGCCAGCAAGATGTCCCCACAACACTATCATGTGGACTGTGGTAGCCTAGCGGATAAGGTACTGGACTATGGACCAAAAGGTCCAGGGTTCAAATCCCACCTCTGCCAAGCTGCCACTGTTGGGTCCTTGAGCAAGGCCACAATTGCTTGGAAGAGTGTATAATTTGTAAGTCGCTCTGGATAAGGGCGTCTGTTAAATGCTGTAAATGTATCAGAGCTTTCTATCGTTGCTGGGACATTTGGACCTCACGATGGAATGTAAGCATCACACACACACACACACACAAAACATAGCTTTAAATAGGCCCAACTGTAGCTACAAGTATGTAAATTTTGTATGTTATTTTGTTTTGTCCATAAAGGCTAATCAAAATGTCGCTAACGCTGTAGTATATATTATGACAAACTAAGTGTACGCTGTTTAGTGATGCAAACAGATGCTGTACGCCTTATTGTAACTGGTGTTAATTCCATAACAGTAGTAACACAACCTGTCTCAAAAATGGCCAGTTATCAGGCCATTACACGGAATTAATCGTTTATTTACGGCCTATCGACTTAACTTTCCTTTACTTCCATTTCAATCCAGAAGGCAGGACAGACAGTCACTATGGACTAACATATAACTGTGTGTTTTAACATAATTTTTCAGGACTTACCTTTGATTAAGTTCGATTTTTCTTCATTCAAAATGCTGGTTGATAATCCCATAATGGCGTGGCTGTTTGCTTTAGAAACAAGCGTCTCCTGAGTTGGTAAAAGTGTAGTTTGAAATTAGTTTCTTTTCCCCGTCTGCCTGACAGGTGCGCATCGCTCAGCGCATCGCTGCGTCCCATACGTACTACCTTACTAAATAGTATGTCAAAATCGCGGTCAAGCCAGACACCGTCTAAGAAGATAGTGTCTACTATTTAGTATGCTAGTATGCATTTTCATAGATTGCCTCACCGAATAGGCTCGCACATTTTTTTCCGGAAAGGAAGCATCCAGTTACACCTGTTTCAAAAACCTACCGAGATGCAGTGGTGTGGTCTGCTCAAAGGAAGTACCTGCTCCCAGTTCATTTTCCAATTATTTATATTTACATTTAAGAAAATTCAGAGTGGCCCAGGAAAAATGTAGGTCTATTGTGAAATTATACAGGTCTTATTTGCCTATCCAGTCTTTTATGTAAATGTGCGTCTTTAGTAAGGGAATACGGTAATATGATACGATATGTAGCCAATAACTTGGGTGATGCTGTACAATATTACAAAAAGCAGTTGAAATGTCGAATTGCTGACAAATAGACCATGCAGTTATGTCTCAGGCAGACTTGTAAATGATTACAGGTGTGGTCTGATTAGACATTGGGTTTTGCCACAAGAGGGCATAAAAGTGCTTCCCGTGCTGCCCTATAAAAAGGCTCTTGGTGAGAGATTGTTGACTACTAGACAAGCCTCTATGATGCAATCGAAGACATTTTCCCCAAGTGACAGACTTTGCGAGGGGGCGCATAATTAGACTGAGAGAAGTAGGATGGATGTTTCGACGAACCGCTCGCTATCTAGGTAGATTCTGACCTATCTGTTAGGAAGTGTTGGGAGCAGTGGTTCCATGGATCTGTTCGCACACACGGCGAATACGAGTGGATCAAAACACACCAGAGTCACTGCTGGACTTAAAGTAGTCCACCAGCCAAAAATGTCCAGCCACCAGCAAAACCACATCCTATGAGCACTGATGAAGGATTAGAGGAACACAAACTGTGCAGCAACTTTGCATCGCTGACTTTCCATCTACAAGGTGGAGCAATAATAAAGTGCACAGTGAGTGAACATTGTTTTAAAACTCCAGCAGCACTGCTAGGTCTGATCCACTCACACCAGCTCAACACACACTAACCCACTACAACCACATTAGTGTCAGTTTCACTGCAGTGCTGAGAATGATCCACCACCCAACTTGATCTGTGGGGGTCGTGACCATTAGAGAACAGAGTAAAGGGGACTATGAAAGTATGTAGAAAAACAGATGGACTCCAGATTGTAATTGAAGAACTACAAAGTGCAGTGACCACTAAAACTTAAATAAAGACCAAGCAGAAAATTAACTGAACAAATATAGAATGCCTAAGACTTTTGCACAGTATTGTACCAACAACACATAGGCTTAAAAATGGAGTTTAATAAATGGTAACACTGGTATAACGCAGAGCTGCTTTCCATCACCTGACAGGTTCCACATTTATACAAGACAAAGGATGCAAAGCCTGGTTCACTGGCATTATGTAAAGTAGCTTCCTGAAAACAGTCAGCAACACATCAAGGACATTAAAACGCTCAAATTAATTTAATCTTCAAATTCAAACCCTGAAAATAAATATGATGATCAGAAAGCTTACGGGCTCAATCATCACAAGAATCAGAAAAAGAAAAACACATCAACACAAACATTTATGGCATCAAAGTGTCAGTGCATTACAAATGGGTGCATTCTGTCAGTGCATACTATCTTACTCCAAATGGTAGCTCGAGAAAAGTAGTAAACAGGGCAGCACAAATAGTGGGACTGAGCAACCAGTCTGTGGAAGGTCAGAAGCACGTGTGAAACACAACCCCGCCCTAGTAAATAACAGGTGCAACACTGATGGGGTACTATTTGCCTATACTATTGGAATCTGTGCCATCTGTAAACAACAATACCATAGTAAATCATACTGACACGCTCTTAAACATAGTAAAGGTAAGACTATTATCCTTATATTTAGGTAATTCACCTGCTTATCACATATATTACTTTGCCATTTCCAGTAGTAGTAGTGACATGCCCAAAAGCTCAGCCTCTGCTGTACAAAGATTTATTTAAATACATGCAGCATCAGTGTGAGCAGACTGAATGCTGAGATGATGATGATGAGCAGGTTTTAACACTCTTTGAAATACACATTCTGGATTTGTTTCTACAGGTAAACCCCGATTTACAAGGGGAATACGTTCTGACAAATCCACCATGAAGCTGAATAAATCAAGGAGTTTAATACAATGTATAGACCATAGCGTAGAGTTCCTGCTTAATACTACGTCACACTACGCAATGTACCTTAAAACAGTTATATTACACTACAGCTGGCCAAAATCATTAATGTAATGTTTAATTTTTAATATATTTCATGTCATTTATTGAATAACGTACTGAAAGTGAAACACAAGACGATTATTCCGCGACCACGGCTTTTCCTCACGACATTTCCCAGCTCTCAATGAGTGCGTATACATGAACTTAATAATCCGATAATGAACAGATTTCTGCAGTTATCCCGATTATTCAAGTGGTCATGTACACAGCATACTCCGATCTAGACATCTGATTAAGAAATCCGATAAAGAGATCTGGATTTTATCCCAGTAATTGGAGTACTCATTGCATGTAACCCGATTATACTGGGTGTTTTCAGACTGACCATGTGCATGAGCATTCCCCCACGGTTGCCAGATCAACGGATTTCTAAAGCCTTGGCTTTATTTGGCCTCTTTTTCCATTGACTTTAGCGAGGATTTTTATTTTTATTTTCCCCAATCGCTGGATCTGGCAACCCCGGAATTAAACACGCCCATCGAACACTTTGTAAAGACTCTGAAACGCAGAATATACTCGAGGAAATGAAGAATGTGATTATTTAATATTAAAGTCTGAAGTTGATGTCACTTGAGATTAAGTGCATGTGTAACACACTCACTGCCGTCACATGACTCCCTATGTCACGCACTGCCGACTTCCTCATCAGTGCGGGACAGTGTATTAGGGGGAGTACATGTATTTTGGAAATTAGTGGGAGCGGTTGTGGGAAGGGAGGAGGTTGGAGTGTTTGCAATCAGCACACCAGAATTGACTGACAGTGTCTTATTCATAGAAACGTATGTGGTGATATTAAAATAAATCAATGTATAGGAAAACACTGCTGTATCTTGGCTATTCAAAAGTCATTACCAGTACCCTACTAATTAGCATTGGCTACTTAGGGGTTATAATATGGGGTTCGGACCAGATCACATATCGTGCGATTTCACAGCATGTACCGTGCACACGTACCTGTGCTACCATACGTAATATGCACTGACAGAATGGCAAGCACACAGCTGCTCGAGTATACATCCTGCTGCCCATAGAAACAATGAAAGGCTAAGCCAGAAAAAACTTTCCACAAACGCCGGGTTTAGTAGAGTTTTTGTGGGTCAGTCCTCTGTGCTGATGGCGCTGGGTGGCGCCGAGTTGTAGGGTGGGGACGCTGTACTTGGTGAGGACGGATTTGAAACTGCTCCAACGTGGCGTCGGTGCGAACTTCCTGTCGGGTCAAAGTGGGTGTACGGCTCAACTCTGAATCCGGCCCTCGGTCAGGTACTGCAGGAACTTGTTCAGCCTTGAAAGGAACAAGCAGCACTTCGATTACACACGTTCAGGAAGGTCAAAATCACCTTAAAAAAGCAATGGAATTCAGTCTCTCTTTTGCCAGATCATTCAAATACACTCTGTAATGATCCATATGACCCCAAAGTAAAGTCAAAGTCAGATTTCTTTCTATAGCGCCTTTTTACAATGGAGCATCGTCCCAAAAGCAGCTTTTAGAAGTTTCTATTACCGTCTATTATCTGCATCCCAAGTCCAAACTGAAAAAGGCAAGAGTGGCAAGAAAAAAACTCCTTAAACGTAACAAGGAAGAAACCTTGGGAGGACCAAGACTCAAAAAAGAGACGCGCAACCACCAAGCTGTTATATGTAAGAATTAAACAATGGTACCTAATTAATAAGTTTATAGTAATAGTTTAAAATAAACAGAAACTAAATAAACTAAAATAAAAAAAAAGGAGAAAACATAAAAAAAAATATAAGAAATTATTACACTAATAAATTACACATCCATCAAGCTATTCATATCTATATCATCATCCACCTGTAAACAGTGTGCAGGAAACAAACCTTCACAGCGTGTCACTACAAAGAACTCACTAGCTACAAGTACGAGCTTCCTTCCAAGGGTATAAAATAATGGTCAACTAATATGGGTTTTTTAAATGCTGATGCCGATATTAACAAAGCAGGGTGACGATTTAATGCCGATATCACATTTGTTTTCGCAAACTGATAAGACTAATAATAATGGAACTGTGGTAGCCTAGTGGTTAAAAGGTAACTGGACTCTGGGCCCACAAGGTCCAGGGTTCAAATCCCACCCTCTCTCAAGCTGCCACTGTTGGGTCCTTGAGCAGACCCTTGGATTGTAAGACTGTATCAATTGTAAGTCGCTCTGGATAAGGGCGTCTGCTAAATGCTGTAATGTAAATGTATGGACCAGAAGGTCCAGGGTTCAAATCCCACCTCTGCCAAGCTGCCACTGCTAAACTTAAATGAAACATTTTAAAGGTATAAATGCACTGTTTCTGCTTGCACACTGACTTATTATGAATAAAAAAAAAATAAAAGGTGTATCGCACTTAACAAACAACAACATTTATTACCAGCTAACAGGTCTTTCTTGGTTCTGGGGAAAAAAATTTCAACAAAAATGTGTAAAATACTTGCAAAAATAAATGTAGTAGTCCCAGTTTATGAGCTACAAGTTCTATTGCAGGAAACAAAGCTTCTCTGCATTTTCCCCACTATTTTTGCATATTGGCCTTGTGGCGCAGGTGCTGATCATCTCAAAATGGCATTAATCAGCCCGATTAATCTGATGGACAATTAATCATTCTATCACTCGTATAAATTACATAATACAGTATGTGTTGTACAAAAAGATCTCCATTCACAAAGGCTGAATTAAACCCTCTAATACTGCCACTCCTGATCTCCACCACATACCACAGATCCAGATCACGTCCCCGTGTGGGCCTTGAACTTGGGTCGATCAGGCGCCAGAGATTCTGTCTCTCTTGCCCCAGACCCAGTCTTCCCATGCCAGACTCTATTGGATTCTCCCTGCACCAGAACTGGGAAACAGCACGACCCCTCGCCAACTCAAAATACAACTGACACCGGAGGAATGTGAACTTGGCTGGACTGGGGCAAATCGCTGATCTACCACTGAGCCACTGTGACTCATATCCTGCCTCTGGCGAGACCAAGAATGGTCCGGTGAATAATAAAGTGCTGGGAAGAACCAAAAGGGCCTGGCAAAGAGGAAAACAGATGGCCTGGTGAAGGAGAAACAGAGTGTTGAAAGACCAAGGTATCTGTGTTCCTAAGTTCCGCGTCGTTGGAGGCCCTTCAAGTTAGTGATGGTGCCACTTATTAAATGTAGAACAGTTTTATTTTTCAAGTCTTTGTATTAGCAACGGTATAATGACCATATATAGTTGTTTGTCAATTTCTATAGTAGAATGCGACCAGAAAATACAGGAAATTTGTATTCAGTATTAAAAAAAAAGAAAAAAAATCTGAAAAATGGCTTGATCAGGAATAGTAATTTTTGGAAGGGTAGCAACCAAGAAACTACTTTTTCGGAAGGAGAACAATGTGAAAGATATGCTAAAGCTCACAAAGACTGGAATGACGATTAAGGGAAAAGAGCATTATGGAGTAACAAATCCAAGTTTGAAGTTTGTGGGTCCAGTTGTCGACAATATGTAACATATTTGTGGCTAAAACAACAAACCTAATGGTGGCCTAATACTTTTGCACAGTGCTGTACATTTATACTTAGTCATCTAGCAAACACTCTTTTATCCAGAGTACAAGGTACGATCCAACTCATTGTGGGTTAAGCGACTTGCTTAAGGACCCGACACTGGAAGATTGGCCATGGTGGGATTTGAACCCTGGACCTTCTGGTCCAAAGGCGAGCATCTTAACCACTGTGCTGCCATAGTCCTTTAAAGGTTGTTTTATATAGATAAAGCAGTAATAGTATAGCCTGGTGGTGCAGTCTTGTCACCTCACAGCAGCAGAAACCTGGGTTCAAGTTTATGTAAGAAAATAAAAAAAATAAAGAGGCGAGAGGTACTCACTTGGGCATGTTCATGCCGCGGATGCTGTGGCGATGGATGCTGTAGTAAAATGCAGGGTGCTCCAGGGATGCATCTGATTTTAGTTTCTTCACTACATTACCAGGCTCCTCTCCAGTCTTCCTCTTGCCTGAGTGAGGAAAACAGCAAGTCTATTCAATAACAAGATCAGAACCAGATTTGCAAACACTAATTAACCAAGGGAATTATCAGGGATGAAATATACAGTATAAGCCCATGTTAGGAGAATATGTAGTCTATTAAACACAAAAGGTACCACTGTGGTAGTTACCTTATATCTCACACATTAAAAGATATACAGTGGGGCAAAAAAGTATTAAGTCAGCCACTGATTGTGTAAGTTCTCCTACTTAGAAAGATGAGAGAGGTCTGTAATTTTCATCATAGGTAAGGGAAGAATGAACAGGGCCATGTATCGTGAGATTTTAAGCCAAAGCCTCCTTCCATCAGTGAGAGCATTAAGATGGAACATGGTTGGGTCTTCCAGCATGACAATGATTCCAAACACATACCGCTCGGGCAATGAAGGAGTGGCTCCGTAAAAAGCATTTCAAGGGTCCTGGGTGGTCTAGCCAGTCCTTCAGGCCTCAACCCCATAAGAAAATGTGTGGAGGGAGGTGAAAGTCCGTGTTTCCCCAAAACATCACTGCTCTAGAGGAGATCTGCATGGAGGAATGGGCCAAAATACCAGCTACAGTTGTGTGCAAACCTGGTGAAGACTTACAGGAAAACGTTTGACCTCTGTCATTGCCAACAAAGGTTATGTTACAAAGTATTGAGTTGAACCAAATTTATTGACCAAATACTTATTTTCTGCCATAATTTACAATTAAATCCTTTAAAAATCCTATAATGTGATTTCCTTGATTTTTGTTCTCATTTTGTCTCTCATAGTTGAAGTGGACCAATGATGAAAATGACAGACCTCACTCATTTTTCTAAGCAGGAAAACTTGCACAATCAGTGGCTGACTAAATACTTTTTTTGCCCCACTGTACATACAATTAGTTAGAACAAAGGATTTAGAAAAGTACAAGCTGATACATGGCTCTTCTAGGCTGGTGTTACTAGAATAAGGTTGTAAACCTCTTTTTTTAATTGTCACTTCAGCACAAATGTAGCTATATTTAGGGCCTACACTTGTTTACATTTGTGCAGTGGATATTTGATCATTAATTACAGTACAGAAAAAGAAACTGTATACAGTGGTACCTCGGTTCTCGACCCATTTTGACTAGAAAAATGTGTCTCGGATTTCATCATTTGTCGGGACTCGGCACACTTGCTTAAACTTGTATGGTGAGACGAGCCATTGCTCACTAAATTACATGAGATTCTTCAACACTATTACAAAATAAGCTGTTTTGTTAATGATTGTGGCTAACGGTGGGTTAATGTAAGTGTTTTAAACATTACTTATCGTAGGCTCCGCTATGATACAGTATAGACCGCTCTCCAAACGCTCATTAAACTCCTTAGGTCATGATACATTTAAATGATGGATTTGTCGGAACATATCCCCATCATAAATCAGGAGCACCTGTACAATACAACCTCATTAATGCATATAATACTTTGCACAGTGTGGATTTTCTGGGGGTCTGGATCAGATTAATTGAATTTACATTATTTCTTATGGGAAAATTTTGCTCGGTACTCACTGTTTTCGGGTTCTTGAGAAGCAACTGAAGTAACGACGAGAACTGAGGTAAGTGTTTTAAAGTTAATGTAATAGAAAGCCCAGTATTTTCTCAGGTGGCGTCTTTTCCTTTATACTTAGATTTTTGCTTTAAGCACTCATTAATGTTATCTCTCTGAGTCATAATAGACTATTCCATTAGTCATTCTGCCTAAACTAAAAATGCACATTTTCTTAAACGGTGGAGGGAATCCACACAACTAAATCATCAACTGACTGATTCAACAAGCAGCATAGTTTTTGGAATAGTTATAAAGAAGGCTACTGATATACAGTACTGTGCAAAAGACTTAGGCTACCATTAGATATGTGGTTTTAGCAAATGGTATAATGATCATATAAAACATTGTCGATGACTGGACCCAAATATATCAAACTTGGCCTGGTCACCCAATAATACTATTTTCCACTGATCTTCTTTCCAATCTTTGTGAGCTTTTGCATATCTTAGCCTTTTCACCCTGTTCCCCTTCCGGAAAAATGGTTCCGTGGCTGCTACCTTTCCAAAAAGACCATTCCTGATCAATCTTCTTCAGACTGAAGAAGGATCAACTTGGCATCCCGATGAAGCTACCAGATGCTGCTGTTGCTCAAGTGTAATGGGAGGTCACACTAAATACTTGCTACTGTAGCCTATTATTTTTGTTTAGCCTGTTATTTCTGTTTTCTTTTAATACTGCATACAGATTTCCTGTATTCTAATAAATGTGGTCATTATAACTTTAGTATATCTAAATGGTATATCTAATCCAGTGGTGGCCTAAGACTTTTGCACAGTACTGCAAGTCTGACCAGCAGCAGTAGGAAATGTTATTTCTGCTTAACTAGGATCTGGTACACAAGGGTTCAAATGCTACCCCAGCCTGACAAAAGACACAAGAGGAACGGAACATATTCAATGAGAAACGAATGCAGAATGCCAAAGGACAGGTTCTGCAGAACAGCAAGTACATTCCTGTAAGGTGGTGATAAGCAATGCGTATTCTTGCAATTCTTACACAGGTATGTAAGGAACTTGAGTAAAACTGAACACACTGAGCGTGTCACAACTCCACACTTCTTACTCTAGTCTGATTTTTCTTTCTAGACCCCACAATCTTTGGATCGAAGAGATATTACACCAGACATGACACGGCCCTCCTCTGCTAATCCAAGTCTACATAGCAGATCATGGTTAGTGGGTAAATTACGCAAGAAACTTCATACGCTCCATAACACCACCTAAAGTTTCCAGACCAAAACACTTACGTAACCTATGTTTCAGAGCGTTATATGTATAATTTAATCAACTGAGGTCATTACATGAGCTGCAAAGGGTGTCGAACCTTAGCAATTTGCCTCGTCAAATGAACATTTCTTCATAGCAGTTTGGTCGAAGTTTAGCAACTATGAGCTTTCCTTTGTCAAGGCAGGCAGAAAGATTTCGACACACTAGTGGGATGGGTCTGGTGTTGCCCCACTGTTTAGGAAACGAATGAAAGATTTGTTTTACTATGTTTGTTTTCTTTTTGATCTGCCTTCCTATGCATGTCATTGATGTTGTACACTGGTGCTCACTGGATGTTTTCTCTTTTTTTACCATTCTCTGTAAACACTAAAGATGGCTGTGCGTGAAAATCCCAGTAGATCAGCAGTTTTTGAAATACTCACCAGTCTAGCACCAACCACCATGTCATTTTCAAAGTCATTGAAATCAACGTGTTACGTCATGTTTATTGCAATTACACTTCAGAGCGATGATAGCATGTGAAGCAGAAAAGTCATATACCTTCATTGCAACTAAGGAGATATACTGTGGCCTCGTGCATTATTCTTGTTTTATTAACAAATGGCACTAGCACCTGACTGATCGGCAGTGTCCGCTTCCTCCACCTTCTGTAGAGTTTTGATGACCACACCACACTCCACTGCAGAGAAATGAAAGAAGAATTAATCGGTATTATTCATTCATTTAATGCGGATTCAATATTAGATATTAATATAATGGCAGCACATACAAGCAGAATTTACAGGTATGTGTTTAATGTCC
Source organism: Ancistrus triradiatus (assembly GCA_025084515.1). Taxonomy (NCBI): domain Eukaryota; kingdom Metazoa; phylum Chordata; class Actinopteri; order Siluriformes; family Loricariidae; genus Ancistrus; species Ancistrus triradiatus. The sequence continues at coordinate 390,400 of JAJAGP010000213.1, read as the reverse complement.
GAATTACATTCTGTGCAACAGGTCTTTGACCTATATGGACATTGACCGGACATTTCCATAGTCACTCAGCCTTTCTATGCTACTGTAATGCAAACACAAAGGGTATTGTCACAAGAAAACTGTGTGCAAATGATACGTAAATGCATCCGAGATACAGCTGAAAACATGAGAGATCTGAGTGTTTGAAACGACTGATACTTTTGTTTGACAGAAGCCAAAAATGCACTGAACAACACAGAATATCAGCCAGATGAAACAGAGACTCAACCAGTGAATGTAAACCAGTTTATAGTTATATATAAGAGAGATTATACAGGCAGTGAAAGTACTACTTACAATAGGACAAGCACAAACACTTCCTGTTGAATTTTCACCTCAAATATACAAAGTTATTTCTTTTTAACACATTTTCCCCATTCCTTCTGTCTACTCTACAGAAATCCTCCCAGATAACCACATTACACAGGTAACAGTGCCCTCTAGGGGATCAGCACCGCAATTCCAATAAGTACACACTTAAAACTACAAATACAGATTTTTATTTCCCATTAAGATATACACTGCAAGGCCAAAAAAAGGTCACACACACTAATATTTCGTTGGACCAACTTTAGCTTTGATTGCGGCACGCATTTGCTGTGGCATTGATTCCACAAGCTTTATTTCTGTCCAGAGTTGCATTAATGTTTCCCCAAGATCTTGTATTGATGATGGGAGATTTGGACCACTGCGCAAAGTCTTCTCCAGCACATCCCAAAGATTCTCAATGGGGTTCAGCTCAATGATGTCTCATGCTCCCTGAAGCACTCTTTCACAATTTGAGCCTGATGAATCCTGGCATCTAGGAATATGCCCGTGCCATCAGGGAAGAAAAAATCCATTGATGGAATAACCTGGTTGTTCAGTATATTCAGGTAGTCAGCTGACCTCATTCTTTGGGCACATAACGTTGCTGGACCTGACCTGACCAACTGCACCCAACCCCAGATCATAGCACTGCCCCTATAGGCTTGTACGGTAGGCACTAGGCATGATGGGTTCATCACTTCAGCCGCCTCTCTGCTTACCCTGATGTGCCCATCACTCTGGAACAGGGTAAATCTGGACTCATCAGACCACATGACCTTCTTCCATTGCTCCAGAGTCCAATCTTTATGCTCCCTAGCAAATTGAAGTCTTTCTTTCCGGATAGCCTCACTGACAAGTGGTTTTCTTAAGGCTTCACAACTATTAAATTCCAATCATTTACATTTACATTTACAGCATTTAGCAGACGCCCTTATCCAGAGCGACTTACAATCCAAGCAATTGTGGGTTAAGGGTCTTGCTCAAGGACCCAACAGTGCCAGCTTGGCAGGGGTGGGATTTGAACCCTGGACCTTCTGGTCCAGAGTCCAGTACCTTAACCGCTAGGCCACCACAATCCCAGTTCCCTTCGCATTGTGCGTGTGGAAATGCTGCAACTTTCACTATTAAACATATCCCTGAGTTCTGCTGTTGTTTTTTGACTTGATTTCACCAAACGTTTAAGTGCTCGCCAATCACAATCACTCAAGATTTTTTTCCGACCACATTCCTGCCTGGAAGATGTTTCCCCACTGTCCTTCCACTTCTTAATAACGTGTTGGACAGTTCTTAACCCGATTTTAGTAGTTTCAGCAATCTCCTTAGATGTTTTCTCTGCTTGATGCATGCCAATAATTTGATCGTTCTGAAACAGGAGTTCCACGAGAAGCTACTCACTGCATCAGTTAGGGTTAAATAACTTGCTGCCAGCTGAAACAATCACCATCGCAGTCATTATCCGATGGGAGGCTCTTACCCATTTGCTTACTTAAATCCAGGTGGGGACCTTTTTTTTGGCCAGGCAGTGTATTATAATTGTTAAGACCTTGGGCAGTTAAGTACAGACACTCTTGTACAGAACCAAAGAAATAGTAAGCATACATACCCTGATTAGCTAGAACTGAGTGACCTGTGACAGAGAAGGTCTTCAGTGTAGTGCAGTCAGCCTCACATATCAAGGTCTTTACCAGAGGCTGGATATCCTCCATGCTGTGCTGTACTGCTGCCACCAGCATGCGCCTCAGGAAACCAGTGTTGAACAAAGACCCTGACCTGTGAGCCATGGAGGAAAACGTTATAGAAACTCTCTCCAGTGACCAAAATACAGATTAGTGAATGAAGTATACAAAAACCAGAAATAGCCTACCAGAGAGGTCCAAGCTCAACAGCGGTCTTCCCGGGCATGCTGCCATGGCACTGACAGGGTAACTGTCTGTACCGATTCTCTAGATGCACATAACCATAATAATGTTTAATGCAAATCCTGAATATGCAGTCCAACGACACAGGAAAAGAGAGGGATTATTGTTCATTCTCATTCCGGACTGACCTTCAACCATGCTGCCTGGCTTAAGGAACACTCTCTCCTCACACCACTGGCAGTGCAGCAGCTGGCGCAGCTTCTTGGCCGACTCGTCAGCTTGAGTGGGGCCTCGGAGAACCCGGACCACAACTAGCACAAAATGTTCCAGAGCCACAGCCAATAATACCTCGATACCTTTATTACAGCGTGCTGCAGCCCTATAAACACATACGTTTAAAGTATTGATCACTATTTGAAAAACAGTCGCGGTCCAAATATAATCTGGAAAACCGCTTCCACCTGATGAGCTGCTGCTAAGGATTAACAAAAGACCTGTCAAAAGTGCTCAGGGTGGGCTATACTGCTTTAGAAGACTCACTCACTTTCTTAAGGCCTATTCAGACCGAGTACAATTTTTTCACATACACAAAAAAAACCCGGCTGCGATTTTTAATGTAGTGGAACCTTCACACCAAGTGTGTTACAGTTTGTGTCTAAACTTTTTTTTTCACTTTGTTGCGCAAAAAAACAAACAAAGATACAAGCAGCGATTAGTGCAGGAAGCTATAGTTTTTGTGGGCATGAACAGACTAGAATGCACTTAGATAAACAAGAAAACAGTTACTGTGAGGTTTTCACCATCATTCTCCAGCCTTTCACTTGTATTCCGCCAGAAACTTTCTTTAATATCCATGTTTTTACAATCAGCATCTTGCTTGTCATATAAGCTCTTGTGTTCTGCTACTAGCAGGATGAGATGCTCTGCCTGATACCTGAGCTCTGATTGGTTGGCCTGATTTTAACACATCCGAACCATGCAGAAATTAAAACAAGCTCAGATCAAAAAATGTACGCCGGGTCGCAGTCCGTGTGTTTCGGACTCAGTGTGAAGGATGGCATTAACATACGTGTGTTCTTTTTCAAAACTTAACGTGCGCAATTTTTTATTTTGGAAAGGGAGAACCGGTGCCTAGCTGGTGGCATAGGGCACAAGGCAGGAACAAGGCTAGACAGGGTGCCAATACATTGTGGGGCACAAACACTCACACACTCATACGCTAGGGGCTCTTTAGAGACACCACTTAACCTAAAGCATGTCTTTGGACTGTGTAAACCCACACAAACACTGTGGAGGACTCCACACAGAAAGGACCCAGACTGCACAAACCTGGGATCGAACCCAGGGCCTTCTCGCTGTGAGGCAACAGTAACCCCCCCCCCCCAAACCACCGTGCCACCCCAAATAGGATGCGTCATCTGCCACTCACTGACCACTTTAGCTATTGTCAATCCTGTTAACAGCTTTCATTATGATCTTAGACATAAACTCTGGTAGATGGAGTGAGTCAAACATTTTTACATTTACATTTACAGCATTTTAACAGACGCCCTTATCCAGAGCGACTTACAAGCAATTGTGGGTTAAGGGTCTTGCTCAAGGACCCAACAGTGGCAGCTTGGCAGAGGTGGGATTTGAACCCTGGACCTTCTGGTCCAGAGTCCAGTACCTTAACCGCTAGGCTACCACAGTCCATTGTATCATGAAGTCTTTTCCAATACCTGTCCCTAAGGAAACATGGGCAACTGTCAGTTATTTCAGAAACATGGTTCAAGCTGAGCAACTCACAACAGGCTTTACTTTACTAAATAGAAGATCACTGACGGGTAATCCACATACTTTGTACAAAAGGACTAGGCAGAGGTTTTGCTGTCATTTATATCACCGTGTTTGGCATTTCAGAAAAAAAGGAATATGATCTCTTGGGTCTGTAGCTTCAATGTTTAAGAAGATCCACACAATCAGTGCAAATAGATCTAGATGAAACAAGTACGCATTTCAGTCTACAGGTGAGCTTAAAAGGTATAGAGTGTTATATACTAGTGCTCGACTTATATGGGTTGTTTTAATGGCCGGTGCCCACTATTTTTGAATATCGGATATATCAGCCGATTCTGATTGTTTCAAAATAGCATTAATCGGTCTATCACTGTTACATACCAATATATACCTAAATATATTTGCATTATGAAACCTAGTGCCAGAGTTTTAGCTCATTTGAAATTCAAAACAGGCAGGACAGTGATACCAAAGAAACATCTTCATTCAGGGGAACACTGGACACCACTGATATAATATCAGGCAAATGTTCATAGAAAGTCAATGTACAGACCTGGAGGACTATTGTAACCTGTACAAATGAAAGTTTATCTTCTAGGTGTAGCAAAACTAGTTTTTGATACTGATACCAAACAGTCATAACATAAATAGCAGCAACACCTTTGCTAGGATTATATCAGGCATGTAGCTATAAACAGGTGGAGTGTGATCCTGTATAATACTTTAAGCTTGAGGTTTAAACAATGTTATTTTCAACTGAGAATGGTCTCTAAACAAAATAAGACAAACACAGTCTTCAGTGCCCGTGATATATGCTAATATGCTAGCCCACTACTGAAGAGACACAGGTTCCAGTGCCAGCAGTGCTTTCTGGCTGGATCGAGCACAAATCTTTTTGCAGAAGTATCAGGCCTTGTGTTCAACGAAAAGAGTCTGCTAAACGATTCCATGCCCCTGGAGAGAGCCAACACAGTCTTTGCTCAATACGAATCTCTCTTATTCATCATAGAAAATGCATTAAGCATGAACTTGCTCTCTCAGCGTTAGAACTGTGTTCAGTTTTCTGTCATTCAGACGTGAATTAGGTGTATATAAGACAGATTTTCAATTACTAGGGATGTAACAATACACTCTGCTCATGATTCGATTCACGATACTGAGTTCACAATTCGATTATTCCTTTTTTATTTCTGTAGCGTAAATTGTGAAAACAATGCACATTTTCTTGTGTATGTTTTTACAACAATAAATTTACTCCCTTGCAATTAAAAGAAATTAATAGGTACGTTAGGTTTAAAACAAAGCGCCCTATTCTATCAGTGCAATACTTTTGCACAACATTTCTCATATTCAATACTTCTTTTTGTTCTGCAAGTGCATTATTAATCTGCGTGCAAAGTCTTTGTGTGTTTGACTGACTTAATCTGTCTGTCTTATTTTGGTTATGTGTAGATTTGCACTGTTCTAGAGCAGCAATCCTAATTTCATTTTTTTAACTGTACAATGACAATACAGTCATTATTTTAACTTATCATACAGCATATATTAATTACCCGGGGCAACACGTTCCTTTTTATTTCTGAAGAATAACAATTCAAAATACTGTGCTTTGCTTGTATAAAATGTAAACAACAGGAAACTATAGTCCCCTGCATTTAAAAGAAATTAAGAGTCTCATTGCGAATGGGATATGAAGGAGTATGACTTTGAACACCATCTAGTGTTCAAAACTGGAATTGCATTAGATGGCAAAATCAAGAACATATATCACAACAACACGATGCATCGTCTCACCAGACGATAGACACCGAACCATTTTTGCATCTCGGTGCATCCTGTACGTTACACGACGCACACCTGTACTGAACCCTGTCAACTTTTCAGTTTTTTGGAACTGGGAACTTTAATAAGGTGAAGAAGAACTATAAAGAACTGCACACTTGGAACATAACTGCTCTGCAACTACTGTATCTAAATCTACCTTCCAATGCCAAGTACCACTGTTCTACCAACATCCAGTGCCTCTGATGAGAATAACACATTCTGGACAGAACTGACACAAGAGGTGAAGAAATCCATCTACATTAAGTTCCATCCCAATGCGATCAAAGCAACTTGATGTCTACTTACAATGCTTACCTCAGAATTTTTATTAGGACCGATTCAGCAACATAAGGTTTAAATACCAGTAAACAGCCCTCATGTTAGTGTGGTATACACGATCGTGTAGTTCTTAATAGTGTTTCAGGGCTGCATTTAGTTTGATGCTAGTCAAAACTCATTACACTGCCCTACCTGGCTATGGAGGCCACCACCATACGTGCTGCCAGTTCCCTGTAGTATTCCGTCCTGACGATCTGGCAGCCGTAATGTCGGAGCGTCACATTCAGAGATTTGGAGTAGAGCGAGCCGGTGTCCCTGTGAGGTTTCACAGAAACTATGGCCCAAGGTGCCGCACGTTCCGAAAAACCCCAGCATCCAGTGTTTTACGGCTGTGCCAAATGGGTCCAGGTTCTGAACGTGGTTAAAAAGCACATGAATGGAATGTTAGCACAAATTATTGACACAATTTGTCCTGGTATACCTACTGACTTGTTCTATTTTTTTCACTATTTAAGATTTAAAGTCCGTATTTCACTGTACATTCAGCACTTTGCTTTGCTCACCCACTTTCACCCACCCCCCCCGCATGCTCTCGCTCTTCTCCTGTCTCTCTCTCTCTGTCTGTCCTGTCCTGTCGTCTCTCTCTCTGTGTCTGTCTCTCTCTCTGTCTGTCTGTGTCTGTCCTCTCTCTCTGTCGTCTGTGTCTGTCTTCTCTCCTCTCTTCTCTCGTGTCTGTCTCTCTCTCTCTCTGTCTGTCTGTGTCTGTCCTCTCTCTCCTCTGTCTGTGTCTTTCTCTCTCTCTCTCTCTGTCTGTCCCCTGTCTCTGTCTGTCGTTGTTCCTGTCTCTCTCTCTCTTCTGTGTCTGTCTCTCCCTCTCTGTCGTCTGTGTCTGTCTCTCTCTCTGTCAGGTCCCTGTGTCTGTCCTCTCCTCTCTCTCAGCTCTCCTCTCTCTCCTTCTGTCTTGTGTCTGTGTTGTCTCTCTCTCTCTGTCTGGTGTCTGTCTCTCTCTCTCGTCTCTGTCTGTCTGTCTCTGTCTGTCTGTGTCTGTCTCCCTCCTCTCGTCTCTCTCTACTCTCTCTGTCCTGTTCTGGGGTCCTCCTCTCCTCTTTTTCTTTTTCTGTCTCTCTCGTCCTCTCTCTCTCTCTCTGTCTGTCTGTCCTGTCTCCTCTCTCTCTCCTCCTCGGGCTGGTGTTCTGTGTCCTCCTCCTCTCTGCTCTCCTCTCTCCTCTGTCTGTTTCTGTCGCTCTGTCCCTGTGGTCCTGTCTCCGTCTCTTGTCTTCTCTTCTTTTCTTCTCTTCCGTCCTTCACTCGCTCTTTTCTTTCTTCCACATCTCTCATCATCTCCCGTCGCGCGTCTAAATTCGGTCAGAGTGCGGCAAGACTGACATGGCTTCCCAACTCCTTCGCAGCTCTCCTTAATCTGCTCTCCTTAGCATCGCACACTCTGCAGAACGAAAAGGACTCTGGCGTCGTACTGGGGGACTACTACATTACATCTAGAGTCTGGGACACTCTGGGCTTTCACACTGGCCTAGCAAAAGTCGAAGAGCTCTACGCTCCACAAGGAACTCATTCACAACGCAAGTTTCGTCGTAAGTCTTTCCAGACTCCAATGAAACCAGGAAGTGACTGGCTTAACGAGCAATATGATCTCCATCGGGTCCAGGAGGGATGCATAATCTAGACCAAAGGAAAAGGCAATCTTGGAGTGCGTGGACGTGCTCAACGAGACTCAAGTCACAGGTACTCCTCTCTGTCTGTGTCTGTCCCCTCTCTCTCTCTCCTCTCTCTGTCTGTCCGTGTCTCTCTCCCTCCTCAGATTCAAGATTCAATATTCAAAAAGTTCTTTTATGGCATGACAAAATAATGTACAACTTGTATTGCCAATCTCGGGTACAAGAGAAAACAAAAATATACATACAATCGTAAGACTAAATAAGACTTAAAATACAGTAAAATAATAAAATTAAAGATAAAATTATAATAAGATAAAGTTAGACAAAATAAAATAAAAATAAGTGGGAGGTTAAAAGACAGACAAATCAGTAATATATAATAAAAACGTTAAAGTGTTTCTTGTGCATGTACATGTGCCAAGTGTGTCGTTGTGTGTTTGCGTGTGGGGCGTGTGTGTGTGTGGGTCACTCACTGCTCCTCAATCAGGTGACAGGTGTGTACATACTGTTCTGCTAGTGTGCAGCTCTCTCTGTACTCCCCCCAGTAATGTGGGGATTTTTGGGTCGGGGGTGAGAGCTCATTAAATTTGGACAGATTTGTTAAATTTGGGGAAGATTGATTTCTTATGGTTTCATATTTGGGCATTCGGTGAGGAAGTGCCGCTTCTGTCCTCTACTGTATTTAGTGAGCCGGTGCTGACACACTCTCTGCTCTCGGGGCAGCCATGCGGTCGGGTCGCCCCTCTCCACGGGCCAGGCTGTGCCCCCGCTGAGGTCTGTACCCCCGTCAAGGGTGTTTTCTCATCTTAGTGTCAGTCTACCTGCTCAGATAATCTGCTACAGTGTACTGTCTGTTCAGGGTCAGATAGCACTCCATCTTACTCTGGAGTTTAGTTTGTGTTTTCCAAAAATCCAGATATTTAACTCTCAGTGTGTGTGTGAGTGTGTGTGTGATCTGGTTCAATCTGGTTGTGTTTTTACAATTCTTCTGATCCTGAGACTTTGTTTTGTCAGTTTTTGTGAGTACTATGTTGGTGTGTGTGAGTGTTGTGTTGGTGTGTGTGAGTGTCATGCTGGTGTGTGTTGGTGGTGTATCAGTATGTGTGGGTGTAGATGTGTGTCTCAGGAACAGTTGGATGATGGGACTGGTGTGTTTGCTCAGCTCTTGGTATTGCAGTGCTTTATAATGGTACGACTCCGGTTCGCTTTCGTTTAGATGTTTCCAGAATTTGATTGCTCTTTTTTGGACGTTTATAATTTGAGGGTATTGGCCTAATTCTGCCCTGCATGCATTACTGGTGGTGTTTCTGTGCACCTTTAGATCATTTTACAGAATTCTGTGTGCAGGGTCTCAGTTGGGTGTTTGTCCCATTTGTCAAATTGTTGGTGTGTAAGTGGTCCCCACACCTCACTACCATATAGAGCGATGGGTTCAATCACAGATTCAAATATCTTGAGCCAAATTGGGATTGGGATTTCTATACAGGTTTGTCGTTTTATGGCGTATAGCGCTCTGCGTGCTTTTTCTCTCAGCTCACTCACTGCCAGGTTGAAGTTACCTGATGAACTTATTTTTAGTCCCAGGTAAGTGTAATGTTTGGAGTGTTGGATTTGATGAGTTCCTAATGTGAATGTGTGCTTAGTTCCCTGAGAGCTGGATCTCTTCTGAAATACAACAATGTTAGTGTTTTTTGAGGTTGACAGTCAGGGCCCAGGTGTGGCAGTACTGCTGCAGCAGGTCCAGGTGATCCTGAAGCCCCTGAGCACTGGGGGACAGCAGGACCAGATCATCTGCATACAGCAGGAGTTTAATCTCTGAGTCGTGTAGAGAGAGGCCAGGTGTTGAGGAGAGCTCTATAATGGAGGCCAATTCGTTAATATATATATTAAATAGTGTGGGGCTTAAACTGCAACCCTGTCTCACTCCACGCTCCTGAGAGATGAAATCTGTACGTTTATTCCCAATTCTAATTCCACACTTGTTTCCTGTGTACATGGATTTAATTAGATCGTAGGATTTACCCCCTACACCACTTTCTAAGATTTTGTAAAACAAACCATGATGCCAAATAGAGTCAAAAGCTTTTTTGAAGTCAATAAAACAGGCAAATATTTTGGAATTTTTCTGAACCACATATTTATCAATCAGGGTGTGTAGGGTGTAAATGTGATCAGCTGTGCGGTAATTTGGTAAAAATCCAATTTGGCTCTTACTCAGGACTCTGTGTTCGGTAAGGAAACTTAAAAATCTTGAATTAATTATACAACACATGATCTTCCCCAGATTACTGCTCACACAGATTCCTCTGTAATTATTAGGGTCAAATTTATCTCCACTTTTAAAAATCGGAGTTATCAGGCCTTGATTCCAGATTTAAGGGAAGAAACCAACATTCAGAACCACATTAAAGAGTTTTAAGATGGCCGACTGAAATTTAGAACTAGTGTGTTTCATCATTTCATTCAGGATTCCATCAGGTCCTGATGATTTCTTTGTTTTTAGTTTCTTAATTTTCCCCTTAAGTTCCTGCTCTGTAATTGGGAAGTCGAAGGGGTTTTGATGATCTTTAATGGCTGATTCTAGTTCTACAAGTTTTGTGTTTATGTGATTTTGTTCTGGATTTGTGTCTACATTTTTAAAGAGTGTCTGGAAGTGGGTTGTCCAGATATCCCCATCCTGAATAGCCAATTCTCCATGTTGTTTTTTCTTTAGTTTGTTCCAATTCTCCCAGAACTGATTTGTGTTAATTGACTCTTCGATTATAGCCAGTTGTGTCTGTGTGTATTGATTTTTTTTTTGGTTCTGAGTGTCTGTTTATATTGTTTGAGTGTTTCATTATAAAGAATTCGTGTGTTAGTGTTATTTGGGTCTCTGTGCTTTTGGTTTGATAGATTTCTGAGTTGTTTTCATAAAAATTGACAGTCTTTGTCAAACCAACTGTCATCTTTTTTTGATGCAAATTTAAATGTAGATCTAATTTTTAATTTGGCTGCCTCTGCTGTTTTTCTGAAGATCATATTAATAGCGTGTACTGCCTGATTAACTCCTCCTTTACTGTGAGTGTAAGTGGTGTCCAGAATGGTGTCCAATAGTGTTTCTTGGCTGCTGATTGCTTTCTGGAACTCATCACTGCTGTTTTGGACCCATCTGTATGATTTATGGATGTTATACAGCTTACTGGGTTGTGTGTGTGCAGTGTGGTTAGTTTCTGTCTTTTTAATGAACACAGTAATTTGGCTGTGATCAGACAGAGGGGTTAGTGGTTTAACAGTGAATGCACTGAGAGAAGAAGGATCTAAATCTGTTACCATATAATCTACTGTACTGTTCCCAAGAGGTGAGCAAAATGTGTGTCTACCTAGAGAGTCCCCTCTTGTCCTACCATTGACGATGTACAGACCTAGACTTCGGCAGAGCTGCAGAGGTCTTTGCCGTTCTTGTTTACTGTGTTATCACAGTTATTTCTGTGGGTTAAAGAAGGGTGATTTGTGAGAAACATGTTTGTAATGAAGTGATCACCCTGTGTGTTTAATGTGTCAGGTTGTGTGCCAGTTCTGGCATTAAGGTCTCCACAGATGAGCACATTTCCTAGAGCTTGGAAATGATTTGTGTCTTTCTCTAGCTCTATAAACATATCTTCAGAGTAGTATGGAGACTCTGAAGGGGGGATATATATGGTAGAGAGGTAGAGATCCTTCTGTGAAGCCAGTACAGATTTGTTTATTTTTAGCCAAATGGGATATTTCAAAATCTTTAGAGCCTTTATATCATTATGTAGGTGTGATATGTACCAGATAATAAGGCCTCCTGAATCCCTCCCCTGGCGCACTGTGCTTAATTTTTGGGAGGGTAGAAGAATCTCTCTATAGTTTCGGGGACAGTGAGTGACCATGTCTGCCTTGCACCATGTCTCCTGTAGGATAATGATGTCAAGGTTTTTAATATGTTTGTGGAAGTCAGTGTTTGTACTTTGTAATCCAAAGACTGATGAGTGTAGTCCTTGAATATTCCACAGGGTGATGGTGAGAGAGGTCATGTCGTGATTTATGTTTAAAATGAGATATAAACCAGTAGAATGCTTCATATCTATATAATATATATACATATACCCTTAGCATTTGTTTGTCGTGTTTATGGTTTCATGTAATGTCCTTCTTGTGTTTCTGTTTAAATTTGCATGTGCAGATCTTAGTATTTAAAGTAGTCTATTACAGATGTACTGCAGTAATTGTTTGATCTCACCTTTCGTTGTTGGGGTTGAGATCCTTGACAGCTTCACGAGCTGCGTTGTGGTAGAGGCCCTGGTCCAAGATTGTGGAGCTGCTGGCACGTACACTCCAATTTGGTAGCTGGTGGTCCATTGGGGGTTGGAAAGAGCCTGGGGGGTGGTGTTGTGGTGCTGATCTGCCCGGTGTCGGTCCGCCCACACTCTCTCTCTCTCTTCTCTCTGGTCTTGGTCTGTTCTCTCTCTCTCTCTCTGTCTGTCCTCTCTCTCTGTCTGTCCTGTCCTCTGGCTGTCTCTCTGTCTGTCTGTCTGTCTGTGTCCCTGTCTCTCTCCGCTCTCTGTCTGTCTGTTCTGGTTCTGTCTCTCTCTCTCTCTTTCTGTAGGTGTAAAGGTCTGTTTTTCTCTCTCCCTTCTCTGTCTGTCTGTGTCTGTCCCCTCTCTCTCTCTGTCTGTCTGGTGTCTGTCTCTTCCTCCTCCTCTCTCTCTGTCTGTGTCTGTGGTCTCTCTCTCTCTCTGTCCGGTCCCCTGTCCTGTTGTCGTCTCTCTCTCTCTCTGTCTGTGTCCCGCGTCTCCCTCTCTCCTCGTCTGGTCTCTCTCTCTGTCTGTCTGGTGGATCTGTCTCCCCTCTCTTCCCTCTCTCTCTCTCTCGATCTCAACGTCTCCGCGCGCATCACGACGCTCTCTCTCCATCCGTTTCTATCTCGATCTCCTCACTAGGGATCTCTCGTCTCTCCTTTCAGGACTCTGAAAAAAAGTTAAGTCTCTTTCTTGGTATTTCTTTCTCTCTCGTTCCTGTCGGTCATGGGTTCGGGATGTTAAGGAAAAACATGGAACAGGACAATGGACAGCGTACGGCCACCACAACGTGGACGGGGGAGAGAAAACGTCGATCTCATACCTACGCCGAGTGCTAGAAACGAAATCAAAGTCGTGAATAGCCCAGAACAAGGAGGGTTTCGATCTCTGTCTGTGTCCCCTGTCTCTCTCTCTCCTCTCTCTCCTCCTTTCTGTGTCTGTTTCTCTCCCTCTCTCGGTTCTCTCTGTCTTTTTTCCTTTCTCTCCTCTTCTCTCTTTCTGTGTCTGTCTCCGTCTCCTCTCTCCTCTGTCCTGTTCATGTCTCTCTCTCTCTCTGTCTGTCTGTGTCTGTCTCTCTCTCTCTTCTGTCCTGTTCTGTCTCTCTCTCTCTCGATTCTGTCTGGTGTTCTGTCTCTCTCCTCTCCTTCTCCTCTTTCTGTCTGTGTCTGTGGGCTCTCTCTCCTGTCTGTCTGTCTGTCCTCTCCTCTCTCTGCTCCTGTCTGTTCTGTCTGTGTCTGTCCTCTCTCTCTCTCTGTCCTGTCCCTCTCTCCCTTCTCTCTCTCTGTCTGTCTGTGTCTGTCCCCTCTCGCTCTCCTCTCTCTCTCCTCTGGTCTGTCTCTCCTCTCCTCTCTGTCTGTCTCCCTGTCTTGTGTCTGTCTCTCTCTCTCTGTCTCTCTGCATCTCTCTCCCTCCCCGTCTGTCGGTCTGGGTCTCTCTCTCTCTCTCTTTCTCTGAATGAGAAACTCATTTTGGATTGTGGTAGCCTAGCAGGTAAGGTACTGGACTATGGACCAAAAGGTCCAGGGTTCAAATCCCACCTCTGCCAAGCTGCCACTGTTGGGTCCTTGAGCAAGACCCTTAACCCACAATTGCTTTTGTTGCTACAATTGTAAGTTGCTCTGGATAAGGGTGTCTGCTAAATGCTGTAAATGTAACTCTTATGCAACAGAGCAATGGATTTTCTGTTGCGTTTATGACATAAATAAATATTTCAGAAGACAGCAGGGAACTGAGAAATGTGCAGAAAGCCTGTGAGATGTATGTGCCATGTTTCAAAAACGCAGTTTTTGTTTCTCTGCTTGTTTCTCCGCACTGATGCATCAGCGTACCGCCACAAATACAAACTGATTCTCTGATAGAAAATAGTCTGTAACTGTCCCATCAGATCCAGGCATGGTTCTTCCCGTGCACAGGGTTTTAATAATACATTCTGCGCCAGAGGCTCTGCTTTTATTTGTGTCATTACAACTGCTATACTACAACAGCTAATGTATGTGGCAATGTAATTTATGGGTTAAGCTTAATAATTACGGATCGCACCAAGGACGCAAATGGTGTTTACTGCCTTAAACATGTGTGGAATATGCTGGATAAAGATGCCTGAACCATGGAGGCCTTGACAGGTTAGAGCCTTGCTGGCATGAGGGGAACCTATATTAGGCAGGTGGATCAAATGTTATGGCTGATTGGTGCATATATACCTCTACAGTCGGGCCAGAAGTCTGAGGCCAGTAGTGTCACTCCTATTTCCATTTTCTCCAAGTTTCTCATTACACATCATATAATCAGCATAGCAATTTGAGTGAAACATTGAAACTTTCTGTCCTTACAGGTCATTAAAATTTAAGCTGTCTGGCTTGCTACTGAAAAAGCATGCTTTACCTACTCCTAACAAACTAGGACGCCTCTCACTTTTAAATGACCTGGAATAGTAATAACATCTCTTATGTTGAAGGGAAGGACCAGAGTATTTGAGCAATCTGATTGCCTTAATAGATAACAGCTCTGACTGTGTACATGTCTGTCCATTACACTTACATGTAGTCAAATGCTCTCAGGTGCATGATGACATTGGCATCCATCTTGGTCACCTCCACAGTGTTAATGGCAGTGTCCGTGTCCCCAGAACGCTCTATCTGACGGCCCAGGGGCCCCCCATCCACTCGGATGTGGTTGAGATCACAGTTCTCCTTGATCATCTTCACACAGGCATCGTTGATGTCATTTATGGTCACTTTGACAGCACTGCGAAGGTGCTTGGCCCACTGCAGACCCATTATACCTGAGCAAACACAGGTTCAAAGCCCAAACAAACCAGCTGTATCACAAAACTGAGAACAAAACGATTCTGAGTAAACAAAATGGTTTATTATTGCTCGAGTGAAGCAAATCTTATGGTCATTTCTAGTGTTGCAGTCCAAACCGCTAGAGCCGTGTCCAAGTCAAGACCAAGACTTTTAGTTTGAGGTCTGAGTCAGAACCGAGACCAGGACTGGCCGAGACCAAGATCAGTCTGAGAGCAGATTGAGATTTTTTTTTATCATGCAAGAATTAAAAGAAGAAAATGGAAGAAAACAAACGAGTTTGCAATTCATTTTATATTCGTTATCACTCCTTATATATGATATATTAGTACATAATATAATGTTTCATTATATATTTTGTAACATATGACAATAAATCATATATAACCTAAAAATATTACATTACAGCCTTGATAAAACTAAGGCAATGTACGTTTTGGAAGCAAATGATGGTGAGGATTCTGTTTTTCTTCTTCTCTCAAACTTAATTAAAAGCCCCCACATAAGAGTCAACTGAATATAGCCAACAACATCCATTCTACTCAGTTATATCAAAATTAAATAAAAATACATTTACTATATAGTATATCTATATAAACAGGTCATATTTATATATAAATATATATATATGTATTAATTTAAATGAATTAAAATAAATAAATAAAAACAACACATCAATCAGATCTTAAACTACACCAAGTAAACTTTACTGACAAAAATGCACAACTGCAATATAAAACGTTCAAAATAAAACGTTCACTTAATGAGAAGACCAGTAATTTGTTTTTCCCAGTTAGCCAATCAGAGTGCAGATTTTATTTAGGCATGTAGACAAAGGACCAATTCATTTTTGCTATTCAATAACGACAAAAATATGTTCAGTTTATAATTAACGTTACCTCAGACGTACTGAACTCGGCTGGTCCCGGCAACAATTTCCAATCTCACCTCACCCCCGAGACTGAGTCCAAACAAGCTCGAGACCGAGTCCGCTCATTTATGGTATTGAGACCGGACTCAAGTGCTACAACACTAGTCTTTTCATTAAAATAAATGTGAGGTGAGCTTTACCAGTGGCTCCAAATGCATCTAGACATTCCAAAGGACTCCTTTCCTCTGCAAGAACCGCAAGGGAACAAAACACCAACTGCCTAGAATAGCAGAAAGTAAAGCCTCACATTATTTGGAAAGCCAGGTCTGTGCAGTTCAGTAAGAATAACTGTAAGAATAGTGATGCATGTCAGTGTTAGTCACAGAAATGTCATAGGCAGCATACAGCGGGGCAAAAAAGTATTTAGTCAGCCACTGTTTGTGCAAGTTCTCCTACTTAGAAAGATGAGGGAGGTCTGTAATTTTCATCATAGGTACACTTCAACTATGAGAGACAAAATAAGAAAAAAAAATCCAGGAAATCACACTGTAGGATTTTTAAAGAATTTAATTCTAAATTATGATGGAAAATAAGTATTTGGTCAATAACTAAAGTTAAACTCAGTACTTTGTAACATAAACTTTGTTGGCAATGACAGCGGTCAAACGTTTCCTGTAAGTCTTCACCAGGTTTGCACACACTGTAGCTGGTATTTTGGCCCATTCCTCCATGCAGATCTCCTCTAGAGCAGTGATGTTTTGGGGCTGTCGCTGGGCAACACGAACTTTCAACTCCCTCCACAAATTTTCTATGGGCTTGAGGTCTGGAGATGGCTAGGCCACACCAGGACCTTGAAATGCTTTTTTACGGAGCCACTCCTTTTGTTGCCCAAGCGGTGTGTTTGGGATCATTGTCATGCTGGAAGACCCAGCCACGTCCCATCTCCAATGCTCTCACTGATGGAAGGAGGTTTTGGCTTAAAATCTCACGATACATGGCCCCCCGTTCATTCTTCCCTTAACACGGATCAGTCATCCTGTCCCCTTTGTTTGTTTGTTTGTTTGTGTGTTTAACGCCATGTACACACTTAGGTCATTTACATGGCAGGAAAGGTAAACATCCAGGCGTCAGCCGAAAGTCCACACACCCATATCGGTATGTGGTCTACAGCTGTGATCTCAATCCAGTGATTTTGATATAAGTAAGTACTTTATCAATGTTTTCATGTTTCAGTGCCTCGGTCATTGTCTGTGGTATACCCGCAAGACGTCGGTGTTGAACATACTTTGAGCATTCCTGTCCCCTTTGCAGAAAAAAAACAGCCCCAAAGCATGATATTTCCACCCCCATGCTTCACAGTAGGTATGGTGTTCTTGGGATGCAACTCAGCATTCTTCTTCCTCCAAACATGACGAGTTGAGTTTTTACCAAAAAGTTCCATTTTGGTTTCATCTGACCACATGATATTCTCCCAATCCTCTTCTGGATCATCCATATGCTCTCTGGCAAAACTTCAGACGGGCCTGGACATGTACTGACTTAAGCAGGGGGCACACCTGGCACTGCAGGATCTGAGTCCCTCTCGGCGTAGTGTGTTACTGATGGTAGCCTTGTTACTTTGGTCCCAGCTCTCTGCAGGTCATTCATCAGGTCCCTCGATGTAGTTCTGGGATTTTTGCTCACCGTTCTCATGATCATTTTGACCCCACAGGATGAGATCTTGCGTGGAGCCCCAGATTGAGGGAGATTATCAATGGCCTTGTATGTCTTACAATTGCTTTCACCGTTGATTTATTCACACCAACCTGCTTGCCTATTGTAGATTCACTCTTCCCAGCCTGGTGCAGGTCTACAATTTTCTTCCTGGTGTCTTTCGACAGCTCTTTGGTCTTGGCCATGGTTGAGTTTGGAGTCTGACTGTTTGAGGCTGTGGACAGGTGTCTTTTATACAGATAACGAGGTCAAACAGGTGCCATTTATACAGGTAACGAGTGGAGGACAGAAGAGCTTCTTAAAGAAGTTGTTAGAAGTCTGTGAGAATCAGAAATCTTGCTTGTTTGTGGCTGACCAAATACTAATTTTCCACCATGATTTACAATTAAATTCTTTAAAATCCTACAATGTGATTTCCTGGATTTTTTTTCTCATTTTGTCTCTCATAGTTGAAGTGTACCTGTGATGAAAATGACAGACCTCTCTCATCTTTATAAGTAGGAGAACTTGCACAATCAGTGGCTGTCTAAATACTTTTTTGCCCCCACTGCATTCTCTGACCTGTTGGTCTTCATCTTGCGATTGAAATAGGTGTCTGTCTTCTGTGGTGTGCTGTAGTTGGGCATGAGCTGCACATTAGTTCCCAGTTCCTTCATGATCTCATAAGCCTGTCCACTTGGGACTGAGAGGGAGAGGGGTAGAAAGAGAAAGAGACAACAAGATAGGTGGACAATGACACAAGTAGACTCTGTAGGATGCAGGTTGCTCCCTATATTAGATATAGTGGTGCTTGAATGTTTGTGTCCCTTTAGGTTTTTCTATATTTCTGCATAGATATGACCTAACACACCATCTGAATTTCACTTAAGTCCTAAAACTAGATAAGAGAAGCGAATTAAACAAATGGGACAGAAACATTACACTCTGTCATTTATTTATTGAGGAAAAATATACAACATTATAAAAGTAAGTGAACTTTTATGATTAATTTGAAGGAGAAATTCGAGTTGGGTGCTTTCAACCAATGGGATAAACAATCAGGTGTGAGTGGGTACCTTGTTATACTTAATGAACAGGGAGATATCAGTCTGCTCTTCTTGTGGAGGTGTATCATATTACACAAAAAGGAGCTTTCTGAAGAACTCAGATAAAGAGTTGTTGATGCTCATGAGGCTGGAAAAGGTTATAAAACCATCTCTAAAGAGTCTGGTTGCCACCAATCCACAGTAAAACAGACTGTGGAATTTCAATTGTTTTGATTTTCAGTTTTCATTGTTACTTGGTCAACCAACAAAGCCTCTCTCACAGCAGCTAAACATGGAGAAAGTCACTGGCCTTCAAGAATAAACACCACTGCCCATAAAGTAGCAAGCAGACAATCCAAGGCGGCTATTTAAAAAAAAAGTACTGGGTATACAGATAAAACTTTCTGGTTTTTAACAGGAAGAGTTAAGTCTGAAAAAAGAAAAACATTGCAGTCCAGCATAAGAACCTCATCCCATCTGTGAAACATGGTGGTGGTAGTATCAGCATTTGGGCCCGTTTTGCTGCATCTGGGCCATGACTGATTGAACAAGAAAGCCTGAACTATACCAGCAATTTCTATCGGAAAATGTAAGGACATCTGTCCATAAACCGAATCTCAAGGGAACATTGGCCCATACAGCAAAACAGCAAACCTAGATATACAAGACGTTCTACCAAAGAAAGGGAAAGAAGAATCAAGCTTATGCATGGTTTATGAATGGAATGACCAAACAAGTTTTGACCTTACTCCAATAGAAATGTTGCGGAAGCAATTCATGTGAGGAAGTTCAACTTCCAAAGTTCAACTCTTCCAGAGTAGAAGCTGTTCTAAATGAAGAAATGAGCTAAAATTAAGCTAAAAGCCCATTCACAGGACTGATCAACAGTTACTGGAAACATTTAGTTGCAGGTATTGCTGCACACAGAGGTCACACCAGATACTGAAAGCAATATTTACAGAGTTTTACCACTCACAGATATCCAGTACCAGAACATTTTCCTCACTAAATAAATGACCAGGTATGATTTTTGTCTCTTCTGTTTAGCTGGGTTCTCTTTATGTACTGTTGGAACTTTTGTAAAAGTGTGATGATAATATATTAGGTCATATTTATGCAGAAATATACAGTGGTACCTCGGTTCTTGACCACCTCGGAACTCGTCAAATTCGGTTCTTGACGCATTTTGACTAGAAAAATTGGTCTCCGTTCTTGTTGTTCGCTCGATACGACAGTATCTACAGTACTGTGTTCTTAGAGCAATGGGTGATGATTACAGGCAACTGAAAGGAAATCAAGAACTGAATCCTCCGGACCACTTTCAGGCTGAGCAGTTAGCATTAGCAGCTAGCGCCCTGAGTTCACCAATAGAGTAAGTGTTTTGCTTATACTTTTCACTTTTAATCCATTACTCACTAAATTACATGATATTTTAACACTTTATTATAAAATAATCTTTGTGTTAACGACTTTGGTCAACTGTAGTTTAATGTATAGGTGTTTCAAACAATAAGGTCTGCTCTGCTATTATATAATATAGACTACTGTATATTAAACTCATCAGTTCATGATACATTTAACTTATGATGGATTTGTGTGAATGTATCCCCATCATAAATCAGGGAGGACCTGTACAAAAACTCCATGAATGCATATAATGCCTTATACAGTGTGGATTTATTGGGGGTCTGGAACAGACATTATTCCTTATGGGAAAAATCTGCACGATACTTGTTTTCAGTTCTCGACAAGCTTTCTGGAACAAATTAATAACAAGAACCGAGGTACCACTGTATAAAATCCACAAACTTTCAAGCACCACCGTAACAGCAGAACGCATACACAGTCTCTTACCTGGTTCCTCGTATGATACATCTGAGGTTCCCGAATAGCTGGCCTCGGTCTCGCCTTTGTTGACATGCCGTTTCAGGTGGCTGATCATGTCTGTTTTGCGGGCAATGGTGACTGAGCACACCACACAATGGTAGTGGGCCACCAGGCGGGCTTGACTCTGCATAAAACGCACATTGATGATGGCAAACATAAAAATCCAGTCATGTTTTGGGATCTGATGTCCAAACTGAAAACGTTGTTCCCTGACATGCTTACAAACTGCATGGAAATATTGCTTAGAAGTTGCGCATATAAAAGTGTACAAAGATTTCTTGATCTAGTCTGCCACGTCATGAAAACCACTGAAATGAATGCACAAGCTTACACATTATTATTCCCATGAAGCCTTCTCATGTATGAGAATTAAAAGCAGAGCCTCACCTGTTCTGCCCCCAGGCTGGACTTCATCTGTCTGCAGGGCAAATGACAAATACACATCCTCTGACCTACAAAACAAACAAAGTCAGCCTACATATACAGTATCCCCAGTGAACCCTACATATCATGCACATACCCCCAGAGCAGTGTCTTCCTCCTGCCTAAATTTTTTGTGGCACAGATTCAACAAGGTACTGCAAACATTCCTCAAAGGTTTTGGTCCATATTGGCATGATAGTATCACAGTTGCTGCAGGATGTAGGTGGAATTCCCCCATTCCACCACATCCCAAAGGTGATCTATTAAATTAGGACCTGGTGACTGTGGAGGCCATTGAGTACAGTGAACTCATTGTCATGTTCTAGAAACCAGTTTAATCAGAGCTTTCTAACATGGCACATTATCATGCTGGAAGTAGCCATCAGAAGCTGGTACAATACTAAGGAAGGCTGTGGTATTTAAACAATGATCAGTTGGTATTAAAGAGCAGAAAGTGTGCCAAGAAAATATCCCCACACCATTACACCACCACCATCAGCCTGAACCGTTATACAAAACATAATGGAACCATGTTTTCATGTTGTTTACCCTAAATTCTGACCCTACCTTCCGAATGTCGCAGCTGAAATCAAGAATTATGAGATTGTGCAATGTTTTAGAATCTTCTGTTGCTAATTTGTAGCCTTAGTTGCCTGTGCTTAGCTGACAGCACCCTGTGTGATCTTCTGCTGCAGTAGCCCATCTGCACACCTCAGGTGTATTTGAATTGCTGTTGCCCTTCTATCAGCTCGAACCAGTCTGGCCATTCTACTCTGAACTCTTGCCCAGAGAACTGCTGCTCACTGGATATTTTCTGTTTTTCGGACCATTTTCTATAAACCCTAGAGATGGCTGTGCATGAAACTGCCAGAAGATGAGCAGTTTATAAAATACTCATACCAACCCGTTTAGCACCAACAACCATGCCACATTCAAAGTCACTTAAATCACCTTTCTTCCCCATTCTGATGCTCAGTTTGAACTTCAGCAGGTCGTCTTAACCATGTCTACATGCAGTACAGGGCTGAATTGTTGCATTGTTAAATGCATTGTGTTGCTGCCATGTAATTTGCCAATTAGGTATTAGTGCCTGTAGAATGTAGGAAATGGTGAGTAGTGCCTAGTATACTGTAGAGTGAAGCAATGAAAAGGCATACATTTTAACTTACCTTCAAATTCCACATAGACTTTCCAGTGTAGGTTCTGCAGGTGACGTCGGAGTTTATGGCTGTAACAGGCCTTGAACTTCTCCTCCGGGCACAACGGACAAGACTTCCTACCAGCTGTAGAGTTGGACAGAGTATCTCTGTTCAGTATAGTTGTGGGTACTTTCCATTATTTAAAGCTTGAAAGAGCTCTGAGAAATTCGTTCTTACCTCCATTTAAATCTACGAGCATCTCCAGACCTTCCAGAGTAGTCTGAATAGACACATGTCTCTCTGAAACACAAGCAAAGGGTGTTTAATAAAGAGTTTGAGTGGACCACTTGAGGCCAAATCTTCCAAGGATTCCAACAGACTGTTAGATGTTACAGTACTGGACTTTGGGCTAAGAGGTCCATGGTTCAAGCCCCAGCACTACAAAGCTGCTACGTTGGGCCCTTCAGCAAGGCACTTAACCCACAATTGCTTGGATTTTTTTTTGTAAGATTGTATCAGTTGGAAGTTGCTCTGGATAAGGGTGTCTGCTAAACGACTAAATGTTCTGAGACAGCCACTACCTGAGGATGTGGAGACATGAGTTTGTCCTTGATTATCCTCCATTTTCACATCACTGGATGTAACATGAACGTTACACGGCTGACTTGTGTCCTCAGACTCTGCTGGGACCTTCATTGCAGCTTCTGCAACGCAAACAGAGCAAAATAAATTGCATTATTTTGAAAAGAAAAAAAACGCCTCGGTGGCTGCCACCCTTAAAAAGACCCAGGTTCAGGTCCTGGCCCAGCCACTGCCTGTGTGAGGTTCTAATAATAATAATAATAATAATAATAATAATAAGTTTAATTTATATAGCGCCTTTCACAGTACCCAAGGACACTTAACAACAAACACAAGACATGTTGTACACAATAGACACTCTGCAAGTTCGATAGACAGTAGACAAACAACAGTTCAAAACAAGCACAACATATCAAACATTACTTGAAGACGAAAACATAAAAGTTTTCAAAAGAGATTTAAATTGCGGAAGGGTGGAAGCAGACCAAACAGATGCTGGAAGAGAGTTCCAAAGGGTGGGAGCTGCCACAGCAAAGGCTCTCCCACCCATGGAGGAAAGCCTGAATCTAGGGACAGAGAGAAGATTGGAGCCAGTGGAATGCGGCAACCGGGTAGGAGTGTAGTGATGGACTATTTTGTGGCGATATAGTGGAGCAAGACCATGGAGGGATTTAAATGTCAGTATTAGAATTTTGTACTGGAAGGTAGCCTAGTGGTTAAGGTACAGGACTCTGTACCAGAAGGTCCAGGGTTCAAATCCCACGTCTGCCAAGCTGCCACTGTTGGGTCCTTGAGCAAGACCATTAACTGTACCAATTGTAAGTAGTTCTGGATAAGAGCGTCTGCTAAATGCTGTAAATGTAAATATTTTCTGTGGGTACCCTGGTTTCCTCTCATATTTCATAGACAAGCATCTCTAAAAGGTACCACTGTCTAGGGTTGGTTTTGGGGTTGCACCCTGAACTGCACAAAAAACAAAATTAAATATTTTTAATATTCGATACATAGATGAAAAAGTGAACTGGGAATTTCTTGAACCATGAGGCAACAGCACCAACCACTGTGCCACCATTCTGCCCGTTCAGCATTTTAACTGCATTACTTGTTGATAACCACTTGCTACTGCTAACAGTTTAATTAATAACGGCACAGCACGGTGTTACTCATTTTCCTCTCGGTATTTTATTTTCTGTATGGTGTACTGTTAAACACTGTATCTGGTGTAAGCAAGCAACGAAACTGGCCACTTTATTACACCTTGTTGGTACAGCTTGTACAGTTATACTACATTTCTTTCTCTCTAATTGCAACGTGTACGTACTTTCTAAGCAAAATACGCTGCTGGCAAATCTAGTGGTGGCCATATGGTGGATTCTTTACTCTGATGTGCAGGTCTGACGATGATAATTGCCAAGCTGCTTAGCAAAGATATACAGTCAATAACTGTATGCTTACAAAGTTCACTTATATTAGTGATTCCTACACTTTCTCTTACAGCGTCGCCTTTTGAAAATCTACGTGTACCTGATATAAGATAAGGCGTAAAATGTCACGTCTGAATGCTAAGTACTCTACTATATACAGCTTCCTATTACGGCGCCCTCTAGTGTCACACAAGCAAATGACAGCCTACCCGAGAAACCGCTTATTTGTACCTAGCTCCGCGATTACACTACCAGCAACAAAACTACAGCTAAACCAAATTGCATTTAACATTGCATCACATGCTTCATCTGAATTATGAGCGTTATCGCACCGTGCAAAGCAAGAATAACCCTCTGTCTAGTTTAAAGGCGAAACGCAAAGACATACGCGATACAACTAGGCCCTCTGATGCAGCTCCGTCAGGAGGCCCATATTTACTTCTGCAGTTTATAAGTGATGATAAATGCACATTTAATGCAGCAACTTGATACTTTATATAAGTAACCTAAGTGAGAAAAAATGAAATCTTCTTAAGACTGTCTTTCCATTAAGAGAAACAATATTTCTTGCCTTTAGTTTTAGCGTCCTCCTGGTGAAGCTGAACTGCTTCCTTAAGCTCCGCCATTTTGACAAACTACGTTAGCTGTGGAGACGCATGATAGACCTATGTTTTGCCCACCCGTATTTCGACTTATCTGGCTTTCTGCGTTAGTAAGTTGGGCTTGACGAGATACGGGTAGGAAGTGTAACATTTCAGAGCTACGCAAACGCTGCACTGGAGTGGGCGTGGCTAGTTAATGCAATTGACCCAACATGGCGACACACATGATTGTTTTGAGGAGAACGTGACACATGAGCAGACATTCAGAAGGTGAAGTGAATGTATAACGGTGCAAATGTTTAGCTCTTTATTCCGAGTTTAACTGCATGACCATAGTGCCATTGCTGTGCTTTTAGCGTCTGCAAATGTCTTAAATTACTCACAACGCTAGTTTCTCTATTATGGTAATAAATGGTGTTTATTGTATAATGTTGTCAAGTCAAATACACAGCTATGCGCCGTTTAACGTCCACATTATGCTCTGTGAAACAGGACCTTCGACTGAAACGGACGTTACCATTCTCACATAGTAGTTTAGGTAATTTAGAGTTTAATTTTAAACATTAACGTTATTTAAAACACAATATGGAAAACATTTAGTACTGAACAATACAATAATAATTATCTTAATTTGAAACCCCTGTTTTGTTGCTTTCTGCCTTCAGACTGTGATTCTCTTTTCTGTCAGCAGGTGTCGCAAGGGTTCGCTCTTAATAGTTTTCAGTCATTCAGACGTGAATAGGTTATATATGAGAGATTTTTATTTCCTGTTATAATTCTTAAGACGTTGATCAGACAGATTAAACTGCGCATACATGTATTTGCAGGTAGTCCCTTTTTATGATATTTTGACTTTACAACAGAAGTCTGATAATACAAATAAAAACACATTCAGCAGAAACTGTACTCTGAATTTTGAATTTCGATTTTTCCCAGGCAAGTGATATGTAGTACGATACTCTCCTGCAATCTCCCATGCTAAATGAGGAAATCAGGAGTGCATGGCATAGGGAGTGATGTGGCAGGAGTGATGAGCGCTGGGAAATATAGTAAGGAAAAGCTGTGGTCCTGTAATTAATAACCATTTTTGTTTATACAATACATTACAACACAATATATTATTCAAAAAAGTACATGAGATATTCAGCAATTTATTATAAAATACGCTTTATGTTAATGATTTAGCCCCGCTGTAGGTTAATGTAAGTGTTTTAAGGATAGTGAGGCTATGCTATGGTATGTACAACATATAAACTCCTTGCTTTAAGATACATTCAACCTATGATGGATTTGTCGGAATGTATACATAAGTATTCAGACCCTGTACTGAGTACTTAGTTGAAGCACCTTTGGCAGCGATTACAGCATCCAGTCTTCTTGGATATGATGCCACATGTTTTGCACACCTGGATTTGGGGATTTTCTGCCATTCTTCTCTACAGATCCTCTCAAGCTCGGTCAGGATGGATGGGAACCGTCAGTGGATTGCCATTTCAGGTCTCTACAGAGATGTTTGTTGGGTTCAAGTCAGGGCTCTGGCTGGACCACTTAAGGACATTCACAGAGTTGTCCCTAAGCAACTCCTGTGTTGTCTCCATTCAGGTTTCCCTCAACCCTGACCAGTCTCCGTGTGCCAGGCACTGAAAAACATCCCCACAGCATCATAATGCCACCACCATGCATCACTGTAGGGGTGATAGTAGGCAGGTGATAAGCAGTGCCTGGTTTCCTCTATACATGAGGCTTAGAATTGAGGCCAAAATGTTCAATCTTGGATTCATCAGACCAGAGAATCTTGTTTCTCGCAGTGAGAGTCCTTTAGGTGCTTTGCAAACTTCACACAGGCTTGTGTGTCTTTTACTGAGGAGAGGCTTCTGTCTGGTCACTTTGCCATGAAGCCCATATTGGTGGAGTCCTACAGAGGTGGTTGACCTTCCGGAAGTTTCTCCGACCTGCACAGGGGATCTTTGGAGTTTACCATTGGGTTCTTGGTCACCTCTCTTACCAAGGTCCTTCTCCCATGATTCTTCTTCCATTTAAGAATTATGGAGGCCACTGTGATCTTGGGAACTTTCAGTGCAGCAGAATTTTTTTGTAGCCTTCTCCAGATCTATGCCTCCACACAATCCTGTCTCTGAGCTCTACAGTCAGTTTTTCCTCCTCATAGCTTGTTTTTTGTGCTTCTATGCATTGTTAGCTGTGAGACCTTATATAGCCAGGTGTGTGTCTTCGCAAATCCTAATTTCAAAGACGCGTTTTATGAGAATGGCTGATTTCTTTTCTCATGCATAGCTGTGATGCAAAGTTCTCTTCCTAAAATGTAAATTTCACTGGGAACTAAATTGATCATCTTAGAATGCTTTCCCTCATGTAGGAGTCATGTCCAGATTGGGTGTAGTGGTCGGGGGCTCTCGTGGCATCGGGCAAGCAGTTGCACAGTTGATGGCACAAAGGGGGCATCGAGTCGTTGTGCTCTCCCGGAGCCAGCCAGTAGCAGAGGCCACAGCACAGATTCTTCCAGGAGGTGACTCACGCTTTCACTGTACTGTATTGTGTTTATGGTTATTCATATTAAACAAGGATAATCACATCACTCCCCCAGATTTTTACTGGTGCTGCCAAACTTCTGTTTTTGATAAACTGCAGGAGGGCACCTGGGCCTCGGTTGTGACGTTTCTAAAGAAGGAGAAATCCAGAGTGCATTTCAAATCATCTCTAAGACGTGTGGTTCTGTGGGTTATCTAGTCAATGCAGCGGGAATCAATAGGTGAGGAGCTGTGGGCCATTCACAATGTTAGCCAGCAAGACATATTAACAATTTAATGTCTTAAATGGGAACCTGTGTCATTTCCCCTCTCCTCCATATGTGTTTTAGGGATGCACTGTTATTAAGGAGTAAATCTGAGGACATGGTGTCTGTTCTTCACACCAACCTGCTTGGCTCCATGCTGACTTGCAGGGCAGCGTTACGGAGCATGATCACTAAGGGAGGTGCCATTGTCAACATTGGTGAGCCATTACTTGAAAACAAAAATGAATCTGCTGCTGTTTCACTTTAACTGTCATTCATGTTATTGCCACCAGGTGGCATTAACGTATTGCTTTTAGTATTATTAGAAGTAGTAGTACCCGCATTTGTGTTGTTAGCGTCTTTTTACCACAGACGTTATAAGTCCGACATGCGGCATTTATTTGACATATTTGTGGTTTTATTTAATTTTCTAAGACTCTTTTTTGTACATTAGTTAAACATTTATCAGACAGTACCCAAACTGCATGTACATGTAGCCAAAACATTGAAAACACGTGGTTAGTAACGATGTTTGGGTACATTTTTGGTTACCGATCAAGGTAATGTTCACATGAATGCCTGAACACGGGGTTTCCCAGTAAAACAATACCCAGAGCTTCACTCTCCCTCCATCTGCTTGCATTTCCCCAAGTAAACAGTGCATACAAAGGTGTGTGTACCCAATCGTTTGGAAGACCTTTTACCATTGCTTCAGTGGGTCCAGTTTTGACACTTACACGCCAGCCTTGACAGTGGGCATGTAAGTGTCAAAACACAAGTGGACAAGGGTTTTGCACAGTGCGCAGCATCTCTTAGTTACCCGTAGGGGGGAGGTCCAAAGAAAAAAGTTTGGGAACCACTGCTCTAGCTTAACCAACTGCTGCTGTCATGAGATTTTGTTATTTGGACTGTACGTGGTTTTAATGTTTTGGCTCATCGGTGTAAACAAAGGTCAGAGTTTTCTTTCTGTGTGTAGGTGTGTAGATAACATTTTCAGTAAATGCTGTGTTGATGGAACATCCCTGCAGGCTCAGTGGTGGGTGTAAAGGGAAACGCGGGTCAGTGTGTGTATAGCGCCAGTAAAGCAGGCCTCGAGGGATTCACTCGCTCCCTGGCCAAAGAGGTCGCCTCTCGAAACATTCGAGTCAATCTGGTGGCTCCAGGTAACTCCAGGCTTCTCGTCTCACTTTTCTTGCCGCCTTCTTGCCTTAGTGTAAATAATGTATCATCCTACCAAATAAATACTTCCTGTCTTTCTTCGAATCATTTTCTGACATATTCTCAAATGATCTATAATAAAAAAAATCAGCCCTTCCCATCTCATCATGTAGAAATAATTGTTACTGTTTAAATAGTTTCTGCTTTTCTATTTCTGCTCACAAAATATACAGAATCATTCATTTTTATCTCAGATGTTTTTTCATTATTTGCCAACAAATAATTTCTCTTATAACTTCTTATTTCTAACTTATTCTTCCTGCCATCTCAAAGTTTTCTTCTCTCTTTTTACATTATTTTTTAAATCTTAAGCCATTTCTTCTTCATGCTTTTCAAAGCATCTCTTCTCTTTGCTTATTGAATATTTTTTTCTCTTCTCATCTTAAGTCATTGCTTCATCTCTCATCTCAAATATATTTTTCTCTTATATCATTTCTTCTCTTATCATTTCTTTTCAGACTGTCATCCCTATATCATTTCTTCCCTGTGAATAACCTCTTCACAAAATAGAATCAAACTATTTCTTCTTTTAATTTAGAATCATTTGCTCTAATCTCGGTTTCGAATCGCTACTAACTTTATTTCATCTTTTGTTTTCTCATCTCAAACTATTTCTTTTCCTCTTTCTCCTATTTCTTCTTCATGCATTTCAAAGCAATTCATTTCTTCATCTCATCACAAAATAGAATTTCTCTTCTCACATGGGTTCTTGTTGTAATCTCAGTTTCTGCTTATCACGTCTCAACTCAATTCACAAAATAGAATTTCTCTAAGTTTCCTCTCATTGGTTCTCATTGCTTCTGTGATTGTTTTCATCTTAAGCAAATTTCTTCTTCATGCTTTTCAAAGCAATTCATTGATTGTCATTTCAAGTAATTTCTTCACCTTTCACCTCAAATCATTTCTTTGCATCTCAAAAAACATTTTCTCATATCATTTCTGCATTGCATTCACAAATAATTTCTTCTCTGAAAAAAAAATCTCTTCCCAAATTAGAATTTCTTTCTCTTCTGAAACGAGTTATTTTTTGAATGCAATTTGTGGGTAGTATCATTTTTACTAATTTCAGTTTCTTTTTAATCACTCCTCAAATTATTTCTTCTTTTCTCATCTAATCTCAAATCATTTCTTTTTCTCTTATCATATTCCTAAATCAAATATCAAACCTTTTTTCACAACTAACTTATCATAAAACAATAATTTCTTATTGTTTCTCAAATAATTACATTTCTTAATGTTTTGTAAAATAACTTCATCTTGATTTATTTTATGAAATATCCTACTCTTCTGTAATTTCTTCAGATGTTTTAAAATGTTAAATAGTTCTGTCAATTATTTGTTCTTTTTTCCGACTATGTATTTCTATGTGTGCATAATTCTATGTACCGTATTTTTCGGACCATAAGGTGCACTTAAAATCCTTTAACTTTCTCAAAAATCGACAGTGCGCCTTTAAATGCGGTGCGTCTAATGTATGAATTAATTCTGGTTGTGCTTTCTGACCTAGAACCGATTGTAGATGGTACACGGTGCTCATAAATCTGTCAAAATGTTTTAGCACGGTCTTGGTAAGTTACGAAGCTTACGGCCACCGTAGTGCGCAGCTTCACGGAGTAATACGGTATGTGCTTCAGCATTAGGGTACGTGCATTCATTTATTTTCGAAGCGGATTTCAAACACAACACTATCAGTATCAACATGGACTATCAACATGGACATAGAGCAGCTGCGAGAGAATTCAACATTAACGAATCAATGGTACGGAAGTGGAGGAAGCAAGAAGACGCCCTGCACCAGGTAAAGACCAAACTGAGCTTCCGACGGAACTTAAGAGTTTCATTTAATGCGCCTTATAACCCGGTGCGCTTTATGTATGAAAATAAACCCATTAGCAGCCGATCACTGATATCGCGCCTTATAACCCGGTGCGCTTTATGGTCCGGAAAATACGGTATGTTCTTTTAAAGTAATTCTTTCTTTTCTATATAGTCCCCCTTGTTGTTGTTCCTTTTCTCCTTCTATGTGAGGTGTAAAACACCAGGAGTATTGTAGCCACTGTCATAAGCCCTGTATCTCTGTGGTGTATTTGAGTATCAGACCTCTGTACTGCCTCTGATCCATCAGGACTCGTCCGGACAGACATGACCGCAGGGTTGAATGAGGAGGAGTTGGGGAAGCAGATACCGCTGGGTCGATTCGGCAAACCAGAGGAAGTGGCACATGCTGTTCTGTTCCTGCTGGAGTCTTCCTACATTACAGGGCAGGTCCTTCTAGTGGATGGAGGATTACAACTGACCATGTAGTTCCTAATTACTACTCATATCATGGGATTGGTGGTACTGCCAAGTTTTCTTCGTTCCGGCACTTTATAAGTGAGGAGTACATTAAAGAAGATCAGCAAGGAGGCCTTTTAGTGGGACTTTGATGTAAAGGGAGGAAACAGCACTTCCATTTGAGCTGAAGTCTGTAAGGATAATTAATGGAGCATACAGCACTGTGTAAAAGCCATGATTAGATTCGTTGTTTTTCTAATGCTATAATGGCCATATATAACATACTGTGGACACAAAAATGTCAAACCTTGATTCATTACTCCATAATACTCTTTTCCACTGATATTCATGCCAGTCTTTGTGAGCTTTAGCATATCTTAGCCTTTTCACCCTCTTCCCCTTCCGTAAAAGTGCTTTCTTGGCTGCTACCCTTCCAGAAAAACCATTCCCATTCCTGATAACGCTTCTTGAAACTGTTGAAGGGTCAACTTTACATCAAGTGTAAGGGGAGGCCAACGTAGCCTCTAGAAACTGTTTTTTTCCTTCAGTTTTTTAATACTGCATACAAAGTTCTTGTATTTTCTGATTGTATTCTAATAAAGAGACTGAATTATATACAGTGGGACAAAAAAGTATTTAGTCAGCCACTGATTGTGCAAGTTCTCCCACTTAGAAAGATGAGAGAGGTCTGTAATTTTCATCATAGATACACTTCAACTATGAGAGACAAAATGAGAGAAAATCCAGGAAATCACACTGTAGGATTTTTAAAGAATTTAATTGTACATTATGGCGGAAAATAAGTATTTGGTCAACAACAAAAGTTCAGCTCAATACTTTGTAACATAACCTTTGTTGGCAATGACAGAGGTCAAACGTTTCCTGTAAGTCTTCACCAGGTTGGCACACACTGTAGCTGGTATTTTGGCCCATTCCTCCATGCAGATCTCCTCTAGAGCAGTGATGTTTTGGGGCTGTCGCTGGGCAACTTTCAACTCCCTCCACAAATTTTCTATGGGCTTGAGGTCTGGAGACTGGCTAGGCCACTCCAGGACCTTGAAATGCTTTTTACGGAGCCACTCCTTTGTTGCCCGAGCGGTGTGTTTGGGATCATTGTCATGCTGGAAGACCCAGCCACGTTCCATCTTCAATGCTCTCACTGATGGAAGGAGGTTTTGGCTTAAAATCTCACGATACATGGCCCCGTTCATTCTTCCCTTAACACGGATCAGTCGTTCTGTCCTCTCTGCAGAAAACAGCCCCAAAGCATGATGTTTCCACCCCCATGCTTCACAGTAGGTATGGTGTTCTTGGGATGCAACTCGGCGTTCTTTTTCCTCCAAACACGGCTAGTTGAGTTTTTACCAAAAAGTTCTATTTTGATTTCACCTGACCACATAATATTTCTCCCCATTCTTTTCTGGATCATCCATATGCTCTCTGGCAAACTTCAGACGGGCCTGGACATGTACTGGCTTAAGCAGGGGGGCACGATTGGCACTGCAGGATCTGAGTGCCTCTCGCCGTAGTAGTGTGTTACTGATGGTAGCTTTTGTTTCTTTGGTCCCAGCTCTCTGCAGGTCATTCATCAGGTCCCTCCGTGTAGTTATGGGATTTTTTGCTCACCGTTTCTCATGATCATTTTGACCCCACGGGATGAGATCTTATCTTAGATCCATTATCTTACAATTGCTCCCACAGTTGATTTATTCACACCTGCTTGCCTATTGTAGATTCACTCTTCCCAGCCTGGTGCAGGTCTACAATTTTCTTCCTGGTGCCCTTCGACAGCTCTTTGGTCTTTGGCCATGGTTGAGTTTGGAGTCTGACTGTTTGAGGCTGTAGACAGGTGTCTTTTATACAGATAATGAGGTCAAACAGGTGCCATTAATACAGGTAACGAGTGGAGGACAGAAGAGCTTCTTAAAGAAGAAGTTACAGGTCTGTGAGAGCCAGAAATCTTGCTTGTTCGTGGGTGACCAAATACTTATTTTCCACCATGATTTACAATTAAATTCTTTAAAAATCCTGCAATGTGATTTCTTGGATTTTTTTCTTAATTTTGTCTCTCATGTTGTCTCTCAAGTGTACTTATGATGAAAATTACAGACCTCTCTCATCTTTCTAAGTAGGAGAACTTGTACAATCAGTGGCTGACTAAATACTTTTTTGCCCCACTGTATGGTCATCATACCAGTACTAAACGAATGGTATATGTAGTGTAATTGTGGCAAACATAAATTAGGGTAAACATAAATCACTGTCAAAGACAATGTTGCAGTTCTTCACAAGGACACAGGATAGTATTGATTTATATGCAGTGCAATACTCAAATGATACATGGTGGCACGGTGGTGCAGTGGAGCGGACTCTGCCTGTGTGGGTTTTGCATGCGCGTCAGTTCAGTTGCCATCTCTAAAAGTGTACCATTGTGATGGAGTGTGTATGTTCTCTGCAATGGATTGGCACCCTGTCTAGTGTTGGTTCCCACCTTGCGCCCTGTACTGCTAGTTAGACCCCGGCTTCTTGTGACCCTGAATTTGACAGTCTGTTAAATGATAACACCAAAGGTTGTGTTACTATTTTGGCATTACATGTACTATAGCAGTATTTGGTTTGGGATACAGTCTATATGGTAAGTTCTTCTCAGAAATCCGGACTGGAACTCTATTTCAACAATAGAGAGTGACGCAAAAGCCGATTCTAGACCTCAAACGAGCAGTCAAGTTAGTTGGCCATTACTGCAGGGACTTGGGTTTTAGTCTTGGCGATGCCATGACCTTCCCATTTTTAAAAACTCTTCATCTTAAATGGGAACATACTTTCTTTGTGTGTAATGGGAACTCATGTGTCATCGTTCATTCTTATGGAAGATGCTCGGCTCGCTCCTCATCACACGCACACAGCTGGTCTGGATTAAGAATGGCCTTGAGGGTTATTTTTAGTTTATTGAGTGATTATGGGGGTCGTCTAAAAGCTGCACAATCATTGTGGCGAAAGATGAGGTCAGGGCCACTGTGTGGATGATCTGACTTGCTGTGTGATGTCATCTGTTTCTCAAGCCTGATGACTCCACACGCATTACTACACACAGGACTTTTGAATGATCTCAGAAGCAGTTAATGCCGAATAAGTCATTTTAAACCATTAAAATACTCTATGGAGAATGAGTTGTTGCATTTTTGATAGTCCCTTCGAAATGTTTTAGTCGAAGTAAAATACAGTGGTACCTCAGTTACCATCATTCATTCGTTCCAGAAGGCTTTTCGAGAACTAAAAATGACGAGTACAGAGCAAATTTTAGCCATAAGGAATAATGTAAATTGACTTAATCCGTTCCAGACCCCCAGAAAATCAACACTGTAGAAGGCTGACACTGACCCAGCCCCATACCATGACAGAGCCTGGCTTTTGGACTTGTTCCTGATAATAGTCTGGATGGTCCTTTTTGTCTCCGGTCCAAAAAAGATCTGCGATACGGATTCCTCTGACCACAATGTTTCCACTGTGTGATGGCCAATCCCAGATGCCTCCGAGCCCAGAAGTCGATGCCGCTTCTGGACATGGTTAACATAATGTTTCTTTTTTTGTGCAGTAATGTTTTAAGTGGCATTTGTGAATGTAACTCTGTATTGTAGTGCTTGATAAAGGTTTGATAAAGTAGTCCCTTGCCCATGTGGTTCTACCAGCTACAGGAAATTTGTATGTAGTATGAAAAAGCTGAAAAGAATCAGAAAAAGACAGCTTCTACAGAGTACAGTGCCAAGTATTTAGTGTTAAGTATTGACAATTCTACAATTCCAAGAAGCTTCATCAGTAATGGTCTTTTTGGCAGGGTAGCAGCCAAGAAACCACTTTTCGAATGGGGAACGTTATGAAAAGGCTATATATATGCTAAAGCTCACAAAGATTGGAATGAATATCAGTTTAACATAATATTATGGACTGACAAATCCAAGTTTTTGGGTCCAATCGTCAACAATATGTTATTTGTGGTCATTATACCATTGCTAAAACAACAAATCTAAAGGTGTCCTGAGACTTTTGCGCAGTACTGTACATGTTAGCATTTAAATACTGTTATGTTACATCATTTTAAAATGAAAGCAGGGCAATGTTTTGGGTCAACGTCTTCAGCATTTTTCCTCTTTCTAAAATCCAAATCTCAGAAGTTTGGCTGACATTTCCTTGCAACCCTTCCTAGCCAAAGGAGTAACAATTTGCAACCATGTGAGTAACTAGTACGATTACAGCAAACTAAGATGTAACACGTTACATCACTGTTGTAGGGAGAAGTACCGGTAATTACAAGACGGTAACGTGTTCGCCAACCATCAGAAAACAACCACAGCCTCTCCAGATCCTCAGCCCTCCAAATGTCCCCCTGCAGTTTTGCTGAAACTGCTCCAGCCTTTCTGTCCATTGTACCAGTTACTGAAGATGTGTTTACAAAAGAGAAGCAAATTAAAACAGACCTACTTTCGGAGACTTTGTTTTTTATTTAGGTTATTCATAAACCAACATAGAGTCAAAAGAACATTCCATATACAGGCAGGCTGGCTTAGAAGTGGAAGAAGAAAATCTTTCATTAAAAGTCTTGTATGTATTTGTGTTTAAACAAAAGTAAATGGCAAAAAAAAAAAAAAAAAAAAACCAACAAACTGAAGGCGAATGATACTTGTACAAGTTGCATGAGTACATACTGTAGTCTTGTTTGGATATATTTTTTAAATGACTTGCAAGCTTAGAAGTTGTGCAATTTATCAATCCCCATCCAACTTCCTGTCAAAGCTGAAGACTCTGCGTTAACTGCAATACAAGTACCAGAGCTGCGTATGTGTGTATATATATTAATATGAAAGAAAGAGACAGGAGTACATAATCTGAATGGCAGTATGTAGTTATGGCGATAAAGCCACGGAAAAACCACAGCTTTAATAATATAATTTAATGACTGGCTGTAAATGCTGCACTTCAGCGTTATCCTTTTCTTTCGGAAGAAGACATAAATGCACACTCAGCAGCCACTTTATTAGGTACACCTCCTTATTTCTACACTCCTTTTCCATTTCTTCAGTTCCACTTACCATATACATGCATTTTGTAGTTCTACAATTACAGACTGTAGTCCATCTGTTTCTCTACATACTTTTACTCTGTTCTCTAATGGTCAGGACCCCACAGGACAGGTACCATTTGGATGGAGGATCATTCTCAGCACTGCAGTCACACTGATGTGGTTGTGGTGTGTTAGAACGTGTTGTGCTGGTAGGGGTGGATCAGACAGCAGTGCTGCTGGAGTTTTTAAACATCTCAGTGGACTGAAAATAGTCCACCAACCAAAAATGTCCAGCCAGCAGCATCCTGTAGGCACTTTACATCTATAAGTTGGAGCAATAAGGTAGATGTGTCTAATAGAGAGCACAGTGAGTGAACAGTGTTTAAAAACTCCAGCAGCACTGCTGTGTCTGATCCACTCTTACCAGCACCACCACATCACTCAGTTTGCATGTACTTAACAATCCGATAACTGCAGAAAGTCAGATTTTGTCAGTAATCAGAACAAGTATACATGCACTTGAGTAATCAGATGATGTGAAACCTCTGGGTTTCTACTTTGCAACCAGCCAATAAGCTCACAGAAATGCGTGACAAACTTCAAACTTTAATATTAAATAATAAAATGATCATTTTCTCGAAAATATACTGCATTTCTCTCCACAAAGTGCCTTTACTTCCATAGCAGGTTTAACTTCCGGGGTTGCCAGATTTAGCGTGAAAAGCAAACGCTAAAGTCAAAGGACAAAGAGGCCAAATAAAGCCAAGTCTTTAGATTGTGCAGACCTGGCAACCGTGGGGGAAGGCTAGCACAGATGGGAAGACTGAAAACACCGATAACAATCAGGTAACTGGTATACATGCTATGAGTAATCAGATAACTGGAGTAAAATGCAGCTCTCTTTATCGTATTTCTTAATCTGATTTCTAGATCGGAGTCTGCTCTATACAGAACTACTTGAACAATCAGATACCTCAGTGTTACTGTGGTGGTCCTGACCATTAGAGAACACAAGAAAGGTGATTCAAAGTATGTATGAAGCAGATGGACTACAGTCTGTAATTGTAGAACTACAAAATGCTTGGACAAGGAGTGTAGAAACAAGGTGGTGTACCTAATAAAGTGTGGGTGTGTTTCTGCGATTCCAAATTGCACAGAAATACGCTTTAGCATTACAACCGCCAACACATAATTAGTGTTGCTAGGTTCTATAGTGTAACTTTGTGACACCACATAATCTCTAATAACAGCCCATGCCCTCCACGTTCTACTCAACAAGCCCTATCCATAACAATTCCCACACTTCTCCTTCCATCAAGCCTAACACTCTCGTCCGCTGACACAGAGCAAGTCTGTCAGTACTTTAACACTTCCTCATGACCAAACATAAAATAACGAAAAAAAACAATAAGGCCCGGCCTTGTGCAATACCTACTTAATGGCACCGTATAGATCTGGACTGGGTGAATATCTGTGGCAGCGTGTTCGATCTATCTACTTCCAAAACGTTGTGGTTCACACAGAAAATAGGGATCGCCCTTATCAGAAATCCCACACCATTCAGACTCGTTCAACTTTAAAAGTGCCCCAAGAAGTATCTAAAACCAAGCCCGTCCCCTTTCACCACCCTATTACCCATAAATATTTCTGCTACAAAATTCGACAGATCTCCAGCAACTCAAATGGCGACTAAGACACTGAGTACCAGCGTAGGAACACATGCAGAACTAGATGCTACTTCTTGTTTTAAAATGAGAAACCTTTTTTTTTTTTTTTTTTAGTTTTAAGCATTTTCACTTTAATACTCTCAGAACACTTGTGAAATAATCAGGCTACGGCACAGCAAGGTGATGACGGGACCTGCTCTCTCAAATCGGCTTGATGCAATTCGTTTTGTACTTGAGAGGAACTGGACGAAGTGACTTCGGTGCCCGTCGCACCCTCCCCTCCCTCCCTCCCCCTCTATTTGCCTGTGGACCAGAATCAAATCACTCATGGTGAAGGAAAATCTCTAAGAAAATAATGCTTTAC
The DNA here is from genome assembly GCA_025084515.1 of Ancistrus triradiatus. Lineage (NCBI taxonomy): Eukaryota > Metazoa > Chordata > Actinopteri > Siluriformes > Loricariidae > Ancistrus > Ancistrus triradiatus. The sequence goes on along the minus strand of JAJAGP010000213.1, from coordinate 352,491 downwards.
ATGGTTCTTCAGATTCTTCATCAGCTGATTGAAGACCACATGATGGCTTAAGGCTCCACCGGTAAGGCAGTGGTTGTGTTGAGTTCGGGGGGGAAAGTGGCACTGGAGTAAATGAGTCAGGGTTCATAGGTAAGGTCTATGGCTGGTAAGGGTCTACAGGTCATCGCTCTCCACCAAGCCGCCGGGGGGTAGGGGGCTGGAGTCGGGGAAGAAGGCTGCCTTCACGTCCAGGCCACGCTCGGTCAGAGCAGCATAGCGGCTGGTTGAAGGACGCACCTTCTTTGGCTTTGGGATCTGTGACTGATGGTAGGGGGCTATGGAAAGAAGATGATAAGTTTTAGTTGACTTCAGTAATGAATGTAATAGGCTCCATATTTTAAGCATAACTTGAAACTCCATTGACATTTTGTTCAAAGTTTCATTTTGGAGTATTTTTGAGTGTAGAATATCCTTAATACTAGCCATTCCTAGTCTGGGTCGCGGGTGCTTAGCCAGTGACACAGAGCACAACTCTAGATACGGTGCCAATCCATTCTAGGGGAGTATACTTATGCAATGCACAGATATCTGCATTTTGTTTAAGAAAAAAACATTCAAATTGTTTAAAAATAAAATCTTAGGCCACTGTTACATTAGATATACGTTTGTTTCAGCAATGGATTAATGACCATATATAATTATTTCTCCGTTTCTTTATTAGAATACAACCAGAAAACACTAAAAATGTGTATCCATTATTAAAAACTGAAAGAATAAATCAGGAAACAGCTTCTAACGTCTACAATGGCAAGTAATTAGTGTGACCTCCCCTTACACTTGAGCAATAGCAGCATCTGGATGCCAAGTTGAACCTGCTACAGTCCAAAGTAGTTCAGTCAGGAATGGTCTTTTTGGAAGGGTAGCAGCCAAAAAAAGGCTTTTTCGAAGGGGGAACAGGGTGAAAAGCCTAAGATGTGCCAAAGCTCACAAATACTGGAATGAACATCAGTGGCAAAGAGTGTTATGGAGTTTGAGTCCAAGCTTGAAATATTGGTTTCCGATCGACAATGTTACATATGGTCATTATACCAGTGTTAAAACAACATCGGGTGGGGGCTTAATACTTTTGCAGAATACTGTATATATATCAGGCAAATTGTAAACAACCCACATTTTAATTCCAAGTTATAATAATACAAAATCATGGAACACAGACATATATAGTGCCCTATGTATGTTGAATGTGTGTGTCTGTGTGTGAGATCAGCTTACTATGTATATCAAGTCGTGCTGTGGTAGAGACGATGCCAGCTTCGTTCTTGGCTGAGACGGTGTACCAGCCTGCATCTTCCTTCATAGCTGGCTGGATGATCATGCACAGATAGCCAAAGTTGTCCTGATGCATGCTGAGGGGTGAAGCACAGAACGGTCAGAATGTTTTCTCTCACATTGCATCCTGAGGTTTCTGCAAACATTTGTAGTTCTTCTCCTGTCAAAAGTTCTCCAGACTGACTGCCCATGTCTCACCATTTGATTTTTATTTGTAAAGTCAAATCAGATTTATTTCTATAGCGCTTTTTACAATGGAGCATTGTCTCAAAGCAACTTTACAATTTTAGATTATTTCCTAATATCTACGTGCAAGCCTAGGGCGACAGTGGCAAGGAAAAACTCCTTAAGCGCTATGAGGAAGAAACCTTAGGAGGATCAAGACTCAAAAAGCAACCCAACCTCCTTGGGCAAGATTTGTTGGTTTCATTCCATTTTTGTCAATGATGGTCAATTATAAGAACTTAAAGATGCACAATTTAGCTTTCTAATCATGTGGTCAGATGAAACCAAAATAGAACTTTTTTTAAAAACTCATCTCGTCGTGTTTGGAGGAAGAAGAATGCCGAGTTGCATCCCAAGAACACCATACCTACTGTTAAGCATGGGGGTGGAAACATCATGCTTTGGGGCTGTTTTTCTGCAAAGGGGACAGGACGATTGATGTATCTTGAGATTTTAAGCCAAAACCTCCTTCCATCAGTGAGAGCATTGAAGATGGAACGTGGCTGGGTCTTCCAGCATGACAATGATCCCAAACATACCACTCGGGCAACAAAGGAGTGGCTCCATAAAGGTCCTGGAGTGGCCTAGCCAGTCTCCAGACCTCAACCCCATAGAAAATTTGTGGAGGGAGTTAAAAGTCCATGTTGCCCCAAAACATCACTGCTCTAGAGGAGATCTGCATGGAGAAATGGGCCAAAATACCAGCTACAGTGTGTGCAAACCTGGTGAAGACTTACAGGAAACCTTTGACCTCTGTCATTGCCAACAAAAGTTATGTTACAAAGTATTCAGTTGAACTTTTGTTACTGACCAAATACTTATTTTCCATCATAATTAACAATTAAATTCTTAAAAATCCTACAGTGTGATTTCCTGGATTTTTTTTCTCATTTTGTCTCTCATAGTTGAAGTGTAGCTATGATAAAATTACAGACCTCTCTCATCTTTCCAAGTAGGAGAACCTGCACAATTAGTGGCTGACTAAATACTTTTTTGCCCCACTGTATGTCTATGATTCACTGAATATTAAGACCGACCTGATGAATCCTCTTTAAAATTGCTGGCAAAATCTCGGCTCTCCCAAGTGCGCCTAAATAAATATTCCATTCGCACTTCTTTAAAAGAAGGACGCAAATGTGAGCAAAACGCTCACACTGTAGAACCCCGTATAGGCAGCGGTCCAAAACGCTAGCCTATTATCGCGGCTCGAATACTGGTGGTGCCTTCTAGCCGCAGGCATGATTGGCTGTGCTACCCTGCCATGTGATAGACTGGTGCCCCATTGCAGGTTTGTTTGTTTGTATGATTATTTGTTCATTTAACATCAAATAAGCATCAATGGCTATTCATTAGCAGGTTTACAAATTAGAAAATAAAAGTAATAACGCCAAAATAAGATTTGTGGTTGTAACCTAACTACAAATCTATGTTCATGTCTTTGTATTGTATTTGTTGCAAATACCAATCACAAGCTTTTTTTCTTATTAATCTCTGGCTACCCTGCCAAACCTCATGATTCATGCAGCCGATTCATGCAGCCAATTCATGGGTTCTGACTGAGGCATTCTCTATTGTGACACTTGGTAAATTTCATGGCTCCAGAGAGCTGAGTGGGGCGGGGTGAAACAAAATATTTTACAAGTTGTGGCTCCAAACTGTCAAATGTAGACGTAAAAAAAATGGTATGCTACAAACCCATAAAGTAAGACATGAATGCAAACTAAATGAGTGAACAATGAGTTGCAAATGTGGTTTGTTACAAATTCCACATTGAAACTGCTACGCATTTACTATAGTTGTTAATGACTGCATACACTTACCAGCTACTGCACAATTCACCAAACATGGCCTACAGCTACCCACACCCCTCACACCGAAAACTACACTTTTACTGCTTTCTTGATGTGGTCGACCAGTTATGCAACAAAACTCTTTTCTCTGGTAGAGTCATTTTGTGCTGTTCATAAGACGGCCTAATTTAGCCAGTTGCCGTAAACATGAAACTCTCTGAGGTGGTGCAGACATAATGTGTTTGTAGAGGGCCTTGCCGTTCTGTGCCTGAATGTGCATGCTGCTCTTTACAAGGCTTTCCATGTCGCTGTTTGTGTATACACGCTGGAGCAGTTTGGACAGCCTGTCAGCTGTAACCGACCAAGAGTTGCCATATTTGGAGTTGACAGTGTGCAGCAGCTATTGACCTGCTTGCGAAATAAATGTACCTTCTGAGGAAGAACATGGAGCACAACGTCTGTGTTAGATGGGGATTTAAACCTTGCATTGTAATGTAAACTTTTCTGGGATGGAAGGATGAAAAGGAATTCTGAGAGAGAAAAAAATTTCAAATTATATATACAGGTAGTCCTCGACTTACGACGCAGATCCGTTCCTAGGTGGCGTCGTAAACCGATTTTCGGTGTAAGTCGGAACACACGTACATACTATTACGGTTCGGCATCCTACACGATGGCGAATCGTGAAAATGAGACAAAAGGGATTATAGGACCCAAATAGCAGTTAGCTCCAGATGGTTAGTAGTGATGAACGGAAATGAATAGAAAAATAAAAAACAAGATTAATAAAATACAAACAAACGGCAGACAAAGAAAAAAAGAGAGATTTGTGGTGTCACGGCGCGTATGCAGGGCAGAGAAAGGCGCGGGGTGCGGCAGCTTTATACGCCTGATTGTGGATATAACCATGTGGAGGTATCCCTCTTTAAAATGCTCAAAATGATATTAAAACAGAGAAATACTCATTTTAAACAGGGAGGAGGAAACAGCCGCTAGACGCGGCTTTGTAAATGCCTCAAAAAAATGATGAGAATATCACTGAGAACACACCCGTGCTTAAACTGAGAAGTCTCTGCATTCAAATAGGCCGAGATCGGTGCTGAAGCCCCGTTCAAACAAACCATTGGACGCAGTCAAACTGAGGAAGTCTCTGTTTAAGCTGTCAGAGATCAGCGCTAGAGGAGCGCGCACGTTATACAAACACACCAGACACCACACACACACAAACAACCCCACAACACAAACGCCTCGCTTGAGCGCTGCTCTATGCCTGGTTTTTTTTTAAGCAGAGATTTCTTGTAGGTCGTGTGTGTGTGTATGTGTGTGGGGTCAACGTGCGCGCTCCTCTAGGCTGATCCTCTGGACAGTTAGAAAAAAGCCCCCCCTCCCCCTTAGTCCTTCAGTTAGTCCGTGCGTGCAAGCGCGTAGTAGGTAACACACAGGAAAGCCCGGAAAAGCGAATCAGCAGGAGAGATTAGGATAAGGATAACAGACGCGATACGGAAAGAACGAGGGTGGGAACGTGATTGGAAGGGCGGCGTTTGGTGAGCAGGGGCCACGAGGGAGCAGGGGGCGAAGGTGGGCGTGGTGCGACGAGCGAACGTGACAGTAATTATCAAAAAAAAAAAAAAGCCTCATAACATGTATTCTTCCGCCGGGCCACACCAAAAACACGAAGTTCGCGTATGAAAGTTTACGACGCAAAACCACTTTCTTACAGTCGAAAAAAGGCTTTTATACAGTAACATGGGAGAAGCGTGTAACTACGAAACGTCGTAACTCGACGACCAGTCGTACCCGAGGACTACCTGTATAGGAAGGGAATTTGAAAAAACATCTGATTAATGACAGTCATACATACCATGCCTTGCAAAAGTATTCGGCCCCCTTGAACTTTTCAACCTTTTGCCACATTTTAGGCTTCAAACATAAAGATATGAAATTGTAATTTTTTGTTAAGAATCAACAACAAGTGGGACACAATCGTGAAGTGGAACGAAATTTACTGGATATTTTAAACTTTTTTTTAGAAATAAAAAACTGAAAAGTGGGGCGTGCAAAATTATTCGGTCCCTTTACTTTCAGTGCAGCAAACTCACTCCAGAAGTTCAGTGAGGATCTCTGAATGATACAATGTTGACCTAAATGACTGATGATGATAAATAGAATCCACCTGTGTGTAATCAAGTCTCCGTATAAATGCACATGTTCTGTGATGGTGTCAGAGTTCTGTTTAAAGCGCAGAGAGCATCATGAAGACAAAGGAACACACCAGGCTGGTCCGAGATACTGTTGTGGGGAAGTTTAAAGCCTGGTTTGGATACAAAAAGATTTCCCAAGCTTTAAACATCTCAAGGGGCACTGTGCAAGCGATCATATTGAAATGGAAGGAGTATCAGACCACTGCAAATCTACCAAGACCTGGTCGTCCCTCTAAACTTTCAGCTCAAACAAGAAGACTGATCAGAGATGCAGCCAAGAGGCCCATGATCACTCTGGATGAACTGCAGAGATCTACAGCTGAGGTGGGAGACTCTGTCCATAGGACAACAATCAGTCGTACACTGCACAAATCTGGCCTTTATGGAAGAGTGGCAAGAAGAAAGCCATTTCTCAAAGATATACATAAAAAGTTTGCCACAAGCCACCTGGGAGACACACCAAACATGTGAAAGAAGGTGCTCTGGTCAGACGAACTTTTTGGCCACAATGCAAAACGTTATGTTTTTGGTGTAAAAGCAACACAGTCCTCACCTGAAACGCACCAATCCCCACTGTCAAACATGGTGGTGGCAGCATCATGGTTTGGGCCTGCTTTTCTTCAGCAGGGACAGGGCAGATGGGTAAAATTGATGGGAAGATGGATGGAGCCAAATACAGGACCATTCTGGAAGAAAACCTGTTGGAGTCTGCAAAAGACCTGAGACTGGGACGGAGATTTAGCTTCCAACAAGACAATGATCCAAAACAAAAAGCAAAATCTACAATGGAGTGGTTCACAAATAAACGTATCCAGGTGTTAGAATGGCCAAGTCAAAGTCCAGACCTGAATCCAATCGAGAATCTGTAGATAGAGCTGTTTTGCAAGGAAGAATGGGCAAAAATTTAATTCTCTCGATGTTCAAAACTGATAGAGACATACCCCAAGCGACTTGCAGCTGTAATCGCAGAAAAAAAAGGTGGCGCTTCAAAGTATTAAAGCAAGGGGGCCGAATAATTTTGCACGCACCACTTTTCAGTTTTTTATTTCTAAAAAAAGTTTAAAATATCCAATAAATTTCGTTCCACTTCACAATTGTGTCCCATTTGTTGTTGATTCTTCACAAAAAAATTACAATTTCATATCTTTGTTTGAAGCCTGAAATGTGGCAAAAGGTTGAAAAGTTCAAGGGGGCCGAATACTTTTGCAAGGCACTGTACATACACACACCCACACACCTCTCTGGTTAAAAAGGTTTAGCATGTGTATTTGTGCTGCCATAAATATTATTTATGCCATACGTTGATGTTTTGTTAAGTGATATTACAGTTATTACAGACATTAAAGTGGCCTGTTCTGGATATTAGTGTTTCTTCAAGTGGACACATTCCCTCTTGGTTGTGTGCACCCAGAGAGGTATGTTTCATTATGTTCAAATTCCATCGTTCGCATTTATAGTTTGGTTCTACAGTGAGCTTGTAACTGAAGGGCCACGGTGTTGTGTCTTTCCTGCAGGAAGTGATATGAATAGCAGTTTAAGCTTCTGATGCTGTGTAGAGTTCCACTCGGTATCTGACATTTTTACGCATCATTTGCACGCAGTGGTCAACGTCTGGTCGATGTCTATTTCAGTCAACGACCCGTTTCACCGAACATGATGCCTCTATACCAATATAGGTTTTGCCATCCCTTTGTTCTCAAAGCCTGAGATTCCCCAAGATGTTGAAAACATTTCATAGAGATTCAGCTCCTGTGGTTTTTAGGTGCACTTTCATGTTGCGAATCTCCCATTCTACCACATATCAAAGGTGTTCTACTTGATTCAGATCTGGTGCCTGAGAAGGCCACTGAACATCCCTGAACTCACTGTCATGTTCATGAAACCCATCAGAGACGACTTTTGCTGTGCAACATGGTGCATTATCCCACTGGAAGTAGCCAGTAGAAGATGGGTAAATTGTGACCGTGACGGGATGCACATAGTCAGCAACAGTACTCAAAACAGGCTGTGGCATTCATGTTATGACTGAGCATTATTATTAATAGGCACAATGTGCACCAAGAAAACACTCCCCACACAACCTCCACTAGTCTGGACTGTTGACAAAAGGCAGGCTGGAACCATGCATCAGCAGAAACTGTGATTCATAAGACGAGGCTATGTTTCCGGTCTTCAACTGTCTTCCTTGTTATGCCCACTGCAGCCTCAGCTTTCTGTACTTGGATGACAAGTGGAACCCATTGTTGTCTTGTACTTTTTCTGCTCTTGTAGCCAACTGGCCTCAAGTTTCCACATGCTGTGCATTCTGAGATTCTTGGATATCGGAGTTTCTACCCTTTGTAACCAGTCTGGCCAGGTGACATTAACAAGGCGTTTCTGTCCGCAGAACTGCCACTCACTGGATGTTTGTCTTTATTGTGCCTAGAGTAAACTCTAGACTGTTGTGCAAGAAAGTCCCAGAAGATCGTCAGTTATCAAAATACTCAAATCAGACTCTCTGGCAATCAATGCCACGGTCAACATCACTGAGATCACATTTCCCAATGATGATGGTTGATGTGAACATGAGTGAAGATGAAGCTGCTGATCTGTATCTGCACGACTTATATACACTGTACTGTTGCCACACGATCAGCTGATTAGAGAATTGCATGAATGAGTAGGTGCTCCTAATAAAGTGTTCAATGAGTGTTTCTGGTTTAATACTTTTGTGAACCGTGTAACTAACCTGCACTGCGATTGGTGAAACTGCTATCAGAGTCAAAGCAACGACTGTTGGAGTTGACGTACCTTATTCTGTCGGTGTTGTGAGTGATGGACTCATTTTCCTTCTTCCAGAAAATCTGGGGGAATGGGACTCCGGATACACGGCACTCCATGCGCACAGGGTAACCCTCGGCGACACTGGTGTTCTGCAGCTTCTCAATGAAGGTGGGAGCTTTGTGCATCTCTTTAGCTACAGCGGAGAGGATCAGAGGCGATGCTTAGCTAATCAGTGGAACGACTTTATTTGATGGCATGCAACTATTTGTATGTGAAGAATAAGCACATTTGTTAGAGGGAGATTTGAAAAGGTAACGCACCAGCTACTATCAGCTCCAGATTGAAGGAGTTCTGTCCAGCCCTGTTGCTGGCGATGCACGTGTACACTCCCGCGTCTCTGCTCGTGACAGGCTCGATGACCAGTGAATGGACTCCATTTTCTCTCACCAGCATCTTATGGGCGGAGTCTGGCCGGATGGTCTGACCATTCAGCTGCCAAATCAGGTCAGGGGTGGGCAGACCACTTACCTAAAGGGCAGATTCAGTTAGAGTGTGACAGCAAGAAAAACTACCTTTTGGGCCACCATTAGATTAGATATTCCATTGTTTTAGCAATGGTATAATGACCATATATAGCTACAGTGATTCTTCCATTCTAGACCACCTCGATTTTTGACGCATTTTGACTAGAAAATTTGTCTCGGCTCATCTTGGTACCTGGCACACTTGCTTAAACTTGTGGGAGTTGAGCCAGCGACTCGTTTCAGCTGAAACTCGATTAACGATTCATGAGCCACAATGATTTAGTACATAGTGATTCAGATTCGCAATATCCTTTGCTCAGTGCAGATCTCCGCTGTGTTTATCATGTTTTTCTTTATTTTTACATCTACAGTACTGTATTCTTGGTGCAAATGAGCCTCCATGGTTAGTAATGACAGCCAACCGAGAGGAAATGGGAACTGAATCCTCTTGGCTTTCAGGTTGAGCAGGTAGCATTAGCAGCTAGCACCCTGAGTTCAACAATAGAGTAAGTGTTTCGCTTTCACTTTTCACTTTCAATCCATTACTCACTAAATTATATGAGATTTTTCAACACTTTATTATAAAATATGATTTGGGTTAATGATTTTGGCCGACTGTAGGTTAATGGAAGTGTTAATGGGCTCATTCGATTTACATTATTCCTCGTCGTTTTTGGCACTCGACAAGCCTTCTGGAACGAATTAAGATGAGAACCGAGTTACCACTGTATTTCTCAGGCTATTTATTGGAATACAATCAGAAAATACAGGAAATTTGTATGGGGAATTGAAATAAATAAATAAACAAATACCAAAAAAAAAAATCTGAGAAAACAGTTTCTATGGGCTACATTCATTAATTTCTTATCCGCTTAATCCTGGTCAGGCAATCCTACCCTGTGGCACACATACTAAGGGCACTTTAGAAACACCAATTAACCTGTGGTGGCCCAGCGGTTAAGGTACTGGACTGTGAACCAGAAGATCCAGGGTTCAAATCCCACCTCTGCCAAGCTGCCACTGCTGGGTCCTTGAGCAAGGCCCTTAACCCACAATTGCTTGGATTGTAAGACTGTATCAATTGTAAGTCACTCTGGATAAGGGCGTCTGCTATAAGACATAAATGCAAATATAATGCACAGGTCTTTGGAATGTGGGAGGAAACTGAAGTATACGGAGTAAACCCACACAGACACAGGGGGAACATGCAAACTCCACACAGGAGGAGTCCGAGGTCAGGATCGAACCAGGGACGCTGGAGCTGTGAGACGACCGCACTAACCACTAGTTTAGTGTGATCTCCCCTTACACTGGAGCAATAGCAGCATCTGCCAGCTTCATCAGGTTGTCAAGCTGACCCTTCTACAGTCCAAAGAAGCCTTTTTGGAAAGGAAGCAGCCAAGAAACCATTTTTCCAGAAGGGGAACAGGATGAAAAGCTAAGATATGCTAAAGCTCACGAAGACTGGAATGAAGAAAAGAGTATTACAGAGTGACAAATCCAAGTTTATTATATATATGATCATTATACCATTGCTAAAACAACAAATCTAATAGTGGCCTAAGACTTTTTGGAGGGTTGGCTTTGTAAATTGTGTGTGCGCATGTTCTGGTGATGGGACGAGTTTTGGTGCAGTGAAAGGTGCCTACATATTCAAAATAGCAAAGTTTGTGATTTAGAATGTGATAAAACAAGGTTGAAAAACTAGCTAAGAATGACCAATCATACAAATTCAAGCAAAATCAAGGCAAATATGGATGGGACTGTGGTAGCCTAGTGGTTAAGGTACTGAACTCTGGACCAGAAGGTCCAGGGTTCAAATCCCACCTCTGCCAAGCTGCCACTGTTGGGTCCTTGAGCAAGATTGTAAGATTGTACCAATTGTAAGTCGCTCTGGATAAGGGCATCTGCTAAATGCTGTAAAAAAGTAAAATGGATGGTACAATCTTCATTTCTAATTGTATTTTCTGCAGCTTTCTGGTGCCTCAGACATTCTGCTTATATGTGTTGAGGCTCTGGAAAGATGTTAACCATTAACATCATACAAGCCCACAACATCTTAATAATTCTGTAGCCTCATATTCAAGATGACAAGGAATCTGGATTATATTCCTTGACAACAGCCTGATCAATTTAATGTCAACACTCACAATGTGTGCGTGTGTCTGTGTGTCTGCAGAGGCCTCTGGATAAGCAAATCTGCTTTGATTTCATTTCAGGAGTTGGCCATCTTGCAAACCCTGCTCTGAGGGACATTTTTGGCCTGGAAAGTTTGGAGCTGTAGGAAACAGATGGAATAAATACCCGCACCATTCACTGCAGCTTCTTTGCATTAGTGCATGTGTGAAAGAAAGTGGTGTTTTAGAGTGTGTGAATCCCTCTATATGGAAGTGTATAGCTTTATTATAATTGTATACTATAGCAGTGACAATAAGAAAAATGGATTCTAATAAAGGTGAGCAAGAATACAGCAGAAACAAATGGCTACTATAAGGGCCAGAACTAAAAACTTGTCATAATCTTCATATTCTGCACGGTGGTTAGTTTGCAGATGGGGAAACAAGTTAGTTACATTTACAGCATTTAGCAGACGCCCTTATCCAGAGCGACTTACAATTGATACAGTCTTACAATCCAAGCAATTGTGGGTTAAGGGCCTTGCTCAAGGACCCAACAGTGGCAGCTTAGCAGAGGTGGGATTTGAACCCTGGACCTTTTGGTCCATAGTCCAGTACTTTAACCGCTAGGCTACCACAGACCAGTTAAAAGTGTTAGTTATCAAGCTGTCCATAATGGCAACTGATTTCCAAACCAATCCTTGATAAACGAATCTAAATTAAATCTAATAACATAGACTGCGAGGCTGATGGTGTCTATATTTTGTCTCCTGGCTCAGTTCACTCACTTTTAACTTCAGTCATGAGTTTTTAGGTAGAAGGCTAGCTTCCACAGTGGTGACTCAGTGAATATGTGGACTCTTAAGGCAGTATACTCAATGTCAGATCACACATAAAACAACAATTAAGATGCTATTGTATACGCTACACATCACACACCCCTAATTTCTGTCATGCCTTTCCACTGGAATGCATAGGGAGGAATTTATTTCCAGAAATTTGAACAGAAACTTTCTTTTGCCATAATGCAATAAAGGTATTCGTGATATTTTCAATTATGAATCCTGTCATCCATGCAGGGGTAACTTCATATTGTTTGTTGACATTATGACAATAGGTTTGGTAATAATGCATGTACAGCAGAAGCTCGGAATTCAAGCTCAATTTGTTCCAGGCGGCCATTCAAATTCCAATTTGTTCAAAGTCGGAATCAAATTTCCCCATATCAATTAATGTAAATAGAATTAATCTGTTCCCGACCCCGAAATGATTGTTTTTTTATGCTAATATTTGTATGTAATTAATGATTAAAAGCATGAATAAAGCAAAGGAATGTATTACCAATAACAATAAATACATGAAAAAAGCAAAAATAAAGTGAAACTTTATAGCCACTGAGGTGAACACGGTTTCGGCAGGTTTTATCACTGGGACAATGCGCCGAGACTGAGGGGGCATCTGAAATCACACCCATAGACTGACAGAATGTAATCTAATCTAATCTACCTCTGATCACACCCGAGTACTCCACTGTACTCCAAATCTCTGGCTAATCAGGCATCATGTTCTGAAGAATGGGGGCCCTGCCGTCTGCCTATGCCTTTAGTCCTTCTTAGAGTTGTAGTAATTTAAAGGGAAAGTGTGTGTTTGTGTGTGTGATCTCACCTTGCAGTCCATTCGACAGAGCCTGCCCTCCTGCACAATGAGGTCTCCGGGGGCCTGCAGGAAGTGAGGGCGGAAGTGACGCTCTTGAATGTTCTCGTTCTCTTCCCCACCATCCCTGGACCTGGAGCGAGGTCTGTTACAGAAACAGAGGTACAATTACTGTGGTGGCAAAAAGAAATAGCTTAAAGCTCATTAGAGATTTTGTGAAATGTCTGGTACAGGAGTTCTACCAGAAATTGTCTCTTTTAGTGGTTGTAGTACGCCAGGCTTTAAGACATAGGATAGATAATCTTTCTTAAGACGGAGAATAGAGGATGATTTAACAATGATATCAATGTGGCACAGTATCTGAGCGATTGTCTGTTCTTTTATGATAAAGTGGAACCTTGCCATCTTGGCTGTTGTTATAAGAATTTCTGTTATAACGTATGACGAATTTTAATCCTTTAACGTAGTATCCAAACCACTAACCACTACGAATGGTAATCAGGAAAAAAATGGAAGTAAGCGGAATTCCGAATGACTCCTGACCTTCACAGAGTCTCTAAACACATCAACTGACTTAGAACAGTCTCTAGCCCGAATAAACAAGCAAGCCAGCACACAACCAGTTAGGGTATTTACACACGAATGAAGGACTTCCGCTCTTAAACTCCCGCCTCTGCTCGTGGATCTGCAGCATTGATTAGATGTTGAGGTGACCAGCTATTTACGGAGTTAAAGGACAGATTTTTTTGTCATATTATAATTTATTATCATTTTCAATACCTCGTTTGTTAGAGACGCACCGATTGCAATTTTCTTAAATTCTTATTTCCTATTTTTTAAACACATGATGGCCAATTCCGATTTTGTACGACTCTATTCAAGAATTATAAATGAGAGCACACAGATCATTTTTGTTCAACTTTTCTTTTAATGGGGACTTCTTCCATTAAAAAGAAAGATGGCGGCAGCTGCTGGCTTGTGTCTGGCTATGCACTCTCTGCAGAGTTAGCTTTAGTTTTGTTATATTCCACATATTCAGTTAGGTGATGCCGTTTTAAATGGCTTATTAGTATTAGTTTTTGGTCTTCCTCCGTTGTTTACTTTCTCCATGCATACTGCAAATAGTATTCACTTACTGTGAAGAATTACAACGCTGAAGATATGGCTGTAACCCAAATAACACTACATCACTGCACCCACAATAATGCTGTGCTATATAGGAAGTGACTATTTAGTGCCCCAAGTAGGAGCACAACTGAAAAGTAACACTTCCACATCAGCACCGATCTGCTTCATAAACAAACACACAGTTTAAAGCTGGAAATGTGTTTAAAGCAGAATTATATTGTGAATTAATGTTAGAGAAGCAATGGGCTTTTCATGCATTTCTGTGTTTGTGCACATCTGGCTATCTGTGACCAGCACAGAATCGGTTCTATGAGCCTGAACGGACCCGGTTACAGCCCGGTTGCAGCTGAAAACCGTTCGATTTCAGTCACTAGCCGATCAATTGGTGCATCTCTAGTCACAATACTAATAGGTCACAGCAGCGGTGTAGAATCAAATTACAGAATATCATAAAATTTAAAGCGATCAATCTGTGTTCCAGGCTGTTAAACGGGCTGATGTTTGTCGCTGGCTTTTAAATGAATTTAATATGGAGAAAAAGTGGTTGGACACATGAAGTCATCAGTAGAAGTCAGTACACTCGAGACAAATGTCTATGCCCAGTTTTTATACAAATAAAAAAAGTCCCTCAAAAAGAACAAACCGATGAAACGAATGGAAAAATGAATACATCAAATCTCTGGCATTTTAAATCTCATAGAACAACATTCACACGTCACAATCAATATTACTGAAAAAGAATGGACTACAAAGCTTCTGTTCGTAAAAACTCAAAATATGCAGGTGCCTTTAAAACTGGTAAACACCCTCATTATGACTGCTAATCCCTCCAAGCCATGCTGAGGTCAGGGATGGGTCAGAGATCAAATACAAGTGACTCGATCATGACCTCATATATTACAGCGACTGGATGGAGCTTGCCATTACAGCCTGACTTGGATGATAGATACGTGCTTGATTCAAGACAGGGAGCACTGTGTTTACCTGCGGATGTGGCCAGGTGTGGAGCGTTGGCTCCGCCCTCTCTGGTTGACTGCTTGCACCATCATTCTTCCAGTGCAGCTCACCCTTCCCTGAGAGAAAGAAAGACAGGCAAGATATTACTCAGAGCCGATATACTTTAATACTTCTGTTAACAAAGATTGAGCTGATTGGTGTCCTTGTATTAACCATTTTCATTTCTGTAGCATTATCATGTCTGGGCTATGAGATGCAAGTCAATGAACGTTTGCATGGGCGTGTCTCGGAGTCGTGTATAATTATGGTAAATCCTGGTTGGTTTTGTGGGTGTGTGTGTCTGAACTCCAATCTGGGATAGGTTCTAATTTCACAATTATTTCTAATCATAGTTATTAGGGATTGAATCAATGATACTTTGGTTCTAAAGTATTCCAAAGTTGTTTGAACCCGTCTCTCTCAAAACCACTTGATTTGGCTTCGTGTCTTTCGCGATGTAATTGGTGACGGCATTTGTTACGACTTGCCATCTGTTGCTTTTCTTGTCGTAAGGCGCTTTAAACGCAGAATGGTTTTGCAAAAGGTTGCCAGGTGTGTTTTTGTGCTGGTATCTTGGCTGGTTTAAGCCTGTAGTGGCCAGTTGACTCCGGAATTTCTCATAATCTTCATATTCTGCACGGTGGTTAGTTTGCAGATGGTGAATTAAGTTAGTTGTCGAGCCAACAACGTATATAGAGAGGCTGGTGGTGTCTGTATTTTGTCTCCTGCCGCAGTTTGTTCACTCGTTTTTAACTCCAGTCATGCGCTTTTAAGTAGAATGCTTCCTTGAGCAGTGCTCATGTGCAGTAGTGCTGTCCTACCTGGCTACATGACACAGAGAATATGTGAACTCTTAAGGTGTGTTTTTGACCATTTTCTTTCCAAAATGAGTGACATCATCGAAACCATCACCAATCACTTTATTAGGCGTTTCTACATTTATTGTCCATTTTATCAGTTCCACTTACCGCACAGAAGCACTTTGTAGTTCTACAATTACAGACTGTAGTCCATCGTTGGTCTACATACTTTGTTCGTCACCTTTACTCTGTTCTCTAGAGGTCAGAACGCCCACAGGACCAGCACAGATCAGGTATTATAAAACCAGCAGAGCTATAACACTGAAGCCAACAAATGACTTGATCATTTTAAATATAGAGGTTGTTATAGGGAGGCTTCTTTATGTATAGTTCCTTTCACATATTCTCCTATCAGTGGAAGGGCCAGATGGGATCCATCATATTTTACATAGCAACATAAGGGCTACAGTCACTAATCATACACCATAACTACAAAAGTGCACTTAATTGTAAGTGTACCTGATAAACCAGCATTTCAGTATACAGTGGTACCTCAGTTCTCGACGTTAATTCATTCCAGAAGGCTTGTCAAGGATGAGTACTGAGCAAATTTTTCCCATAAGGAATAATGTAAATTGAATGAATCCGTTCCAGACCCCCAGAAAATCCACACTGTATAAGCATTATATGCATTAATGGAGTATTCCACAGGTGCTGCCTGATTTACAATGGGGATATGTTCCGACAAATCCACCTCCAAGTCAAGTCAGATCTATTTATATAGTGCTTTTTACAATGGAGCATTGTCTCAAAGCAACTTTACAATTTTAGTTTATCTCCTAATATCTATGTCCAATCCCAAATTGAGCAAGCCTAGGGCGACAGTGGCAAGGAAAAACTCCCTAAGTGTTATGAGGAAGAAACCTTGGGAGGACCAAGACTCAAAAAGGGACCCAACCCCCTTGGGCGGCGTAGATGATAAATCTAAGAATGAGACTAAAGTCATGGAGTCATACTTCACATAAATGGTCTTCACATGAATCTGCCACAATTTCATTATTTCAGTGAGCCCAGCTGAAACTTAATCCTTGTCCCAATTAGTAAATGTAGAATAATAATAAAAAGAAAGGGCAGGTAATGGTGTAGGTGTGTGCGTGTGTGTACCCCTTGGTTGCCAGCCATAACCGTATAGTTGCCATCATCATCCAGAGAGGACGAGGCTACATGCAGACAGCAGGTACCATCCGGCTCTCGACTAATGCGGTAGTGCTCGCTTCGTTTCGATATCTGTTTTCCATCTTTAAACCAGTACACCTACACAAACAGAGACAACATGTAGTAAGCATTAAGTTTTCCCACCTTACGTCCTTGTAAATGTGCTCTGTGCTTGTTGGCTCAACGTTTCTGTTATATCTGGTATTCATTAGTCTGCTGTTATCAATCAGCTTGTAGTCAGTGTGTGTGTGTGTGCGTGTGTCTGAGAGAGAGAGAAAGTGTGTTAAATAATAAGAAACAAAGCCATATATGGCAGCCGTCCCAGGAGGGACTAGTCAGCAACAAGACAAACCTTATCTTTAATCATAATGCTGCAATAAATGTTATCTTAGCAAGCAAAACCATCTGATATAGATCTTAGATCATTAGCAGGTTAAAACTATTGGACAAAATCCTTGCTGGCTGGGAAGAGAGACAGTGAGACAATGAGTGCGTTTATATGCACTTAATCGTCCGGTAACCGCAGAAATCAGGTCCGCTTATTCTTCGAGATTTCACTTCTTTTTCACTTGCGCTTATTTACATAGACCAGGTGGGGGATTTTATAATACACTTCTTCTTCTTCTTTCGGCTTCTCCCTTTATCAGGGGTCACCACAGCGAGTTAAACGTTTCCACCTCACCCTGTCCTCCACATCCTCTACTCTCACCCCGACTCCCTGCATATCTTCATTTACCACAACCAAATAACTCTCTTTGGTCTTCCTCTCCGTCTCTTGCCTGGCAGCTCCATCGCCAACATCCTCCTACCAATATATCCACTATCCCTCCTCTGCACATGTCCAAACCATCTCAAACTTCCCTCTCGAATTTTGTCTCCCAATTTTCCAACCTGTGCTGTCCCTCTGATGATCTCATTCCTAATCCTGTCCACCCTAGACACTCCTAAAGAGAACCACAACATCTTAAGTTCTGCCACCTCCAACTCTGCTTCCTGTCTCTTTGTCAGTGCCACTGTCTCTAAGCCATACAACAAGGCTGGTCTCACTACTCTCTTATAAATCTTTCCTTTCACTTTTGCTGCGACCCTTTTGTCACACAGCACTCCTGACACTCTTCTCCACCCACTCCATCCTGCCTGTACTCTCTTTCTTACACCTCCTTTCCACACTTCCCCATTTCCTTGGACAGTTTGATCCCAAGTACCTGACTCCTGGACCTTTGTGACCACTGATCCCTGTAGCCTGACTGTTCCACCTGCCTCCCTTTCATTTACACACATGTATTCTGTCTTACTACAGTTGACTTTCATTCCTCTCCTTTCCAGATTATACCTCCACCTCTCCAAGTTCTCTTCTACCTGTTCCCTGTTCTCACTATGGATTTTATAATACACAAATCTTACAATCCAAGCAATTGTGGGTTAAGGATCTTGCTCAAGGACCTAACAGTCATAGGTGGGATTTGAACCCTGGACCTTCTGGTCTTTAGTCCAGTACCTTAACCGCTAGGCCATACACTTAGTTATGCAGATAACTAAGTGTATGGCACGAGACTCAGAATTAGACCTGTACAGCCTTATTTCTCACATTTGATCAGCCAAGACTTTTTTTGTTTACAGTTTAGCTTTCCCTGGGCTGATCCAAACTGACCTTTGGTTTAGGGTCTCCGATGATCTTGCAGCTGAAGGTGACAGGCATGCCCTCGAACACTTTGAAGTGTTTGAGTTTCTGGTCAAAAAATGGCGCCACGCAGTCTGCCAGCGGGTCCTCGTCATGCTGGATATCATCGTCGCTCTCCTCCACTGGAGAGCGCTCGAGTCGGAACTCGATTTCGCTGATCAGGCGCTGCTCAAAGCTCGACACCTTATACTCCTGTGGTGGGGAAAAAACAACACAGGAAGGGTTAGAGGACCTGGGTTTAAATAACACCACAACACACTGAAAAGTCATTGTGAAGTGCAAAACGTGACCGAATGGAAATATGTGAAGAACTGAAGAGTGAAGCGCACATGCACACAGACACACACGCTCGAAACTCACACGGCACACACGGCCCATCGACTCTGTAAGCCAGTTATTCGCTGCTTTTACCAAATGCTTTATTAATACCCAGATGTTTTGTCACAGTAGTCCCTTTTCCATCCACTTTACTTTCACTGGTCATCATTTACCATATGCTGAGCCTTCATGTTTCTGGCTTTGCTTTTCTTCCTTACCACTACGCATTCTGAACAGCTGGAGACTGGTGTGTGCTGATGACACATCACAATGATAATTATAGTCTCGGGGCACAGCTGCAGTAAAGGACAGACAGACACGTGTGCACTCTCACATACACACTCATCTTTTGATCCTGCCTCTCTTTTTATCCCCAAAAGCACTATTTTTTCAATTCTTACACACTTCTCCTTCTTTCTTTTACACAAAGCGCACAAACACAACATATACGCACACATACATAGTGAGCAATCAGTGCACATTAAAGTTAGGTGAAATCCAGAGCAATAACGCATAGTTCTGGGAAAGAACACCATTCAGATTCCTCCAGGGGAGACGGTGACTAACAGATGTATCAAAGCCCACATTTGCCACTGCATATTTTCCAAAGGCAAGATCCTTACATCCACAACATGCAGGTATGCGCCATATAACATCCATCGATCAACGTCTGTTCAAATATACACTGCCAGGGCCGAAAAAAGGTCACCACCTGGATTTAACTAAGCAAATAATTAAATAGTTAAAAAAGGGAGACTCCCATGGGATAATTACTGCATTGGTGATGATGTTTCAGCTGGCAACAAGTTCTTTAACCCGAACTGATGCAGTGAGTAGCTTCTCCTTTGTTAAACAACCATGTCGAAAGACATCCTGTGGTCGTGGAAAAGATCATCGGTTTCAGAAGGGTCAGATTGTGAAAGAATGGTTCAGGGAGCATGAGACCTCATTTTCACACATGGATTGGCCACCACAGAGTCCAGAGTTGAACTCTGTTGAGAATCTTTGGGATGTGCCGGAGAAGACTTTGTGCTGTGGTCCAAATCTCCCATCATCAATACAAGATTTTGGGGAAAAACGATTGCAACTCTGGACAGAAACAGAGGTGACAAAACTCGATTCACGATTCATGATTGAGTACACAATGATTCAGGTTCACAATAGCCCTCAGAAGATCACCACTATTTTTCTTGTTTGTCTTGTATTGTATTCTTAGTGCAAATAAGTCTCCATGGGTCCTAAAAAGTTTAGGTTATAAGAGCCAACTGAAAGCAAAACAGGAATTGAATGCTCCAGAACAGAGGCTAACTACGCTAGTTCATCAATAGATTACGTTTCACTTTCAAGCCATTACTCACTAAATGACATGAGATTTTTCAACACTTTGTGTTAATGATTTTGGCCAACTGTAGGTTAATGTCTTAAGCATTCACTTAGCATTACTTATCATAGTACCCTAGCTTCATCAAGATGCCAAGTTGGCCCTTCTACAGTCTGAAGAAGTTTGAACAGGAATGGTCTTCTTGGAAGGGTAGCAGCCAAGAAAACACTTTTTCAGAAAAGGAAATGACTGAGAAATGCTAAAGCTCACAAAGATCGGAATGAAGATCAGAGAATTGAAGTAAACAACATGGTGGTGCTCCACTCTCATTTTCGGTTTCTTGTTCAAGTTTCAGAAATTTAAAAAATAAGAATGACTGTACAGTACAGTAGTAAATCTTCTCATATTGTGTTTTAATGAATGTTATTGTTTAAAATAAAACACTATGTGCAAAGTATCAAAACTACCATGTGACTCCAGTACTGTCCCGTCAACAGCTATTTCGATCAACATCCTGTTTCACGGAACGCAAGGCGGATGTTAAGTGGCGCACACCTGCACTTGATAGAAACAGTAATTACGATTGTATTACCTCATAAACACTACCTTGAATTTAGAAGACAGCTAAAAGAACATATTAATCACTACTACTGCTCAGTGGCTGCTGGGCTTTGATTGGTGTAAAGAAACCGGCGACCTCTCCTGACATAATTCAGTGACCAAGCCAAAAGACATGGGTGCCCAGAAGAGAGAGAGAGGGGAAACGAAGTACATGGACAGGTGTACATAACCTTTTGTAACTCAATTTCTGAATCAGCGGAGCTGTTATCCTGTAGGAAGATAACACAGAAAACAAGCACAGGAGTTTGTCTCTGTCCGATCATATCCTGTGCTAAGACCATACTGTACCCACTGTGGGTGGGTCAAGTTTAGACATCATTATGAGGACAAATGATGCTAGAATAATATTTCTTAAAAAGAGAAAAGAGGTGACTGAGGTTAAAGTTTGGTGTAGTTGTAGAATTAATTAGCTACAGTCAAAATGATGCCAATGGAAAGTCCCCACAATGATGGAAGGAAAACCATGTGTTTACCTTGTAATCCTATACTTGAGGACCTATACCAAATGTCCTCACAATGATAGGAAAACCTGGCAATTATGACTTGCGAGGACTGTCCTCACAAGAGCCAACAGATTTGCCCTAGATTACTGAGGTTAAGGTTAAGTGTAGCATTAATTAGCTACAGTAGTCGTTATGCCAATGGAAAGTCCTCACAAGGATAGCGAGACAACACGTGTGTGTAAACTTACCTTCCAGCCCATCTCATATTTTGCGATGGCAAACATTTTACACAAAAGACACGTACTGATAAGATGCAGGTAATCTCTTAAGTACAGGCATGTGTCGCCTAATGATATTACACATTATGCTGGATGTTTTTTTTAATGTTTAAGATGGGTAAAATCTCATGGCACTGTAAAGTTGCATCCCCCCTGCTCTCCCCCTCTTTCACACATACATTCTCATTATGGAATGAGAACCTGCCTCTTATGTGGCAGCGCAACATATTTCCTGTAGTATTTACAACATGAGCAGGAATATCAATAGAGAGCAGGGAATTGACAAGCCTGCAAAAACTGTGAGAAACTAGTGCATTTAACTCTGTAATGTTTCTCTGCAGTGCTGTGTTGCAAAGACGCAGTTCGTTTTACTCCCCTCTCGGTACGTCAGCTTTCCACCACAAATAGAAAAGGTCCGCTGCTGTAAACTGCTGTATTACAACAGCTCATGTGTCTTTCAAGGTAATATATGACTCAAGTAGGATAATAATAATTATTTATCCTTAATAATAAGGATAATAACCTAATTGGCCCATAGCCGTATATATGCAAACGAACGTTATGCGGTAAATACCTGTACTTGCCAAGATACCAATACTCAGATCAATACAATCCTACTTCTCTAACAAAACAAAAAAAGTCACACAGTTGTAAATGTACCAAAGCAGGCAATTAGTTAACATTACAGAAGCAGATCTGCTCATTAGTTACAAATTAATAGCTGGTAATTGTCCCAAGACTTGCCACCTCAAGAAATCATTTATTTACCTGGCTGAGAGACTTGACTTCACCAGATCAAATGGAGAAATATTGTGAACTTTTCTTTATATTTTAACTGTTAGTGGCCATGCTGATTATTACTAAGACAGGGAACTTCAGGAGTGCTGACTGTCATGGACTAAATACTATATTGCCCAGCGATGGACTGGCATCCAGTCCAGGGCACATTTATGCATGCACCCTATGGCCTTTGGGGATATGCGACAGAGCCCCTGTGACCCTGACCAGGAAACATCAGGGTTAATTTTTAAAAATAAATGAATAAACTCCATGAAGAAAACGAATGGTTCCTCTGAGACATGTAAAGTCCTTGACTGCATCTTGTCTTACTACAGCTCAAGCAATATTATTAGGGAGATCCTCACACTTGAAGGAGGACATTAACTGACCCCTTCTATAAACATGTGCTCATGGCTAGTCTCATATTGATCGATAGGGGACATAAAAATGCCAGAATTCCCACTCACTGTACAATTTTTATTTCAGTTTGTACATTACAGAGCCATTCATAGGCCTTAGTGTTTTTCCCTTTAATCCCTTTAAATGTATCATTACTTTCCCCTTTTAAGGCTGACTTTTGCATTGGAATATATACAACCAGATGTGCAGCGACATCCTGCACCCAAAGGGAGCCTAAATTTTGTAGACCTTCCCACACACAGTCCGGCACGAGGCAGCATACTGACCCTAAATATGTCAGTGCATATTTCAAAATGTCATGGGTAACAGAATGCAGCGTAGAAAGGATCTGGGTGCGAAATGACGATACGTGTACGTACCTGTGTGACTGGCTCTTCCTCGGTTTGCTGGGTGTTAAACACTGTGGCGGCATTATCAACCCCCAGCAGCCTTCGAGCCATCTTCTCCTCATAGGTTAATTTCTGGAAGCAAGCAGGATTAATAGGTGGGAGGCTGGGTTAGGGTTTGAGATACGTGCATACTTTCCATTTGCTTCATTTTTATCTGATTATGGCAGATTACTGTCATTATTACAGAAACTATTAGTAAACATGCTGAGGAAATGTTGCTGTTTCATATGTACAGAACTTGGACTATCATGAACAACAAACAAGCAATTGTCCCATTATGAAATACACTAGGGAGAAACATTTCCTGTTCATCAAAGATACTGAGAAGAGATGAGAATAAAATGGGAAGAGACTGGGAGACTGAAAATATACTTGGAACAGACTGGGACACAGACTACATACTGGGAAGAGATAAGAATATATGGGAACAGACTGGGAGACTAAGAATATACTTGGAAGAGACTGGGAGACAAACTATATACTGGGAAGAGATAATATATGGGAAGAACCGAAGATTATACTGGGAAGAGATAAGAATAAATGGGAAGAGACTGGGAGACTGAGAATATACTTGGAAGAGACTGGGATAAACTACATACTGGGAAGAGATAATATATGGGAAGAGACTGGGAGACTGAGAAATATACTGGGAAGAGATAATATATGGGAAGAGACTGGGAGACTGAGAATATACTTGGAAGAGACTGGGAGAAACTATATACTGGGAAGAGATAAGAATATATGGGAAGAGACTGGGAGACTGAGATTATACTGGGAAGAGAGAAGAATATATGGGAAGAGATTGGGCGACTAAGAATATCCTGGGAAGAAACTGAGAATATACTGGGAAGAGATAAGAATGCATGGGAAGACACTGGGAGACTGAGAATATACTGGGAAGAGACTGGGACACTGAATATACTGGGAAGAGATGAGAATAAACAGGAAGAAACTGGGAGACTGAGAATATATTGGCAAGAGATGAAAATACATGGGAAGAGACAAGTTTAAGAGTATAGCTAATGGACTTTAGATCTTCAGTCACACTTCCATACCACTTTTGCATTGCTTCAACTACAGTTTTGGACATTTTAAGCCATTCACAAACCTGCTGGCCATTGCTGATGCGTTCCTCTTTGAAGCGCAGCTTCCTCTCCAGGTCCTGGATAACGGCATCTTTTGAGTCTTGGATCTCGGAGTCAGAGACGATACGTGTTGTGCGACTGGTCTTCCTTGGGAACCCGCTGCTCGTCAGGAAGAAAGGAAACACAAATTGCAGAATAACCTTTAGAAAAACTGCTACACATATATTTATATATACACACACAGTAGATATAAACAATGCATCCGGAAAGTCTTCATACCATTTCACTTTTTTTCCCCATATTTTGTTATGTTGCAGACTTGTGCTACATTTTCCCCCATCATTCTGCATACAATACCCCATAATGAGAGGGTGAACAGAATTTTAAAAACATTTGCAAATTTATTAAAAAGGGAAAATTAAAATTTCACATGGACATAAGTATTCAGACCCTTTTCTTTGACACTTTAGCTCCAATTTCTCTTGATCATCTTTGAGATGTTCCTACACCTCGATTGTGGTAAATTCAGTTGATTGGACATAATTTGGAATGACACACACCTGTCTACATAAGGTCTCACAGCTAACAATGCATATCAGAGCAAAAAAACAAGCCATGAGAAGGAAAGAACTGCCTGTAGAGCTCAGAGACAGGATTGTGAGGAAACTGCAAAACATTCTGCTGCACTGAAAGTTCCCAAGAGCACAGTGGCCTGCTTAATTCTCAAAGTTTGGAATAATCAGGACTCTGAGATGGTCACACCACCAAACTAAGTAATTGGGAGAGAAAGGCTTTGGTAAGAGGGGTGACCAAGAACCCAATGGTCACTCGTGGCAGAAGGGAGAAACCATCACTGCAGCATTCCACCAATCTGGGCGTTCAATCTTTTTATCAGACCAGAGATTCTTGTTTCTCACAGTCTGAGGGTCCTTTTCTTGCAAACTCCATGTCGACTTCAGTGTCTTTTACTGGGAGAGGCTTCTGTCTGGCCACTCTGCCATAAAGCTCAAATTGGTGGGGTGCTGTAGTGACAGTTGACCTTCTGGAAGGTTTTCCATCTCCAATGTTTGACTTTAGCATTAATTTCATCTAAGCTTAGTTTATCTAAGCACAGTGCGCCCTTATTTTTGTGATAAACTAGTGCATACTTCCAGTTTCACTTGTACAGATATGATTCCTAGGAATAACACGCAGAACAGTCGTCCGGGAAATAATGTAAACGGTTTCATTATTAGTATCTTTCCTGTGTATCAGTGGGTAGCAGAGAGCATACTATCCTAACCCCCTGTAATGAGTAACACCACATTCCCACACATAGACTTTAGTTTGCTCTAATAGGCAAAAGACATATGTGTTTAAACTCACAACACACGTACACACAGCAGGACTACAAACATTTCCGTCTCTATAAAGATCCTGCAATCTCTATAAACACACCATTTAAGAATGTAAACATGATCTTCCCCCATAAGCAGCAGTGCAGCTGCGGGAGTCCACGGCTCTATACTAAATCTGAAAAACATTCCGACGCAGTACTCTATAGCTAAGAGGAAAGCCCTGCACACAGTGGGGGTGATTCCATGGTTTTATTTAGAATGCATTGGGATGCTGCATTGTAATGGCTGACATTGCTATAAAAGGATGCTAGTAGTGATTTTTGAGTGCACTTTAAGTTCAGACATACAATCACCAGCCACTGTATTAAAGTACATATTTGGACTGTTTTGTTTTCAGAACTGCTTTCATTTTTCATGGCATAGATTCAACAAGGTCCTGGAATCATTCCTCAGAGATTTTCGGACCATATTGACATGACAGCATCACACTACTACATAGGTTTAGATTAGATGATCGTAGTTATTAGAATGCCATGTATAGGGAGCTTTTCTTTTCTCAGGGCATAGGAACCCTTAGTGACGCAAGTGTATAGTGATTGGTCAGACAAAAGTGCCTGTGGAGGTACAACACGATTGTGAGTCGTATAAACAAAATTCAGTCAGCATCAAACAGCGTTCCAATTTTGGAGATTTTAGCAACTCAGCCAGAGTTTGTTGGTATCGCTCTTAAATAACACCGTAGCACTGAGGTCCAGTGATGTAGCTGGTCCATCCATGTATCTTGTTATTCCATCAAGCTGGTTGGACCAGTCACACGGATTTGGCCCTGCAGCTATCAGGAATGTAGGAGTGGCAGTGTTTTTGCTCCATGTGTAAATGAAGCACATGAGAAAACGTGGTTGCTCAGAATAGCTTGACATGTTGATATTAAAGTAGATGACATTTGAACAAATAGACCAAAGTTCTTTGTAGCCAAACACCACCACTAACTCTTAACACAATAAGGATGAAATACCAATGGACCGACTACCTTTTGTCATTCAAGAAGGGGAAAGTTACCACTTGTCTGACAATGACGAATAAGTCTTAAACGTAGAGCTGGGCGATATGGTAAGAATATATCATGATAATCAAAGACATTTTTACGATACACGATATTTATCACGATACATGTGATCGCAGACAAAATGCTTCGGTAGCAACAGATTTTTTAAAACTACTATTCAAATATTATCCCATACTTAGTAACGTGATTTTTATTCTAAATGTGTTGCTAAACTAAACAGGACTACTTACACTCTTTATAATGAAACATGCAGATGGTCAGTGTTCTTTAAGCACTGACAATATTCTCGATATAGTCATATAATCACCATAATGTGTCACGAAGCGATAAAATATCGGCATATTGTCCACCCCTACTTAAAAGCCTGAGAAAATGGAGGCCTTATATTTGTGAAACCACTGGAATTAAAGCTAAAAGTCTACACTTCGATCACATCTCGACTGCTTCGTTTCAAATCCATTACAAAAATTGTCACTGTCCAAATAATTATGGATCTGACTGTTAATCACTAAACCCATAGACTGACATTATTAAACATACTATAAAATGAGAAGAATGAGAAGTAAACACTGTGGTAGCCTAGTGGTTAAGATACTGGACTCTGGAGCAGAAGGTCCAGGGTTCAAATCCCACCTCTGCCAAGCTGCCACTGTTGAGTCCTTGAGCAAGACCCTTAACCCACAATTGCTTTGATTGTAAGACTGTACCAATTGTAAGTCGCTCTGGATAAGGGCGTCTGCTAAATGCTGTAAATGTAAACAGGTATTTAAATGCAAATTCAGGTACTCACGCTATGCCATTTCCTTTGGGCAACCCCAAGGCATTGACAGTTGGGGCTGAGGGTGAGGAGGGCAGCACAGACACTAAAAACCCAGCGGGAGACTGGGGCTTGGAAGTGAAAGGAGATGAGCTATCAGAGCGGGTCGGGCTTGGGATAACAGGAGGTAAGGGTGGCGGAGGTGGTGGAGGAAAGTCCTGGGGTGGGCCACAAGGGGAGGAGACGGCGCTTGAGCTGAAGAAGGGTGGAGGTGGAGGAGGGAATGAGGGTGAGCCTGGTGACTCTAGACTGCCCCCTTTGGGTGTCGGTTGGAAAGGTGGCAAGGAGACACGGCCAAATGGCTTATGGGTACCCGTGGGCGAGAGTGGTGACGATACGCTGTTGGAGGAGCTTGAGGACTGGGTGGAGTAGCTCACCGACCCACCTCCAGGGCTACTGGGAGTCTGGGCGGCAATGAACTGTTTGGGCCTGGCATAGTTGAATGCCGTGCTCGTTTGCATGGCGCTGTGCTCCAACTCCTTAAAGGTGGGTGGAGGGGGAAGAGGTGGGGATGGGGGTGGGATTCCCGGGGATGGAGGCTGCTCCTGCTGCTGTGGAGGAAGGGGCAAGTGTTCTTCAAGCTGTTGCTGCTGAAGTTGCTGCCACTTGGCTGCCTCTTGCTGTTCTAGTAGGACCTGGTCGTGGAGCTGCTTCAGCTGCTCTGCGTTTCTGCAGGAAGAAACAAGGAAAATTGTGGGTTTGTACAAATGTCTTATAAAAAAATTTATACATGCGGGAATGCATCTCAGTTTACAATTTTCCACTCTGCAAGCTTTGGTAGTTACGCAAAACTTGACAGGACTGATGGTGATTGATTGGTGGCAAGTCATGACTTCTGTTTGTTGCATAAACGCAGTCGCAGTTGTGGCCCATTATTTCCATTTCTTAAAAAGGAATGCAACGTTTAACCAACGCATTATATCCTGTGAGACAGGTCATTGACCGAAATGGATGTTGACTGGACATTACAATAGTCACAGTTGTTTTATGCTACTGTACTGGAAATACAAAGGGTAGTGTCAGAAGAAAACTGTGTGTTAACCAAACATAAATGCATCAGAGATGCCACTAAAATCACGAGTGGAATCATAAACTGTTACACTGTTGTGGTAAACCTCTCTCGATTTATAGAAATTCACAATTACAGAAAATATGTTTTTCATACATTATAAAATACTCCCTATAGGGGTCGTAACACTATCCTGTAGGGGAAAGCCATAAGACTTAAGAATATTATATATGAAGGGTAATATGGTATGAAGGACCTGACACTTTTGTTTGACAGAAATGTTTGACTATTAGTCTCAAAACACATCAACCTCATCAACATCAAAAATCTTATGCAACGTATAAAATGTCAGCTGATCCAGTGTTTCAGGATAATACTAGTGCTGACACAAGTACCGAATCACCTCTAAAACATCAAGTTAGCATTAGGATTAAAACTCTATCTATCTGACCTCATCGTGTGCTAAATGTTATCCTGCTCGAAATCATTTCTGAAAGTTAATAACAGCCTGGGTCTGTAGTCTGCATTTATATTTACAACTGTGTTAAATCAGTTTGAGGAGTCATGGTGAGTGTTTTCCTGCTGCTGGAGAAGAAACCATAATGACGTGTTTCTCCTCATAGATTCTGATGCGTCTTCACCAGGCTGTAATCTGCACAACCTTTTACATGTGCCTGCAACTATCCACATCCTCCCCATTACACCACTACTGCACAGGAAAACAAGAGCCTCATGGTGCCACCATGATACGCTAATCTCTAGTTATGTTCCAGCTCTATCATAAAATGTTGCTTGAACATTACAAACACATTCCTTAAACCTCAAATCTAAGGAAGCCATAAACTTGAGATGTGAACACCATTTCTGAATATTACCAAACATCACCAGTTTCATACAAATCCTAAAAGTAGATAAAAAGAACTCAGTAAACAATTGGGAAAAGTGTACACCATTAGGAAAACACTGAAAAACAATGTGGCAGGGCTACGAGGAGAAAGTCACTGAGACCTAAATAGAATGTTTTGGTATAAATGATAAGTTATGTCTTATGTATGTCCAATGTAAGAACTGTAAACCTTAACCCATCTATGAAACATGGTGGTGATAGTTTCATAGTTTGGACTGGTTTTTCTGCACAATAAATTATGAATTAAACCAGTAAATTCTGATGCAAAATGACAGGACATCTGTCCATGAATGGAAATGAAGAGAAAATGGGTCATGCAGCAAGGCAACAATTCATTATTCTAAAGAACGGTTAAAGAAGAATACAATTACTATTTTGGATGACCGAGTGAAAATCCTAAGCATACAATACAAATGTTATGGAAGGACCCGAAGTGATCAGTTCTTGTAAGGAAACCCTCCAATATCACAGTGTTGAAGATTTTCTGTATGGAAGAATACTCTAAAATGTATCAAAGCCAATGTACAGGACTGAGCAACAGCTACCAGAAAGGTGTAGTAACAGTTATTCCTGCAAATGGGGCCACACAGATACTGAAATTGAAGGCTCACAAACTTTTGCCATTAACAGAGATATAATTTTGGATCCAGTTCCTCAACAAAAATGACCAAGTATAAAATATTGGTCTCATTGCTCATTAGGTATACCCTGTTCAGCTGCTCGTTAACGCAAGTATATAATCAGCCGATCACACAGCAAAAACTCAAGTATGTAGACCTGATCAACATGACCTGCTGATGTTCAAACCGAGCATCAGAACGGAGAAGAAAGTTGATATAAATGACTTTGAACGTGGCATAGTTGTTGGTGCTATCGCCTGGTCTGAGTATTTCAGAAACTGCTGATCTACTGGGATTTTTATGCACAGCCATTTGTAGGGTTTACAGAGAATGGTCCAGAAAAAGAGAAAACATCCAGTGAACAGCAGTTCTCTGGGTGAAAATGCCTTGTTGAGGTTAGAGGAGAATGGGCAGACTGGTTCAAGCTAATAGAAAGGCAACAGTAACTCAAATAACCACTCGTTACAACCGAGCTACGCGCAAGTGCATCTCAGAACGCACAACATGCCGAACCTTGAAGCAGATGGACTACAGCAGCGGAAGACCATACGAGGTGCCACTCCTGTAAGCTAAGAACAGACAACTGAGGCTACAACTGAGGCTAGAATTTGGTGCAAACAACATGAAAGAATGGATCCATCCTGCCTTGTATTTAACAGTTCAGGCTGGACATGGTGGTGTAATGGTGTGGAGGATGTTTTCTTGGCACACGTTGGACCCCTATACCAATTGAGCATCGTTTAAACACCACAGCCTACCTGGGTATTGCTGTGCATCACCTTCCTTTATGACCACAGTGTACCATCAACTATGCACCATGTCACAAAGCTCAAATCATCTCAACCATTGGGATGACAAATTTCAGTATGGACCAAAGTCTGAGGAACATTTCCAGCACCTTATTAACCTATTGCAAAGTAATTAAGAAAGCTCTAAAGGCAA
This sequence comes from Ancistrus triradiatus, assembly GCA_025084515.1. Taxonomy (NCBI): domain Eukaryota; kingdom Metazoa; phylum Chordata; class Actinopteri; order Siluriformes; family Loricariidae; genus Ancistrus; species Ancistrus triradiatus. The sequence continues at coordinate 321,737 of JAJAGP010000213.1, read as the reverse complement.
AAGCGGGTCCGAAACGGTACTAGCAAGGTGAACCCACTAAAGTGGCTGGTGGGTGTTTACACACACACACACACACACACACACACACACACACACACACACACACACACACACACACACACACACACACACACAAAATCAGTATATTAAAACTACATTTATGTTATTTAGCAGACACCTTTATCCAGAGCGACTTACAATTGATACAATCTTGCAATCCAAGCAATGAGTTAGGGCCGTGCTCAAGGACCCAATAATGGAAGCTTGGCAGAGGTAGGATTTGAACCCTTGACCTTCTGGTCCATAGTCCAGTGATCTGTATTTACAGAGAATAAATTCACATTTGTCTTACAGTTCAAGTGGCCGCTTGTGATCTCGGATCAGGGTGGGATTTGAACCCTGGACCTTCTAGTCCATGGTCCAGTACCTTAACCACTAGGCTACCACAGTCCCCACTATTAAAGAGCATATGTGTAGAAAAATGAAAACTTTATGGAAACTTATTCTTCAGTGTCATTATAAGCTTAGGTGTAACAGCAAAGTTTGCATGACAATATCCCCGAAAACCAAAGCGAAGTCTTTAAGAAACGTTCTACGGTTATACTCTATGGCAAGCAAGTTTCCTCTCTGTCTGGTTTATGTGTGGTATGAAGGCTGTTCTCTGTCAGTAGGCTCCGAGGACATTTTAGCCTAACCGTTTCCAGATGCTGAGTAACTAGTCACTCTGGTTTCTCCTTTCTATTTCTTTTTTTTACTTTTTTTAATCGAGGGGGAAGCCTTCCCTCCTTCCCTCTGTGGTTAAAATGAGTCTGACAGACCCGATAAGACCTTGAAAACAGACAGAGAATAGAGAAAAAGGGGTCAGGGTCGAGAGAAGAAAAGAACACCAGAGAGAGTTATTAAGTTGTGCTGTGCAAATGCTCTTCAAATAAAAAAAATTCCACTTACAGTCATGCCATTTAACTAAATAACAATGCATACGGGGCCTCAAGCACTTTAGCCTCAATTACAGCACAAAGCACCATTAGATGTTTCTGAATTAGCTACCGGAGCTCAGCTAGAGCAAGAGGAGGAAAACTGATCCCAGATCAGCTCTGGGGAGCTTCCACTAGACCCACAATGCCTACCGCATTCACCCTAAATCAACAAGTACCGTCTTCCTTCTCTTCTAGTGCCTTCTTTTAGCCTTAATTTCCCTCCTTTCTCCTGCCATGTCCAGAGTGTGGAACCACTGAAAGTGCACTTTTACAGGAATAGTTTGGCAGCAGCTGAAACACTCGGACTTGGCGCTGCGAGGCACTTTGCTTTCATTCCTTTTTTGGTTGTGTTCGTAGCACAACTGCACACACACACAAAGTTTGTCTTTCTATCATCGTGAGGACTTTCCTGTGTCATAATATTACTGTAGCTAACTGTAACCAACACTTACTCCTAAACTCAACCTCAGTAACCTAAAGCAAATCTTTTGGATCTTTTGGTTTTTTCAAATGAAAGATACAGTGGAGACTAATAAAATCCCCACAAGGTAACAAATGTCACATCTTTTCATCCTTGTAGGGATATTTGGACCTCACAATGATATATAAACTTCACACAAACAAAATTTTGCTCAATCTAGTTTTTCTCTCTCCTTGCTTCATGGGCAAACAGTGAGGCCACTTAATTCATTGAGAGTTCAAATCCTTAGAGTTAGCCATATTCTTTCTCTTAGTCAGTTCCTTTCCCTACTTTCACTCCCTACCTCCCGTTTTGCCTAGAAGTGATTTGGCATGTCTGAATATACAAGAGCCTCCTAAAAATATCTTCTCCTGGGCTATTAATAACAACCCAACTTTCCAGCATTCCAGAGGTATCACAATCTGAAATCATGCAACTCACAGCTTTCTAAATATTTCAGTTTTTCCATTTCCAGGTTGCAAAACGCAGCTGGTAATGTAATTACCTATTTCATTTAAAAGGTAACTAAAGCAACTACTGGCAAAAACAACTATTTGTTTTGGTGCTCAGTCTATTTCTGGAATGGAACTGCATCCTTGCTTCTCCTCTCTAGTTGTTTTGTGTCTTGGTAAGGCCCTGAAGGCTTAAAGTCTTCTGTTGGTATGTTGATGGAGCAGAGTTGCCATTTCTGGGCTAACCACTCCAGCATCCTACACATACATGCCATTCATCAGATGCCATACCCCAGTGGTTCTCAAACTTTTTAGACCACATACCACCCATCATCAAGCCAAAACCTGTGAGTACCACCTGGGAGTCTCATCAGACACACATACACCACACATACACACTTGCACATAGTAGGCATAGTTAGCGGAGTCTACATCCTTCAAATGCGCATGTTTAGAGCTCACAGGCCTTCTTAGATGATTTCATGCTCTCGTTGCTGAGAATCTCACAGCACACAAACCATTCTGATCTTGATTCTTCTTCTGTTCCACTATAGGTGAATCCCAAGCTTAAACTTGCATTGTACCATCTCACAGTGCTTTATCAGAGCTTTTTTCGACAACTAGCCATGCCTCTATGTCTAAAATAGCATCGGCTGATGCAAGAGCAGGCAATTAACTTTATCTTGAATGCATTCAATGGTGTGTTTGATTTACCAGTTTGGGTTCACTGCTACTGGCATCTGCTACCTTCAGCCATGATGTAATAGTCCATTTATTCAAGGCATTCATTTTTAACTACTGTTCTTGGACAAATGCAAAAGGCTTACTGATAACGTGTCATAAAATTCGAAATTTGGGAAGCAGTTAACACGACGCAGATGTAATGAACTACGGGTGTCTGCGTAGCCCACGTGGTATTTTTTTTTAAACACAAAAGACAAATTAATTTTATTAAAGCAAAATTATGAAAAGTCTGAAACATATGTAATTTGAATGGAAATTTCAGCTTTTTTGTTTACAAACTTATACGCATTGTTTACACTTCAGAAATAAAAAGGAATGTCTTTTATCGAGTGTAACATCGTAATCGTGGGGAAAAATAAATAAATCAATCAAAGCGTGAACTCAGTATCGTGAATCGAATCACAAGCGGAATGCATCGTTACACCCCTAGTAAGTGATGGTCAGACCTGCGAGACACTGACAGAACAGGAAATAGCTGCTGGAGGACAGGAAGTTGTTGAGTGTAAACAGCTGATGATTACAGGAGTCCCTTTCTAAACAGAACCAGGGAAGTCTGTGAATGTGCATGTGCATGCGCATCTGTTGCTAATGATGATCGAGTTTGAAGTGCATGCTGTAAAACAGGTGCAATTCAAAGCGAAAGGGAGTTTTTTAGCTAAATCCGCGTCAAGGCGAATAAACACGGTGCCTAAAAAGAATGACGGATTCCTTCTCAGCCAGCCCAATGAGCACAAGCCATAACAACAGGGTTGCTCTTTTTTACAGCAACAACAAACACTGAGATACTGATTTTGAGAAACATCGAGTCAACATTCCCGAGTCACATCCACGTACGCAAGCCCGGAGGGACCGGTGTGTGTCCTGGCTGTGATGAAGATCAATGAAATGTGGCACCCCTGATTCATGGTCTGCTCATCTTCAACTGATGACAGCAACACCCATCATGACCTCATATGAAGCAGACTGTTATTAATTAGTAAATCACAGAACTTTCAGACGACTCCGAGTCACTAGACGCTTTGTATAGGGACTTTTGTAGCTCCTAGGGTGACATGCAATGATCCAGACGTAAGTGATGCAAGTCTACAGTGACTAGTGATGCACGATATATCAGTTGCCAATATATTATTTGCCGATATCTGGGTTTCTTGGGTTATTGTCAGAAGTCTGATATTAGAATGTAAGCCGATAATAGATTATATATGAATATTTTCTTTGGTTTGGTTTTCTTTTGCCTGTTATTTATCAAAATATCTGATGTTGCTGAGTGTATAGTTATGTCCTTTCTTGGGTCTTCTCAGTCATAAGATTTCTTACACACTTCATTGTTCTTTTTGGCGCCTGTACCAATCCAATACCCATTCATACGCATTTTATTGCTATGTGAAATGAATTACTGATCCAGTTTTAACAGCAGTTCATATATGGATTGTAATGGGAACTTCTTGTATACAGAAAGATTAAATTATCGGTTTTTATATCTGTATCGGCCACAAAAATGTACTAATAATCAGTTATGGTATCGGCCCAAGAAATTCTATATTGGTGCATCCCTAATAGTGACTTTTTGAAAATATACTTGTAGCCAAATAAACAAAAGATCTTCATTCTAAAAATGGAGAAAAATGCAGACAAATGGACTAACAGTGAAGTCCAGGCTTTACTGAGCCTATATGAGATAGGAGGTACAACCCAATTTTGTCATCTACACAATTTCTAAATATTCCTTTCACCAACCGTCGTGCGGCTTACGTCACTTCAGTTTTCCTATTGCCGGTGCAAATGCAAACCAAAAAAGACATCAGCTCCTATAAACTTGAAGCTGAAATCTTGATGGCCAACATTTTTCAGCTAAATGTGGTCAAAAACAGCACATTTATCCGAAACAGAAAAAGACTGAAATTACTAAATGATAAAGCGTTCACATGAGGTTGAGCCTCGAACTGGATGCAGAGAGCAAAAACTCAGCAAACATCCAAACTCTAAAACTCTGACAGGGTTTTAATAGCAGAAGATGTGACGAAATGTGCGACAGGTGAGAGTAGTTAATACGCAGGCGAATGAGACACCATCTGGAAATCAGACCTCAAATATAATGATTAGAAAGTAATTAAAACACTAATCATTCCCTTCGTTATCTTGTGCCAGTCGGTGCTGATGCATTCTGTTTGAACAGTAGCAGATAACAGCGAATATGCTGACTGTGTGGAATCATTTCATGATCTCCAGTCATTAGACAAACAATCAGTCATTTTTATTTGGTACTTTTATGTTCATTTGTAATTCTATACAGGTTTTTTATGGACAAACTCAGAATTCACAAAAAAATAGCTGGACAAAAACTCAGCTACAGCCCTCAGTACTTATCTGTGATTAAGTAACAGTCATATCAAACCAGATGACAGGTCAAACAGCAGATAAGCTGCTACACCACCACACATGCAATCCAACATTTCCACCTTAAGACTCTACACCACTCAACAGTTCACGCCATAACCTCCTATCCATAACAGATAGGCTACAGACCTGAATCAGAAGTAGTATGAGACCATTTTCTGGCTACTACAATAACTAACGTATCAGTATGTATATAGTGAATAGTAATAAGTAAATGCTAACTGTGCTTATAGATTCCGTATTTTAATCTTAATGAGGTCTGTAGGTAAAGGGTCAGTTGTTTGGTAAACGAGAGCTATACCAAAAATCACACCTAAACCTTGTAGGGTCATAAATACAGTCAAATGTTCCAATAGGTCTTGGGTAAAATATTCTTCGCTAATACACAAAAGTTCGTTTCAACATAAATATGTACCTGCTTCATACATAATGTTACATATAGAAGGACACGTTGCGTGGCCTGGAAATTGTAGTAAGCATCAGAGCACCATCGTTGACATCGTCTAGCATTATTCTTCGGAGAACGCTGATAACGTGAAGCAAGTGCTTTTTGACTTCACGACTCTGGCGACAACTTGTGACTGAAAAATCAAGGCTAGCTTTGGTCAGGGATAAGAAACAGGACAGTTAGTCTGACCAACAATGATAAGGTTGTCTTCCCAGACATGAAGAGCTCAAACGAGTTCTGAACAAGACTACATGGACGGAGGAGATGCGCTACTGAAAATACACTCACCGATCACTTTATTACATACACCTTGGTTCTACGTTCATTACGAATTCATCAGTTCCACTTATCATATAGGAGCACTTTGCTGGTCTACAGTTACATCTGTAGTCCATTTGTTTCTCTACATACTTTGTTCATCCCCTTTACTCTGTTCTCCAACGGTCAGGACCCCCACAGGTCCAGCACAGATCAGGTAATATTAGGGTGGAGAATCATTCTCAGCCCTGCAGTGACACTGTGTTGGTGGTGTGTTAGTGTGTGTTTTTCTGGTATGAATAAATCAAACACTGCAGTATGAACACTGCACTGCTGGAGTTTTAAACACTGTGTTCACTCACTCTGCACTATATTAGACACATCTACCATATTGCTCCACCTTGTCGATGTAAAGTCAGAGACAGAAGCACATCTGTTGCTGCAAAGTTTGTGTTAATCATCCTCTAATCCATCAGTGCTCACAGGATGCTGGTGGCTGGACATTTTTGGCTGGTTAACCATTTCCGGTCCAGCAGTAACACCGAGGTGTGAAACTCAAGCAGCACTGCTGTGCTGATCCACTCATACCAGCACAACACATTGTGAGGGTCCTAACCATTAGAGAACAGAGCGAAATCGGATTAACAAATTATGTAGAGAAACAGACTACAGTCTGTAAATGTAGAACTACAAAGTGCTTCTGTATGGTAAGTGGAATTGATAAAATGGACAAACAAGAAGGTGTACCTAAGAAAGTGAACGGTGAGTGTATTAGGGCCGAATGAAGTTTCACTTTTGTACTCTATGTAAGCAGTCCATAACTCATATCACAGTGAAAGTTTCAAATTGTTGATTTAATTGGGTGTTTCTTGATCTCACTCACACAAACACACCTGTATAGGCAAACTGAACAAGTGAACGTCTGAAGAAGAGTTCTTACATTTACAGCATTTAGCAGACGCCCTTATCCAGAGCGACTTACCAGTAGTCATACAATGCAAGCAGTTGTGGGTTAGGGACCTTGCTCAAGAACCCAACAGTGGCAGCTTGAGGTGGGATTTGAACCCTTAACCTTAGGGTCTAGAGTCCAGTACCTTAACCGCTATGCCACCACAATCCCATACATCCCTTACATGTCTTCCATGCACATCTATGAAACCCTGCATCGTAAAACTCCAACATCATTTCAATTCTTCCAAATATCAAACTGCACATTTCATCCTCGCCTTGAATACCTCCCCCTTCCCCAAATACGCCATCCACCTTCATGAATCTAAACACTCAATTCCCACCGCTACAGGCATTAGCGGAGGGTATTCCGGCCTGACCCAAATCTGATCTCCGTCTCAGGCACCCGCCCAAACCAAATGCCTGGCTCATCATACACGCTGGCACAGAGCTCGACTCTCCTACTAAAGACATGGGAACACTCCAGAAGCGCTCTGCCTTTGCTTCATCATCCCTTTTTTCCCCCCGGTGTCTCTCTCCTCCACTCATTTAGTTCAGCAAGTTTGGACGGACCGAAAGGCCCCCGCAATCACCGCTCTAAGTGGAGTGCGGTTTAATGTTCCAGCACCCCGCCCTTAACCCCATACACTCGCCATTTTCCTTTCTGCAAACTCAGTCATTCAGTCAGTCATTCATGCAGTCGCTCACTCGCTCATACAAAACGCCTCGGTTCGCACTCGCTTCGGCGTTCTCTTTTGTTGCATTATGCCAACTTCTCTCATTCTCCCCATCCTTCTAACCATCCCCCCACACTCTTGCTCGCTCAGTTTCATTGTAATTGCTCACACACCACATAAAATAGATCCAGACTGTTTTCTTTTCGCCCTCCTTTTCAAACGGAGCTCCGAGTGCGGCGAGTACAATTTCTCACTCCCTCTGCTGGTAATCCCATTTGATGGCGATATCTTCCCAGCCGTTACACAGAGGAATGTCTTCAGCTTACATTCCTATGGTCCAGACATACACATGTTCAGTAGAGAGACAAGGAAACGGAAAGCAGACCTGGTTTCTTTAACCTGAATAGGATTAAAGAAACACGAATATTTTTCACAAGCAATCATTTCAGAAAATCTCCTTGTTGTGAGAAAATGATGAAAAACCTGTTTACATGTTTATGTGGAAATGTCATGTGTTAAAGTGCCCGGCACATTTTTTTTTAATTATTTTTCCAGTAAAAGGAAAACTTTTGATATTATTGTCCCTGGCAACTGCCCACAACGCACATACGTGTCGGAAATATGGTTGAAGAGATGCTTTCCTTTAAATTCATTACGTAATTTCCCAGCAAAAATGGACTGCTAGATATATAGTTATAGACGTGACTATCACATTGACGCACCACAACCGGGACAAACCACCAGACTCCCCTATGACACCATCAACCATCCAAGTTCAGGATTAGTGGATCAGTCCCAGGTCACCAATTAACCCAAACAATTTAAAACCACGAAACCTCTACAAGGCAAAAAAACCACCATAAACCAACAAAGTTACAATGGCTCCCATTGATTCCTTTTCAGCGGTGTACATTTACAGCATTTAGCAGACGCCATTATCCAGAGCGACTTACAATTGGTACAGTCTTTCAATCCAAGCAAGTGTGGGTTAAGGGTCTTGCTCAAGGACCCAACAGTGGCAGCTTGGCAGAGGTGGGATTTGAACCCTCCAGAGTCCAGTACCTTAACCACTAGGCTATCACGGTGTACTGTAAGGTCCTAGTGTTCAGTACATCCCAGACAGATCACCATCTTCCATACAGTCTGACACTGACAGTTTAACAGATCAGGTTTTTATGGTCCTGTTTTTGTTTCAGTGACCTGGATACAAAGTATTACATTTGGTGATAAGGTTAAACTGTATGGAACACTGTGACCTTGGTGTTCTGACGCAGCAGTGTGATGGAGTGGAGTCTTCTCAGGTCAGATATCTTTCTCTAAACTTTCTGTCCTTGTACAGTGCACATGGATACAGTATTAGGGTTTTGCAAAATCTCATCTCGGTCACATCAGTGTCAAGTCACATCACATGCACTAACGCTGATATTTCCTACAGCTGACTTTATCATTGCATCTTGGACAAATCATGGCTAAGTCAATAAAATAAACAAGCCTACACAGCACTGCTACTTTTTTTTATCTCTGTTTTTATCTAGCCTGTGTGTCTGCAGATCACATGCACTGCCATTAACGTTAGTACATAATAAATAAGCCGCTGGAGTTTAACGGTTAACAGTTCGCCCGGCTGAAGAAAGAACGCTGCGTTAAAAAATACCTTTCCACTTTTTTACACCACGAGTTGTTTCTGACAAACCGCAAGCAGGATTTAAAAAGATGGGAAAAAAGTGTTGTACCTTGGTTTTCCCCGTATTTTCCTCACTCCCGGCTTGTTTCTGTTTCTCAGCGGTAGCACTATGTTCCGCAGCACCGATACACGTTTGTGTGTGTGCTATGTAGTTGTGTATAATCACTGTGTGTTTGCAGTGGCGCTACAGGTAGTCGCTGCTTTTATATATGAGCGCTCGCTCGCGCTGAGTGACGCCGGCTCGGTCTCGTGCTCCCTCTGGCCGCTGTACGCGCGAGTGATTCACTGCCTGCTCACTCAGCACAGTCTATGCTCACTTCATAATAAAAGCCCACTGCTGCTACAGCTGCCATACACACTGAACTGCAGCAACACAACACATACTAATACATTCACCGGCTACTTTATTTATGTACACTAATTGTCGATTTCATCACCACCACGTACCATACAGACACATTTTTGTAGTTCTATAATTACAGTCTGTAGTCCGGTTGTTTCTCGACATACTTTGTTCGTCCCCTTTACTGTGTTCTCTAATGGTCAGGACCACCACAGGACCACCACAGATCAGGTAAGATCGGTACTGTGGTAACCTAGCGGTTAAGGTACTGGACTATGGACCAGAAGGTCCAGGGTTCAAATCCCACCTCTGCCAAGCTGCCACAGTTGTCCTTGAGCAAGGCCCTTAACCCACAATTGCTTGGATTGTAAGATTGTAACAATTGTAAGTCTCTCTGGATAAGGGCGTCTGCTAAATGCTGTAAATGTAAATGTAAGGTACTATTTGGGTAGTGGATCATTCTCAGCGCTGCAGTGAGACTGATACGGTGGTGTCGTGTTAGTCTGGTACGAGTGGATCGGTCACAGTAGTGCTGCTGGAGTTTTAAACATCGTGTTCCCTCATTATGCACTCTATTAGACACATCTACCATATTTATCCCCCTTGTAGGATAGAGACACTGTTATACAGTTGAACCCTGCTTTCCGTATGTAATTCGTTCCAGAAAAGGGTTCGGATTGTGAATTTTTGGACTGCAGGAGCTTTATCTTTATTATTTCTTATGGGAAAACTATGTGAAGGACTCAGAAGGAGTGCTGTTACAGCAGATACTGAAAGCAAAGGTTCACATACATTTGCCACTCACTAATGTGTAATATTGGATCATTTTCCTCAATAAATAAATGACCTAGTATAATATTTTTGGCTCATTTGTTTAACTGGGTTCTCTTTATCTACTTTTAGGACTTGTGTGAAAATCTGATGATGTTTTAAGTCATATTTATGCAGAAATATAGAAAATTCTAAAGGGTTCACAGACTTTCAAGCACCACTGTAGATAGATAGATAGATAGATAGATAGATAGAAAGACAGACTGAAATAAGTATGAGTTATAAAAAATTAGTTAAACTCTTGGCAAAACCACAGAAAAAAAACATCAAAACAGCAGTTAAAGCTACCGGTAGTTAAACAGAAAGTTGAAGAGAAGGAGTACAGAGAATAACAATCTCACTGTATTTGTATTCAGAGGGAGTCACTTTCATATTTCATGGCATACACTGTGTTGACTAGTCCCATTAAGAGCACTGCTGAAGTCTGTTAGTAAAAAATGCCTTAAAGCTTCTTTGGTATTGCCATAAAGACTGTATTAATTTAAAAAAAGGATCCTTTTTACTAAGCAGGTTCATGCCCCTGTTCATATTATGCAGTCAATTACTATCAATCCCGATAATGATTGTTCTCAGAACGTGAAGTGTTTTCAGAACCCTTCCATCATAATACAGTGACACTTTGACCTGTTTCTAAACGTACATTTCTGATATAATTGTATCCCTCTAATCCATGGTCCATCTCATCTGACAGGATAATTAGTGTACTCAGGGCTTCTGTGCTGGTGTGTGTCTGTTCTTTGCCAGGGTGTCTGAACACTTTCTAGCACTCTCTCTCTCACACACACACTCACACTCTTGCTCACTCTCTCTTTGTGTGTATGAGTACGTCATATGTGTCATCTCTAAAAGGTTGGGAAGAAGAGGCCCAGTTAAAACCTGCTTCCTAGTCACTGATGTGTCACTACAGCCAGACTGCATCATCAGAGCTTCTGTCTGTCAGAATCTGATACGAATGAAACCGTTATGCAACTTCGGTTCCTCTGAAATCCATGAATTTGAAAAGCTTCTTGCCTTATGTAGCACTTCCAGAAACTTTGTGATTTATTAGTGCAATGTTTCGGCATGCAGGGAGATGTAAAAATACATCGCTGTTATGACAAAAGTGAAAGTTAAGTGGTCGGCCTGTTATTATGGGATGGCAGGGTGGTTGATGCATTAAAACCTAAAGAGTCCTAGGAATCTGTACATAGATAATTCGTCATTATTAAAATAATTATGGTATTAAATGGGTGGCTAGATGGGTAGCACTGTCACCTCACAGTGAGAAGTTTCTGTTTTCAATCCCAGTTGGAGCCCATGTCCAGGATTAAGCGGTTAAGAAAGTGAATGAATGAATCAATGAATGATATTACATTATGACATTGTGAACCTGCCCAGAAGAAGTGGTGATGAAATGTGGAAAGAGAACATGATATTACTCTTGCTGGCTTTTTTCAATACCTGATTATTCAGACGTATTAAATACTGACAGGTACTTCAACAAAATATCCAGCCTGCCTATTATACCAAAGATTTACTGATCATGTTTATTTAAAAGAACTACGCAAACTCATGAACACACACATTAACAGAAGAAAGCTGTAGTGAAAGCAGGACTTAACCTGCCAAGTGGCCTCACTAAGTCGCTGATTGACTTCATCCGGAAACAATGTAATTCCCCAAGCTGGATATGCATGATTCCCTTGTTTGTGTGTATGTGTGTGACCTCAGTCCCACATACCATGTGGCTCTCCACAGACTGAAAGGCTTTTAAATTCTCAAACAGAGGATCAGTTAAGCCTTTGTGTCTCCATCCTGTGAGTCCAAGTGCCCTGCCCTGCTTTGTCTCATATTTTATTAATGAACTATAATCTTCTCTCTCTCTCTCTCTGGCTCGCTCACTTGCTTCCATAATACAACTACCTATATAAAACTCCATCTTTCTCTTTCTTTCCCTTTCAAGCTCCTGTTCCTCTTTTAATCACTGTCAGTTTCCAGTTTACCAAAGTGCTGTTACCCCAGTGCTAAGGGCAAAGTACAGTTTGGGTTAAAAATACATGAACACATGAACATCAAACGATGATGTATTCTTGCTCAGTGTAATCAAAGTGCATCTCCATTTCAGACTGTAAAGGCCTATCTGCTAGACCATATTTGGACTACAATTCTAGCTATTCAGAGCTCTGACCTTCAACTTTCTAGCCAATCCTGCATCTTGTCTCTCCTTTAAAAGGGTGCTCATCTATTCTTAGGTTAAGATTCTCAGCCTCACGCTTCCTGTGTTGCTAATCCTTCTTCTCTATTCCTCAGCCTCTCATTTCCTTCTGTATACTTCATTTACATCTTGGCCCTTAATTGCACGCCTCGGCTCAGTAGCAGCCAGTGACCTCACCCAACTTCCTTGTTGTTATTTTTCAGTGAGGCTTCCGTCTCCGGGTTCTGCAACCCTTTTGTTTTTGAAGGATTTACCAAGTATGAAATCACGGAAGAAAATAACTTGCATATCACGTTAGATAATCAAGCGTGGCACAGTGGGCCAGTGGTTAGTGCTGTCACCTCACACCTCTAGAGACCCAAGTTCGACTCCTGGCCTGGCCACTGCCTGTGTGGAGGTTGCAAGTTCTTCCCATGTCTGCATAGGTTTTCTCCAGGAACTCAGGTTTTGTTCCTTATTCCAAAGACATACATTAGGTATGTGTGTGTGTGTATGCATGTATTCTGCGATGGACTGGAGTCCTGTATGGGGTAGGCTCTTACCTTGTGTCTACACTGCCGGATAGGGCTTCCACGACCCTGAATTGGATTAAGTGGGTACAGAAAATGAGTGAGTGAGTTCTAGGTAATCATCAACAAAACGACAGTGTTAAATAGAGCAGTCTGTAATGTGTAACTCATTATGTTGCCTTGTTCCAAGCAAAAGTTCTGTGTATAAGTACAGTGGTACCTCGGTTCTGGTCGCTAATTTGTTCCAGAAGGCTTGTCAAGTACCGAGCAAATTTTTCCCATAAGGAATAATGTAAACTGAATTCATTTTTTTCAGACCCCCAGAAAATCCACACTTTATAAGGCATTATATGCATTATTGGAGTTGTATTGAACAGGTGCTCCATGATTTACGATAGGGACATGTTCCGACAAATCCATCATAACCAAGGAGTTTAATATAGTCTATACTGTACAATAATGGAGCCTTTAACCTTCTGTTGGCCAAAATCATTAGCACAAAGCTTGTTTTATAATAAAGTGTTGAAAAACCTCATGTAATTTAGTGCGCAATGGATTGAAAGTGAAAAGTTAAAGCATAACACTTTAGCACCCTGAACTCAAGGTGCTAGCTGCTAATGCTAACTGCTCAGCCTGAAATCCAGTTTTCCTTTCGGTTGACTGTGATTTCCTTTTCTTTCCAGAAGGTTTTCCGATCAGTTGGCTGTCATTACTAACCCTAAGAATATAGTATTGTAGATGTAAAAATAAAGAAAAACACTGAGCAAAGGCTTGTGAATCTGAATCACTGAATCACTGTGTACTGAATCGTGAATTGTGAATCAAGTTTCGGCTGAAACGAGCCGCGTGGCTCAACTAAAAAAAGCTTACTGATTGAAATGGGTGACTGAAAACTTGTGCTCAGATAGGGTGCAAACACCCTGCAAACAGCTCTAGCCCTTCATTGGTGCAAACACCACTGCACTTCAGAACACAGATCATACATTTCCAAACCCCCTTCATACAATTCAGGGGAGCCAAGACTTAACTAGCAGCACAAGCCACAAGGCATAAACCAGCCCTGGACAGGGCACATGCACACACACTCACTCATACTGGGACACTCTAGATATACTTTGACTTAATGTACAGTACTGTGCAAAAGTCTCAGGCCACGTTTAGACTATATACAGTATACCAATGTTTTAGCAATGGTATAATTACAATATATAATCATTTCTCGAATGGCACAGTGGTGGACTTGTTAGCACTGTCGCCTCACAGCTCGGACATCTCCAGTTTGATCCTAACCCTGGGCTCCACCTGTGTGAGTAGTAGCAGCAGCATCTGGCAGCTTCATGAGGATGCCAAGTTGACCCTTCTACAGTCTGAAGGTGCTTGATTAGGAATGGTCTTTTTGGAAGGGTAGCAGAAAAGAAACCAGTTTTTCAGAAGGAAAACAGGTTGAAAAGACTAAGATACGCAAAAGCTCACAAAGATTGGAATGAAGATCTGTGGAAAAGAGTATTAAGGAGTGATGAATCCAAGTTTGAAATTTTCAGGTCCAATCGTCGACAATGTATTATCTATGTTCATGATACCTTTGCTAAAACAACAAATCTAGAGGTGGCGTAAGACATTTGCACAGTGCTGTATGTCCTTAAAATATGTGAGGAAGCCATCAGAAACCCATTCAGATACGAGGAGGACATGCAAACTGAAGCTGTGAGGAGGCAGCACTAACCACTATGCCACCCAGGCTATTGCATAACTAACACAAACACGGTTATCTCCTAGAATGCAATATGACCTCATTATACGTGTGGGTCCATATTATATGCACATTAAACTTTTACAGAGTTACCTGAATAGAAGTAGCAGTAAAGTCATCAAGATATTGTTCAGCAATATAATGACTGTGAATCAACATCCATAACACCTTCTGACAACGTCATTCCCAGTCTATGTAAACAGTGCAGGTTACTCCATGAGAAACTGTGGCAACGCAACTGATTCATACTGTTAACAAAGTATCCGTAGGTCTCCTTAAGCAACCACAGAACACACTTCAGTGAAACTTTGTGTTTCACATTTAGTGTATAATCCTTCTCCACACATTCCTCATCAACACACCTCCACTCTCATTCCAAGCCATCAACCACACGCAATGCCTCTACAAGAAAGTAATTGTTAATACACCATTAACCATTTTACAAGCTACACCTCGTAAAGCTAACCCTGCTGCTGAGCTGAACAGTGCTGAGTCACATGAGAGGTATGTACGACCAGTACGCTTTAGATTTATATAGATCTTAACAATTGTTTCATACTTTACGACACAGACTTCATGGTAAATAGCAACATAGTTTCTGTGCACTCAAAACTGATGAAGGTATGTTTTTAGTCTAGCACTGTAACTCAAACAGAATGCTTTTCATAGACTATTTCATGTAATACGTTCTCAAAAGTTGTGTTATGTTTGGAAATCCATTTTAAAAAAAGATGAAATTTCCATCGTGCAAATGCTTTCTAATCAGTGCATTCGAAGGCTTCAAGGTGAAACATAAATGACACATAAAATAATGAATCTCACTAACTTTTCTCTCAAAACAACTATTATGCCCATTAGCACTGGGCTAACAAAATATGCATTCTGATCACAGTCACTACTAATATGTCTGGTACATATTTTTTAAAAACATCTGCTGCTCATTACACCTTACATGCAGACCCAGGAATGAGTAAGGTTTATTGAACAATTACATTCATGTCAATGCAATTGGTTGATGTTTCCATCAAAAGCGACTAAAGCAGCCGAGCAGTTGAGGTTTCCAGCAACAGTGGCTCTCGGACTGATTTGAACTTATTCGTAGTTCCCTGGGAACCATATAGACCATGTTTCCGGTTCCTGAGAACCCAAATAAATACCCCATTTATGCTTGGCCTCTTCATGAGCTTTGTATCTTGAATGTATCCTGATACGATTTTAATTGCATGCATTTACCTGTGTTGTTTACAGTGTTTATTTGCAAAACATGGTCGATGTGACAAAGGTTGAAATTCTTCATTACATTACATTTATCTCTTTCGT
Organism: Ancistrus triradiatus; assembly: GCA_025084515.1. Classification (NCBI taxonomy): domain Eukaryota; kingdom Metazoa; phylum Chordata; class Actinopteri; order Siluriformes; family Loricariidae; genus Ancistrus; species Ancistrus triradiatus. Next base: position 305,745 of record JAJAGP010000213.1, on the reverse strand, counting down.
TTCCTTAACCTAAGAGGAATTCACCCACTTCAGGAGTTAATGTTTAGAAAGAGATGGCATAAATGTTTACTACAGTAATGACCCTGATCACCACTATATGCATGTACTGAATGACTGGCCAGCTATGGGCTAAAGTCAAGTCAAGTCAGATCTATTTATATAGCGCTTTTTACAATGGAGCATTGTCTCAAAGCAACTTTACAATTTTAGATTATCTCCTAATATCTACGTCCAATCCCAAATCGAGCAAGCCTAGGGCGACAGTGGCAAGGAAAAACTCCCTACGTGTTATAGGAAGAAACCTTAGGAGGACCAAGACTCAAAAAGGGACCCAACCTCCTTGGGCGGCGTAGATGATAAATCTAAGAATGAAACAAGTCATGGAGTCATAGTTCAAATAAAATGTAAAATATGCACATCGGCATTAAGTAGTCCGATACACAGAGTCACTCTAGCATCCTGAGTCTAAAGTATTGGGCCAGGTTTTGGTATTCAAATGTGTCTTACACCCATATCCAGAGCGACTTACATTTGATACAATCTTACAGTCCAAGCAATTGTGGGTTAAGGGTTAAGGGTCTTCCAACAGTGGTGGACCCTGGGATTTGAACCCTGGACCTTCTGGTCCAGAGTCCAGTACCTTAACCGCTAGGCTACCACAGTCCCTTAGAGTCACAGTGTCTTAGAGTGACAGATGCACCCGCTTAATATGTGGCTATGAGTATTTATAGCAGATATAATTAAATCTCTTAACCTCCTGAGACCTCGCGTCCCCACTTGAGGACATGACATCTTGCGTTTGCTGCTCCTCATCCTTCATTCTACTTAACTCGGTCCTCATTTCTAGACCTTCTTGAGCAATTCACAAAAACAAAAATACCTCAAAGACAGTGCTCAGTTCTTATACATAAACAAATCAGAGCTCCAAGGAGGGTAATGAGGTCTCAATAGGATATAATTTGGTCTTTTCGTGCATTCACACACATTTCTATGTGCTTTATCCCTATCTAGATACAAACCTGCTATTCAAAAAACAACCTACTGTAAAAAGGGTTAAATAATATTAATTTTAAGATTTAAGAAAACTGTAAAATAATAAAGATAAGACAAATTAGTCATTCAAAGATCTAAAGTAAATAAGTGAACCATGCACAAATAATTGCACCAATATCCAAGATTTGTCCAACAAAGGTTTGCAAAAAATCCACAGATGTCAGCAGGCCCATAAAGAAAACTGCGAACTAGTATAAACCGTGAACAGTTCACAACCAGGGGCTGTCAGGATGGTGTGTGCTTGAGAGCTACATCATTCTGCATGGCTCCTCTGTGACACTTTTCAGCTTCCACATCAGGTTAGTCAATTAAAGCCTGTTGTAACTTGCATATATATAAATCCTGCTTCCTGAGCCTGGCCTTTGGTTTTTTTCCTGGCTCTCATATTCTGGTTTTCTGCTCTCCTTTGGTCCTGCATTTAGTAATGGCAAACTTTAAATTGGCTGTAATTCCCAAAGCATTACTACTGAGCAAGCGATCCTTAATTATCTTGATAATGCTTGAGTAATGTTTAAACTTAACAGCAAGACATCACAAAGTGCCTACACAGCTTAAACAGTATTAAAGAAGTTGAACTGGGAATGATCATGACTGATAGTTAAATGTTAAACTGATGGATAGATTAACAGAAAGACAGACAGACAGACAGACAGAAATAAATAGATAGATGGATGGACAGATAAGTAGGTAGGTAGCTATATATAGTGGTGTAAAAAAGTGTTTGCCCCTTCCTGATTTCCTATCTTTTTGCATGTTTGTCACACTTAAGTGTTTTGGAACATCAAACTAATTCAAATATTAGTCAAAGACAACACAAGTAAACACAAAATGCAGTACATTTTTTTACATAAAGGTGTTTAGTATTAAGGGAGAAAAGAATCCAAACCTACATGGCCCTGTGCGAAAAAGTGATTGCCCCCTAAACCTAATAACTGGTTGGGCCACCATTAGCAGCAACAACTGCAACCAAGCGTTTGTGATAACTTGCAGTGAGTCTTTTACAGCGTTGTGGAGGAATTTTGGCCGCTCATCTTTGCGGATTTGTTGTAATTCAGCCACATTGGAGGGTTTTCCAGCTTGAAAGGCCTTTTTAAGGTCATGCCACACCATCTCAATAGGATTCAGGTCAGGACTTTCACTAGGTCACTCCAAAGTCTTCATTTTGTTTTTCTTCAGCCATTCATAGGTGGACTTGCTGCTGTGTTTTGGATCATTGTCCTGCTGCAGAACCCAAGTTCGTTTCAGCTTGAGGTCACGAACAGATGGCCGGACATTCTCCTTCAGGATTTTTTTGTAGACAGCAGAATTCATAGTTTCATTTATCACAGCAAGTCTTCCAGGTCCTGAAGCAGCAAACAGCCCCAGACCATCGCACCACCACCACCATATTTTACTGCTGCTATAATGTTCTTTTTCTGAAATGCTACAGATGTAATGGGACACACACCTTCCAAAAAGTTCAACTTTTGTCTTATCAGTCCACAGAATGTTTTCCCAAAAGTCTTGGGGATCATCAAGATGTGTTCTGGAAAAACTGAGACACTCTTTAATGTTCTTTTTGCTCAGCAGTGGTGTTTGTCTTGGAACTCTGCCATGCAGGCCATTTTTGCCCAGTCTCTTTCTTATGGTAGATGCATGAACACTGACCTTAACTGAGACAAGTGAGGCCTGCAGTTCTTTGGATGTTGTTTTGGGTCTTTTGTGACATCTTGGATGAGTCGTCGCTGTGCTCTTGGGGTAATTTCGGTCGGCCGGCCACTCCTGGGAAGGTTCACCACTGTTCCATGTCTTCACCATTTGTGGATAATGGCTCTCACTGTGGTTTGCTGGAGTCCCAAAGCTTTAGAAATGGCTTTATAACCCTTTTCAGACTGACAGATCTCAATGACTTTCTTCCTCAATTGTTCCTGAATTTCTTTGGATCTAGGCATGGTGTGTAGCTTTTAAGGATATTTTGGTGTACTTCATTTTGTCAGGCAGGTCCTATTTAAAAGATGTCCTGATTGAGAACAAGTGTGGAAATAATCAGGCATGGATGTGGCTAGAGACAGTGAACTCAGGTGTGATAAACCATAGTTAAGTTATGTTTTAACAAGAGGGGGCAATCCCTTTTTCTCACAGGGCCATGTAGGTTTGGATTTTTTTCTCCCTTAATAATAAACACCTTCATTTAAAAACTGCATTTTTTGTTTACTTGTGTTGTCTTTGACTAATATTTAAATTGGTTTGATGTTCTGAAACACTTAAGTGTGACAAACATGCAACAATTGAGGAAATCAGGAAGGGGACAAACATTTTTTCACACCACTGTAGACAGGTAGGTAGTAGTGACAGTGTATAGTTCACAGATTAGATAGTACAGAGGGATTGTGGTGGCCTAACATTTATGGTACTAGACTGTGGAGCAGTACTTTAAATTACATTGAAAGTAATTGTTAATTTTGGGACTGTAATGGGGCAGGTAAGGTTTTGGACTGTTCAAACCACACCTTAGCCAAACCGCCACTGTTGGGTCCTTGAGAAAAGCCCTTAACCCATGACTATATCAGTTATAAGTCACTCTGAATAAAGGTGAATATTAATTGTTAATTTTGGGATTGTTATGGGACAGCGGTTAAGGTATTTGTCTGTAAACCAGAAGGTCTTCAAATCCTACCTCAGCCAATCTGCCACTGTTGGGTCGCTGAGCAAAGCCCTTAACCCACAACTGCTTGGATTGTTCATTTCTAAGTTGTTGTGGGTAACACCGTCTCCTAAATGTAATGTTAAAATTATTCAAAATACATAGAAATGGCTCCACTTAGGAAAAAAACACTGCATGCATCTTTGTGAATGCCTGCAAAGTATCTGAGATGGGGACACAGAGCGAATTCATGCAGCAAAAAAAGAAAGAAAGAAAAGCAGACGGACCACAGTTTGTTGCAGTTTGCCTCTGGTCTCTGTAGCAACAGCCCCACAGTGGAAGTCAAAGGATTTTGTGATGGCTGCTGTCCTCTAATCTGTGCAGTATGAGAGCAATGAAGTTCTGCTGCAGCCAAGAATGTCCACACGCAACGACCGGCCTTTCAACAAGAATTAAAGACTTCTCTGCTGGGCAATAATACATCAAATGACCGGTTCTGTGAACGTCTGGTTCTGAACTGGTGCAGGCCCTTGGATAAGTTGCAAAATGTCTTAAGGATCATACAGGTCTTGAAAAGAAGCTACCACTAAGTATTCATAATGGCCTGTATTACTAACTCTTCAGACTTCTTAATAGACATAAACGTCTATAATAATGATGATAATGATGATGGATTACTTTAATTTGTATAAATCCGCCTCAATCCCAAGGTCATTAAAGTGTGATTCACTGCACACACATATAGGACACTAACACTTGTCAGATAAAACCTGGTCCACAGTAGACAAAGCACTTAATACATGATATTGCATACAGTGGGAGAAAAAAGTATTTAGTTGCCACTGATTGTGCAAGTTCTCCTACTTAGAAAGATGAGAGAGGTCTGTAATTTTCATCATAGGTACACTTCAACTATGAGAAACAAAATGAGAAAAAAAAAATTACATTGGAAGATTTTTAAAGAATTTAATTGTAAATTATGGTGGAAAATAAGTATTTGGTCAATAACAAAAGTTCAACTCAATACTTTGTAACATAAGCTTTGTTGGCAATAACAGAAGTCAAACGTTTCCTGTAAGTCTTCACCAGATTTGCCCACACTGTAGCTGGTATTTTGGCCCATTCCTCCATGCAGATCTCCTCTAGAGCAAAGCAATGTTTTGGGGCTGTCGCTGGGCAACACGGACTTTCAACTCCCTCCCCAATTTTTCTATGGAGTTGAGGTCTGGAGACTGGCTAGGCCACTCCACGATCTTGAAATGCTTTTTACGGAGCCACTTCTTCATTGCCCGGGCAGTGTGTTTGGGATCATTGTCATGCTGGAAGACCCAGCCACGTTTCATCTTCAATGCTCTCACTGATGGAAGGAGGTTTTGGCTTAAAATCTCACAATACATGGCCCCGTTCATTCTTCCCTTACCACGGATCAGTCGTCCTGTCCCCTTTGCAGAAAAACAGCCCCAAAGCATGAGGTTTTCACCTCCATGCTTCACAGTAGGTATGGCGCAACTCAGAATTCTTCTTCCTCCAAACACGGCGAGTTGAGTTTTAACCAAAAAGTTCTATTTTAGTTTCATCTGACCACATGATATTCTCCCAATCCTCTTCTGGATCATCCATATGCTTTCTGGCAAACTTCAGAAGAGCCTGGACATGTACTGGAATAAGCAGGGGGACATGCCTGGCACTGCAGGATCCAAGTCCCTCTCGGCGTAGTGTGTTACTGATGTACCCAAAGGAAGCCTTTTTACTTTGGTCCCAGCTCTCTGCAGGTCATTCATCAGGTTCTGTGATTTTTGCCCACAGTTCTCATGATCATTTTGACCCCAAGGGATGAGATCTTGCGTGGAGCCCCAGATCGAGGGAGATTATCAATAGTCTTGTATGTCTTCCATTTTCTTACAATTGCTCCCACAGTTGATTTATTCACACCAACCTGCTTGCCTATTGTAAATTCACTCTTCCCAGCCGGCCTGCTGCAGGTCTACAATTTTCTTCCTGGTGTCCTTCAACAGCTCTTGGCCTTGGCCATGGTTGTGTTTGGAGTCTGGACTGTTTGAGGCTGTGGACAGGTGTCTTTTATACAGATAACGAGGTGCCAAAAACAGGTGCCATTAATACAGGTAACAAGTGGAGGACAGAAGAGCTTCTTAAAGAAGTTGTTTAACAGGTCTGTGAGAGCCAGAAAATCTTGCTTGATTGTGGGTGGCCAAATACTTATTTTCCACCATAATTTACAATTAAATTCTTAAAAAATCCTACAATGTGATTTCCTGGATTTTTTTTCTCATTTTGTCTCTCATAGTTGAAGTGTACCTATGATGAAAATTACAGACCTCTCTCATCTTTCTAAGTAGGAGAACTTGCACAGTCTTGCCCCACTGTAATAGGATAGAGGAGAGAAAAACTCTTAAGTGGTTAGTGTGGACATTATTACATTTTCTAATTATTATGACAAGCCATTATTTATTATTATTTTCCATTTTTCCTTTATTATGGAAAAAATTTAGAGACCACTCAAAAAGATTAGTTTCTCTTAGTTTTCACTATTTGTAGGTACTGTATGTGTTTGAGTTAATGGAACATTTTTTTTGTTTTATTCTATATTTCACTGACAAATTCAAAAAAAAAATGTTTGTTTGCAGCAATGTCAAAAGCATGTATTCACTGTAAGAAAAGAAAATGTTTGTTTTTAACATAATAGTACAAATGTTTTAACTTATCTAAGTTCAGAAATCAATATTTCAATCACAGCTTTCATGTGTTTTGTACTTCTCAGTAAATAAGATTTGGTTCAGGTGATCACCTAATCAGGACCTCAGTAACCAGAATGAGGTGTGTCTGTGTCGGAAGATATGGGAAAGGCATTGCTGCTGTACATGTAGCTATGTTGATTTTAAGAGAATTTGGAGTGGCCTCTTAATTTTTTCCAGAGATGGAAGTAGTTCTGCCAAACCCCAAGGTAGAAGCAGGGTTATATGAGTGGAACTGAAGGCTTTATGAGTAATGGAAATTTAAATGGGATACAGTAGCATATTGGTAGTCAGTTTAAAGCAGAACCTGGTTAAAATGATTGTTCAGCCAAGCAGTTGCATTGTCTACATTCCATGTTATGTTTTGGTAGGTGCACCATGGAGGACGCTAATGAGAGTAATCAAAAATCGTGACATGGCATGAAAGACTAGTATCTGTCATTTTCATCTGGCAAAGTGTCACAAGCCCAATACAGTGTGGACAAGGATTGTGTGTAAAGATACCTTTAATAATAAAAGAGTGTCAGTGCGAAATGCGGAGTAATGACACTGGTGAGAAAATATTTGGTGTGTAAGCTTGTGACTGTGTGAGTGAGTCATGGTGAGCAGGATCCTCCTAGCATGATTCTGATGTATATTCCTAGACCTGGGCATGTATTGCCCCCCGATCACAGAAATGGCATGTCATAGCCTGTCTATGCCTCTGCCTAGACAGAACGGGGCAAATTCTTTTTTCACAGCATTGTCTGTATTCAGACATTGCATTTTGATCCCTTTGCTGTTTTCCATTCAGCACGATTTCAATAATGAGAATATAATAATGGGGTCTGCCTCTGGCTAGGAAATGTATTTTTTATAATTGGCTCAGAGACACACTCCCTCTGTTACTCAAAAGGAAAATGTTTATGAGCGACTACCTTCAGTGCTCAGGGGCAATGACTCTGACCAATCATTGCATTTGCCTCTTGATACCAGACTTACAGATACTTAATTAGTAGAAACACCTGTACACGTTGTTCGTCATGTAATGAGCAGATGATGGGGCAACACTTCATGCAGACATGGGTAAAGAGCTTGAAATCACTTCAAATTTAAAAATAAGGAAAATGTAATCTAAGTGACTTTGACGATGCCATGATTGCTGATACCAGATTTGGCTACATCGGGAACAGACCCACTGAAACAGGAACACTGAATAGAGAAAATGTCATCTGGACAATTAAATGTTGATTTCTGTAGGGTCTGACATTGTTGTAAGCACAAGCCTGGCCTGGAGTATTTTTGTTAACCTTGTGTATCCATTTATAGACACACAGATAAGTGATTTTTAAGTTTTGTAATCGAAAACGATGAGTACCGAGCAAATTTTTCCCATAAGGAATAATATAAATTGAATTAATCCACACTGTATAAGACATTACCGGTATATGCAATAATGGAGTTGTATTGTCCAGGTGGTCCATCATAATTTAAATGTAACATGAACTGAGGAGTTTAACGAGTGTTTGGTTGAGCGGTCTATAGTGTATAATAGCGGAGATATGAAAAGGACACTATGATAAGTGATGATAAGTACTTACATGATGAAAACACTTACACTAACCTACAGGTGGCCAAATATTTAACACAAAGCTTATTCTATAATAAAGTGTTGAAAAATGTCATGTAATTTAGTAAGCAATGGATTCAAAGTAAAAAGTCACTCACTCAGTTGACGAACTCTGGGCGCTACCATAGTTGCTAAGCTAACTGCAGCCTGTGTTCTGGAGCATTCGATTCCTGTTTTGCTTTTGGTTGGCACTTATAAACTAACCTTTTTAGAATCCATGGAGACTTATTTGCACTAAGAATACAGTACTGTAGATGTAAAAATAAAGAAAAACACAGCAGAGATCTTCTCTGAAAGCTATTGTGAACCTGAATTACTGTGTATTATTTATATATTTATATTTACAGCATTTAGCAGACGGCCTTATCCAGAGCGACTTACAATTGGTACAATCTTACAATCCAAGCAATTGTGGGATAAGGGTCTTGCTCAAGGACCCAACAGTGGCAGCACTGGCAGAGGTGGGATTTGAACCCTGGACCTTCTGGGCCAGAGTCCAGTACCTTAACCACTAGGCTACACAGTCCCCGAATCGTGTACACAGTGTACTGAATCGTGACTCGTGAATCGAGTTTTGGCTGAAACAACTCATACAAGTTTAAGCAAGTGTGCCGAGTACCGAGCAAACGACGAGAACCGAGACAAATTTTTCCAGTCAAAATGGGTCGAGAACCGAATTCGACGAGTTCCAAGGTGGTCGAGAACCGAGGTACCACTGTATATTTGGTAATATTTGGTGACATTGTTCTCATAACTTCTGTTAGCTGTCTAAAAAAACCCTCTGCTCTGTGAATGAACAAACAAACAAAACAGTCATCAAATCAGGACAAATAAATGACTCTACTCTTCAACCAGCATTAATAAGTTTCAGTGTAAGTTTATGAGACGACCTACTCTTTGCAAACAGAATGGAGTTTTGTTTGACTGCTCTGGTCCACTATATAAACCTGGCCAGCCAACTTCTGTGTTAGACTGTGCACAGGCATGTGTTTTGGGGCGAGAAATTAAAGGTGGTAATTAGTTTTTAAATGGCCACTATATCTTTAAAAGGCTTCAATTCCAGTAACATTGATTCACCAGTCTGACTGATTCAACAAAATTAAAAATGGGGAACATAGTTCCTGCATTTGCACTGATTCATTTATTCCATGCCTTTGAGCGCACTAGTTAAAACTGCTGAAGCCCTTAATAAGAGCAGATCATAATCACATTCACGATGGTACCATCTAAATGTGCTATCATTATTTTGCTGTGCAGAAATTCCGCTATGAGTGTTACCAGAGTTGCTAATTGTAGAGGCTTTGAAGCTCATTATTCTTACTGTTTTTGTGTCTCACACACACACGCACACAAGCAACAGACGGATGCACACAAGTTATAATCAGATCCTAATTCAAAGTGGCCTTGTGAAATGTCCCCCTAGTCTAGTGAACACATTTATCAGGGATATATGAAAGAGTGGGTATCAGACACCAGCCTCAGCTTACATTTCATTCATCGCACGCAGCCTCACGCACACAATTTGACAAATGAAAGAGCGTATATAGCCTACAGTCACACATCTGCAAAGAGACACCTCCTTTTTATACACACACACACAAAATCACCCTTTACAAGTTCCAGGTGTTATTGGTGCAGTGTGGTATAGGTTTCCCACTCTGTGGGACAAGTTCTTGTGAAATCCCTTACTGTTATCGTAAATCAGAGATCTATACACACATATCCATCTCATTTTACAATGATCAACTAAGCCCCAGCACTGTGAGGCCTTTGTGCTACAACATATTTCAACTTTTCCTCTCAGTTCCAGCTTTTCCTTTGTCTTGTGCAAAGTTATTACCGTATTTTTCGTACCATAAGGCGCACTTAAAATCCTTTAACTTTCTCAAAAATCGACAGTGCGCCTGGAAATGCGGTACGTCTAATGTATGAATTAATTCTGGTTGTGCTTTCTGACCTAGAACCGATTGTAGATGGTACACGGCGCTCATAAATCTGTCAAAATATTTTAGCACGGCCTTGGTAAGTTACGAAGCTTACGGCCACCGTAGTGCGCAGCATCGTGGAGTAATACGGTATGTGCTTCAGCATTAGGGTACGTTCATTCATTCATTTATTTTCGAAGCGGATTTCAAACACAACGCTATCAGTCACGCAGTACAACATGGTCATAGAGCAGCTGTGAGAGAATTCAACATTAACGAATCAATGGTACGGAAGTGGAGGAAGCAAGAAGACGCCCTGCGCCAGGTAAAGACCAAACTGAGCTTTCGACGGAACTTAAGAGTGTTCAAGAAGTGTCAAATAAAACTGAACCGTGTAAGTAAAATTAGGAGACTCAAATCTAGCCCTAATAATAGGTTTAATGCTTGGGGTGATACTGTGTAAACTGTAATTCTACCAAATACTCGCTAAACACTTTCACTTGGCCTCGCTGTGCTTCCCTTTCCCTCCCTCTCTCTTTCCTGTGCTGAAGGACATTGAGTTGTGTTTATCATCATTCCCCGTTTGGTTTCTGCTGTCAGCTCTCTTTGCCAAATCACGGAAATGTTTCCTGCGGGTGGTCTGACAGGCAGACTGAGATAAAAATCGAACATGAGCACAATCAACATAGGAAGAGAGATCACTCATTAAACGCCCAATGCTAACAAGCTGTCAGAACAAGCTGATCCTTCCTCACCAACAGCTAAAAACTTTGCAGGTGTGCCAGCATTATATATTATTGTAAAACGCTAATGTATTGGGCCTAGGGATGGAGGGTTTTCTTCTTATACAACTTACAGTCGTGCTTAAAAGACTCTTTTCCTTAGAAGTTCTATATTTCCTCTTAACTAGAATGTAAAACATCATCAGTTGTTCACACAAGTCCTAAAAGTAGTAAAGAAAACTTAATTAAACAAGTGAGACATACTTTATACTTAGTTTTTTTCATCACTGAAGAAAATGATTTAATTTTATCATTGAGTGGCAAAAGTATGTGACCCTCTAGGATTAGCAGTTAATTACACATTTTGACCAGAAATATTTGTCTCAGTTCTTGTTGTTTGCTCGGTACTCAGCGTGCTTTCTTAAACTTATATGAACCGATCCACGTGAATCGTTTCAGCCAAAGTTAGATTCATGATTCACGATTCAGTACACAGTAATTCAGTGATTCTGGTTTACAAGAAATCTTTTCTTTTTTCTTTATGTTTACATCTACAGTAATGTATTCTTAGTGCAAATACGTATCCATGGGTCCTAAAAAGGTTAGTTTATAAGAGCCAACTGAAAGCAAAACGGGAAATGAATGCTCCAGAACACAGGCTGCAGTTAGCTTAGCAGCCATAGTAGTGCCCTGAGTTCATCGATAGAGTAAGTGTTTTGCTTTTACTTCGCACTTGCAATCCATTACTCCCTAAATTACATGCGATTTCTCAACACTTTATTATAAAACAAGCTTTGTGTTAATGATTTTGGCCAACTGTAGGTTAGTGTAAGTGTTTTAAACATTAACCTACTTATCATAGGGTCTGCTATGAATCAGTATAGGCCACTCTCACATTAAAACTGTCAAGCAATTCACAGTTTTACTATGAAAATTCACAGTACATTTTTTCCTGAGACTTCAATTTGCAGAGGTTTCTCCTGGTAGTAGTCTTTGTTGACTAAGTTTTAAAGAACCATCCTACTCATAATCTGTCTCTGTCTTTCTTGGTAATTATCAGCTTTCATTTACTCATGAGCCAAGTTGGTAATTCCTTGATAATTGATCATTATGAAGCACAGTCAGGTAAAACACTGTTAGACCAATAATTGGGGTTTGTTCTCGGTTAAGCCTTACCCGTTAATTACTATTATACCACAGTTAGTTCCGACCCCGCAATCTGATTGGCTGAGAGGAGTCTTCGCGATAACGGAAATGTGGTATAATCGCAATAATACTCTCGAGGGCATTCTTTAAGGTCAGATATTGGCTCAGGTGTTATGATCTCTACGACCGCAGCACCCCCGTACCAAAATCTCACATTAAAGCACTCCCGCTCATGTATTACTGCTTAAGTAACCACTCAAGTAAAATGCATGGTTAAAAGGGGTTCAACTGAACAATGGTGGAGGTTCATCCAAATGATGACGTCGCAAGAGCTGGCTTGTTAGCACTCCCTCTCCGGTCTGATAGCGGTTATGGGGTAGACCCACCTATCAGGTGAGAACTGGCTAGGACACAACTGGAAAATGGATAAATATTGAAAGGGAAGAAAAGATTAAGCTTGCTTTTTAAAAGCAATTACAGTGATTGCTCAGTACTGTACATGTAATCCTACTGTTCCTGAACAGCACACATCCATTATATCCATGCAGTGGGGTCAAACAAGGCCAGGGGACTTCAACTATGGAACAGCTTATTGTCAGTTTCAGCCACCGTGGTCAGTTTATGGGGCTTCTGCAGCTGGATGGCGTGCAGATCATCAAAGCAACGTCGCTTTGACAACGAATAGCTCATGCTCACCACTGAAACAGGAGATGATCTGTGTTTTTCAGGGTTTATTGAGAGCAGAGCAACAGAACGGCGGTCTCATACTTTCCATTCGTCTTCCGATGGGATTATGTAGTTTTGCTAATGACTTAATTGCAAAGCAAATGAATGCAATATAGCAATAACGAAGGAAACATGACCGCAGGAGACCGGGGCTTCCAGGAGACCTTAAACCAAGAAATATTAGCAGCAACCGCACGACGTTAAAATGCTGCATCAAAACATCATTAGGTTTACGACCACAACATTGGCTCACATTCTGGGCTACATCCAGCAGGAACTAAAGAGAGAAACTGCGTCTGCAGGCCAGAGTTCAAGGTTTTATTGTGGTTGTGACCAGAGGCGATGATGATGATGTGAGATTGCACAGGAGGACGCATCCAGTAAAGCAGGCCTGATAAGCAGTGACCCCTCGCTAATCATGTCATCATAGGATTCCTGTTTTTACAATATAATTACAGGGCAGTAGTTAAGGGATATGGCCAGACAAAGAATTGGGTTATTTGGAGGGAGTGAGGGCGGGAGGGGTTGGACTTTACACATTCTACACACCTGACAGGGCTCCTATTATGTTTTGGTGGACAATCTGTCAAGGAAGCAGCATTTCAGAGCATTTTTCTGCCATTTGTTGAAGCTCAAGCAAGGACACGGCTTTGCCAAACAGAAAGTCATTCTGGCTTAAAAGCTGGCGCTTTGCCCTGATGAAAAACAATAAGGCTTTCTCTTCACTCAACGCATGCCGATCACACGCACTTGTACACACACACACACACACACACACACACACACACACACGCACGCACAGTGCATACAATACATACAGTACATACAGGGCAAACCAAATGCCTATTGATACTACCTTTCTTTAGAGTGGTCCTCAGCTATTTCATCTGATCTGGAAGCACAGAATGGAGCGAGAAATTGATTGCATGTGGCATAAGAGATGTACACCCAGCAGTTAAATAAACTTTCACTCTCATTCTGCACTGCAAGATCAGAACCATGTCCCTAATCACATACATCTGTACTGCATTAACCATTTTAGGTCTGTGTTTAGTTTGGGAAGTTTAACAAGATAGAGTATGCGATTAGCGCCCGAAAAATAAAATGTGCTGGATAGGTTTTTACACCCAGCAATTGGAGGTGGCTCTATGTGCCAGAAATGCTGGCACTATGAGAGGGAATGCAAACATTCAACCTCCATGTGAGAACATTTTAGACCAAACTTTAATTATGAGCACGTGTTATGCTTTGGAGTCTGTTTAGCTGCACCTAGAAGCGCAGAGCACCGGTCATTTGACTGTTGTGACTTCCTACTAGTAGTGCCACGCTGGATTTACTCTGCTTAAAGGTTTAAAAGGTTTACAAGGTGATACTACATTGGTTGTTCTGGAAATTAGTGTTTCCTCAAGTGGACTCATTCCCTCTTGGTTGTGTGCAGCCAGTGAGGTATATGTATTTATGTTTATAGCCCATCATACGGGTTAATATTTGGGTTCCACAGTGGGTGTGATTGTCATGTACGTGGACAATTCAGAGGTGGATTTGATGAATGTGAAGTGCGATAACTGCGAAAGAAGAATAAATCTAGAAGTAACTAAAGAACCACAACGTATTTCCTGGAGAGAGTGACATCTAGGTTCCAAGGTCTGCACCTAGATACTGACCTCTGTTCGGTTTCAAAACAGTGGTCTGGGGTTGCCTTGAAGTGAACTTGGGGCAGATAGAACCACATGGTCTTCGCTAGTCCTCGAGTAACATGATTGGTTGAACTTCACATTACTGCTTCTCATTTCACTATGGTGGGCAATGGACCACTTCAGCCAAAAGGTTTTTGTCATATAGCTGATCAGTGTCAGGCATATGTAGTGCTAATTAAATATGTGACACAGTAGTTTAATCTGTGTTTTTTTTATTTTATTTAGTGTCACATCAGCATCGATGGCTGGTCGTGAAAGGAGAAAGGTTTTAACGATACTAGTTAAACACAAAAAGCTGAACGAAAGCTGATAATTATTGGGTAAGACAGAGACACTGGGGCAATTTAGAGCATTCTTTGGAATGTCAGAGGAAAACAGAGCACTCAAAGTAAACACACATGCGCACACACACTCCACACGAGTCCAAGGTCGGGATTGAACCAGGGGTCTTGAACCACCGTGCCACCGCAGCAATTCAATAAACTTTAATAGTACCATAATAAATGATCCCATTATCTCCCACTTCGCAAAGAGTTTGTATACAGCAGATGTCCTGAATTCATCCCAGGCATGGACTCAACTATTCTCTCACACACACTCAATATGACCCAGAGCAGCCCTCTTCAGAACACACACAAAGGCCCATACAATTCTGTATTTTCATTCAAACACACCCTGATACTGAGCATACTTGCAACAGTCCAAGCAAGACGTATCATCACTGTATCAAATTCAGCTATGTACAATGTTTCCATAGTCCACTTCATTGTCTCCTCTAACCTCTTTTCTTTCACACCTGTTCCTTTGTATCCCCTGACTGGCATCTTCATTGTATAATTAAGCTAGGCTTAAACTCGGAGGCTTAGGTAAACCATAGGCAGTGAGCACAGGAAACACAATGCACTGAATCTGGCATTTTGAAAGTGGAACTTCTGAAATATTCTGCATTTTTCATAACCCATGCATTACCTGTTGCTGGCTGGTGACAGTGTCTGTCTTTGATCATGGCCGTTTGCCATGTTATACATTAAATTACTGCAAGTGCTAGGCTTACATTTAAGCAGATAGTGTCACAATTAGCTCATATATAAAGTAATTAAATTTGAAGAATACTTTTAGAACTGCAATTCAAATGCTGGTTTACAATGTAAAGTGTACAATACATGGTCAATAGTATGTAGGCACCCTTTCAAATCAGAGGTGCGGGGTATTTCACCAGCACTTACTGCTAAGCGCTTCTTAGCATGTCTTAACATTTTTTGTTATAACAAATGGACATCCAAAAACTGGTATTGGTCTGGATTTGTCCCCATTTGCTACAACAACAGCCAGGAAACCGGAATACCCAGAGTAAACACGTGCTGACATGTGAAAGACGGCAAACTGACGTGTTGGGGTGGTGAAAAACTTTGGAAGGATCATATTGAGAGTCACTGAGGTGTTTAGTGTGACCCATTCCAACTGCCACTGTTTGGCTATAGAGATTTCATGCCTGTATGCTTCACCTGTTAGCAGTAAGTATGGCTGAAAAAAACAGATTACTAATTACAAGTCAACAGACTTTCGCCACAGAGTGTGTGTGTAGATTCAAAACTGAATGGAAATAATAATATTAAAAACAAAAAAAATTCATAATACTAGCGTTAATATATTGAAATGATTAAGGTAAGTAAGTAAGTAAGTCGTGTTCTAACAGGTTAAATAAGTGCTTTTTACACAACAAGACCTCTGCCAACTAATGTTACTTACATTTAAATACAGGTATGCAGCATTTAATGACCATCCAATCAGCGTCTGTTCACTTTAATGACTGAGGTCTTAACACTTATAAAAATTACAAAAAGGAAATAATAATCTGTCTTTAACTTGGACGTTGCGGCTGTAAACAGCTGGTTACCTCAACAGCCAGTTAGTGCTGATTACATTTTGTTTGGATTAAGGTCCGAAATGTAATTGGATTAAGGTCAGGACTTTGACTTGGCCATTCCAAAACATGAACTTTATTCTTCTTTAACCATTCTCTGGTAGAACGACTTGTGTGCTTAGGGTCGGTGTCTTGCTGCATGACCCACCTTCTCTTGAGATTCAGTTCATGGACAGATGTCCTGACATTTTCCTGTAGAATTCTCTGATATAATTCAGAATTCATTGTTCCATCAATGATGGCAAGCCGTTCTGGCCCAGATGCAGAAAAACAGGCCCAAACCATGATACTACCACCACCATGTTTCACAGATGGGATAAGGTTCTAATGCTGGAATGTAGCGTTTTCCTTTCTCCAAACATAAAGCTTTTCTTTTAAACCCAAAAACCAAAAAGTTCTGTTTTGGTCTCATCCGTCCACAAAACATTCTTCCAATAGCCTTGTCCACGTGATCTTTAGCAAACTGAAGACGAGCAGCAATGTTCTTTTTGGAGAGCAGTGGCTTCCTCCTTGCAACCCTGCCATGAACCCCATTGTTGTTCAGTGTTCTTCTGATGGTGGACTCATGAACATTAACATTAGCCATGTGAGAGAGGCCTTCAGTTGCTTAGAAGTTACCCTGGGGTCCTTTGTGACCTCGCCAACTATTACACGCCTTGCTCTTGGAGTGATCTTCGTTGATCGACCACTCCTGGGGAGGATAACAATGGTCTTGAATTTCCTCCATTTGTACAGAATCTGTCTGACTGTGGATTGGTGGAGTCCAAACTCTTTAGAGATGGTTTTTAACCTTTTCCAGCCAGATGAGCATCAACAACACTCTTTTTTCTGAGGTCCTCAGAAATCTCCTTTGTTCGTGCCATGATACACTTCCACAAAACTGTTTTTTGTGAAGTCCTCAGGAAATTTCCTTTGTTTCTTTCGTGCCATGATACACTCCACAACATGTTTTGTGAAAGCAGACTTTGAGTAGAATCCCTGCTCTTTAAATAAAACAGGGTGCCCACTCACACCTGGATTGTCATCCCATTGATTGAAAACACCTGACTCTGATTTCACCTTCAAATTAACTGCTAATCCTAGAGGTTCACATACTTTTGCCACTCACTAATATGTAATATTGGATCATTTTCCTCAATAAATAAATGACCAAGTATAATATTATATTAGTACAAATATAATATATGTACCACTGTATTGTGAGTTTCCATACATTAAAAAAAGCACTGGCATTCAGATGTTGTGTAGATGGTAGCGTTCCAGTCATGTTTTCAGTGGTGTTTCTGCTGCACTTACGTATCACTTGCACAGTTTTCTTGTGAAAATACTCTTTATATTTACATTACAGTAGCATAAAAAGATATTAGCAGAATTCTCACAGGAGCACAAAACTTTGCACATACAGTATATTCATAAACTTTGTATTGTAATGTTTAACTAAATAAACAAATGCTGTAATTCACAGGCAAATATTACAGTCATTCTGGGTACATTTGGTCTTCATCAGTAGTGTAGCCAAGGCCAGGTGCACATATTTTACTGAGCGGTTTGTGTATACCCACTTATCGTGATTTATTTAGTCACAGTCTAACTCCTACTTCAGACTAAACTAGATCAATGGTCCATATATAAAGGGGCCTATTATTTCCATGATGAGAGCACAAAATTGTGGATGTTGGACACAAAAGCATGTTTCTGATATAAACATGAACATGCACTAATTTTCGAGATATGCAAGGAAAAAAAACCTCATTAAAATTTATGAACACATTTCCCCATACAACAGGAATAGGTTCATTTTTGATTGTTTTTATAAGTGAACTCCATTCTTCTTGGAAATCCTATCGTGCTTGAATATTTTGGGAGTTACAGAGAGCTGCTTGCACCCTTGTTCACCATATGTCTGCACCTTGGGCCGTATTTAGAGTGGAACTTATAATGGGGATTTACTACCAAAACGCACAATGGCATTCAGCCTGCACGGTCTGTTCTTACACTCTTCTTCAGCAAGATTGCGTGCCGCTGATTGATTTTCCAAAAAACACAAGTGTGTGTCTATAATGTACAATTCACATATTTAACTTTTTTAATGAGGCGCTCGAGACAAGCCTATCATCCAGGCTAATAATTTGTACGCTACTATGTTACTCTGACTCCCTCAGCACTTTCACTTTCTGTTATGCATGAACTTTCTTTTCAGGTTTAATCGTGCTCTCAAAACGCGCTCTAAAGCACAAAGGTCCCATAACAATTCCATGTCCATAAATGAACTTGTAAAAGCTTTAAATTAAGGTCTATTTTAGTTTTTCAGCTGGTGATGCTTGTATGCATTTCAGAAGAATTGGCAGTATGGGGCTTTTATTCTGTCACGCTGTGTAATTTTGTTAAAAATGGGTTGGGTATCATATAAGCCAAGGTAATATTAGTAGACCATAGACACAAAAGACTAGTGTTAAGATCACCTGACTGAAAAACACAAATGAACAATTTAATATACATAAAATTAATAAAATAAAAATAAATGAAAGAACCTTTGTGTCTGTTTCTTGCTTGTTTTTTAGACTCAGGATCCTAGAGTGACTCTGTGTATCGGATTACTTAATGCCGATGTGCATACTTCACATTTTATTTGAAGTATGACTATGACTTTAGTTTCATTCTTAGATTTATCATTTACGCCGCCCAAGGAGGTTGGGTCCCTTTTTGAGTCTTGGTCCTCCCAAGGTTTCTTCCTCATAACGCTTAGGGAGTTTTTCCTTTCCACTGTCGCCCTAGGCTTGTTCAATTTGGGATTGGACGTAGTTATTAGGAGATAATCTATACTTGTAAAGTTGCTATGAGACAATGCTCCATTGTAAAAAGCGCTATAGAAATAGATCTGACTTGGCTTGACTTTCTATATCCATTGGTAACAAACCGTTACTACTCTTACCAACATAGTTTATCCATAAAATACAATGTGCATATAGGCAATTTCCATGAATTGAATAAACCACTCTGAAAATACACTTAAGCAGCTGAGCAGACTTGTTTGCAGCTAACTTTTTCTGCATTGATGTAAATTAAAACTTCACACAAACACAAAGTACTGCCTATTGCCAAGTGTGGACTCGGAGGAGGGACCCCAGTGCTAAACACTGTATAAACATGTATTAATTACCGAACTCAGCACCTACATGCTAGCAAAGACACCTGGGTTAGTTGGTCTCAAGTTCATGTTTAAAAACAGCTTTGTAAAAGCCAGGTTTAAAGCCCAGATGAGCAAACCAGAGGTGACAGTAGTAAGCTCTTGTAGAACAATAATGAAGAAGAATAATAAACAATAGAGAGTAGTAGTAATTGTGTGTAACAGGGAAAATGTTATGTGTAATATACTGTCACAATTTAGAAAGTCACGTTATGCATGAACTTTCTTTTCAGGTTTAATCGTGCTCTCAAAACGCACTCTTAAGCACAACGGTCCAATAACAATTCCATGTCCATAAACGAACCCGTAAAAGCTTTAAATTAAGGTCTATTTTGGTTTTTAAGCTGGTGATGCTTGTATTTCTTGCATTTCAGAAGAATTGACAGTATGGGGCTTTTATTCTGTCACGCTGTGTAATTTTGTTAAAAATAAGTCAAGATACTTAGGTGAACAAAATTAGTGAAAAGACTAGTGTTTTGATCACCTGACTGAAAAACACAAATTAACAATTCTACATACATAAATTGAATTAAATAAAAATGAATGAAAGAACACTTATGTCTGATTCTTGCTTTCTGTAACCATTGGTGGCAAAATGTTACTACTCTTTACTAAAGACAAAACATAATTAAATTAAATAATCTGCATGTAGGAAATTTCCATGAATTTCACTAATACACTAATTTAAAACAGGCAATATATAATAATTAATCTGTTTTTAGTTCATTTGAACATTTGAATTACAGTTAATCAAAATCTTTAAAATCAGATGTTAGGAAAACTTTAAATCAAATTTTAGTAAGAAAATGTAATATTTTCTCTGCAAGCTCTATTAATATTAGGGCTGTGCAAAAAAAATCGATACAGAATCGTTATATTCGTGATATACTACATCGATTTTTAGCTCAAAATACAAATTTACCGTATTTTCCGGACCATAAAGCGCACCGGATTATAAGACGCAATATCAATGATCGGCTGCTAACGGGTCTATGTTCATACATAAAGCGCACCGGGTTATAAGGCGCATGAAATGAAACAAAACTCTTAAGTTCCCTCGGAAGCTAGTTTGGTCTTTAACCTGGCGCAGGGCGTCTTCTTGCTTCCCTCCACTTCTGTACCATGATTCGAAAATTATGTTGAATTCTCATTCTCTCGCAGCTGCTCTATTCTGTTTGTACTGGTGACTGATAGCTTTGTGTTTTGAAATCCGTTCGAAAATGCTAAATGAATGCCCGTACCCTAATTCGAAGCACATACCGTATTACTCTCCCGCGATGCTGCTCACTACAGTGGCCTAAAGCTTCGTAACTTACCAGGGCGTGCTAACCTTTTGACAGATTTATGAGCGCCGTGTACCATCTACAATCGGTTCTAGGTCAGAAAGCTCAACCAGGATTAATTCATACATTAGACGCACCGCATTTAAAGGCGCACTGTCGATTTTTGAGAAAATTAAAGGATTTTAAGTGCGCCTTATGGTCCGAAAAATACGGTACTTGAAGGTAGAAACATTTTAAATGGGGTGGAAACTACAATCTCCGCTCCTGTAGGTGTCGCAGTACAGTTTTGCCTCAATTTGTAGTTATTAATGTGCTGTGATGTATTAAGACCACTCAGGCTGTACACCATAACTTGTATTTCAGCAGTTTTCATATGTTCAGCGAACTATGTGGAATATCGCAAATATGCATCGTATCGCAATGTATCGTGATATAATCATATCGTGAAGTCCTTTCCAATACCCACCCCTAATTAATATGGGCAAATAATTATAGCTCTATAGCCAATTCTAAACTTAATCTTATTAACCTAAAAAAAAACAACATTTGGTTCTTTTAATGTTTCAAAGAATTCCAGGCATTTTTGCAAAAATGCATTTTGCTTGTGAAGATCAACCAAATGTTCTCTGCAGTATTAGTAGAAAGTATATCATGCATCTACTTGCTTCTTGGTTCACGAAGGCTGCCAGAAGTGATATCTCACTCAATATTTTGGGTAAACCAAGGCTCAGCTGGGTTAGTGTAACATGCTGTCGGCTCAGAGAAGAAAGGTGTGTTACTCACAGTTTGGGTTTGGGCTTGGTAGGAATAGGAGGACCCTCTCTGGATGGAGATGGTGATAAAGGAAGAGCAGCTTCTTCAACAGGAGTATCTTTCTCACCCATTGCTGCTAGAGGGCTTTCAGTGGGGGTGTTGGAGAGTGCACTATTCGATGGGTGCTCAACATCTACGACTGGCTGGATGCTGGGCCAGATGTCTAGCTCGTTGATCTGGAAGGCCTCGGCACTGGGCGGAGTTTTAGGTGGGACTTCCAGCAGGCTGATCTCTGTGGGTGGAGGAGGGGGTGGGAACGATTGAATGTCCTCAAAGATGCTGCCATCTCTGGAGATGCCGTTGCTGGCAGATTCTTCAGCCACTATGCAGGGTGGGGTGAGACGGCAGTTAGAATTACCTTGGACTGATATGAAAGCTAATGGCTTTTAATTTTTTAATTAACTTTAAAAGTAATAGTTTTAATTTTAATAACAAAATGACGCCGGTATGCATGTTTTTACGTTCTTTTATTCAATATTTTATTTACTTAGTTTCTGTTTTGTTTTTTAAACAATTACTCCAGACTTATTTGCCTAAAGTTTAATTCTTGCATTTATCATTTACGCTACCCAAGGTGGTTGGATTCTGTTTTGAGTTTTGGTCCTCACAAGGTTTCTTCCTTATAACGGTTAGGGAGTTTTTCCTTGCCACTGTCGCCCTAGGCTTGCTCAGTTTGGGGCTGGCCCTAGATATTAAAAATTAATCTAAAATTGTAAAACTGCTTTGAGACAATGCTCCATTGCAAAAAGTGCTATAGAAATAAATCTGACTTAACTTGACTAGTTTAATGGATGTGACTGGATGTATCAGGCTACAAGCAATATTTTATTATTTAATATGAAATAAGGCAGAATGTTGGCTGATAATTATTCAATAATGAAATGTATGGAATATTTTTTAAACTAAAAATCCAGGAAATCACATTGTAGGATTTATAAAGAATTTAATTGTAAATCATGGTGGAAAATAAGTATTTGGTCACCCACAAACAAGCAATATTTCTGGCTCTCACAGACCTGTAACTTTTTCTTTAAGAAGCTCTTCTGTCCTCCACTCGTTACCTGTATTAATGGCACCTGTTTGACCTCGTTATCTGTATAAAAGACACCTGTCCACAGACATCTCTCATCTTTTTAAGTATGGGAACTTGCACAATCAGTGGCTGACTAAATACTTTTTTGCCCCACTGTAATTATAAAATATGATAAATATTTTTTTAATAAATATTTACTGTAAGTGACCCTTGGGATTCTACTGTATCTAAAGTGTCAATAAAATTAATAACATTTAATAGTATGATTGCTTTCATCCCAAACATTCCTAATACATACAGAAGGTGCCAAAAGACACCACTAGTGGAAATGCTTTAATCTGGCATTTTTAACTGAATTTACTACATTGTTGTCCGTTACAAATCAAACAATTTGTGTTGAGAAATGCTGAGTCTTTATAACAGTACATATATCTCAGAATTTATTAGAATTTGGTATGTTCCTCCTTTTGGTCTCAAGTTAGTGTGGCTCAACAAGGTTGTGCAAAATTCCATGTTGTTCCAGAATGGTTTCACAATATTCCAAAGAGCATCTCGTGAGACTTCTCGACATGCTGTGACAACAGCTTTCTCCAATCATGATTCATTTAAGCTTCACCAATTAAACAAGATTATCTCAAACCACAGGATGTCCAAAAAAGTGGGTGAAAAGAAAATCTCAACAACCGCTGCACTTTTCTACTTTGAGTGTTGATAAGTGATCATACAACCATGCTCTTACTTACTTACAAGCAAATATTTGCAGACCGGTTTAAGTGATATCCATGCTAAACCCTGTCTACCATCAAACGTCGCTACGAAGGGCACTGGAGCCAGACCTTGGAGCGCTGGAAGAAGGTTGCCTGCTCTGATGAGACCTGTTTTCTTTTTCACTCTCTTATATCACCTGAGAAAGTGATGAACTTTGGGGATAAGATGAGCCAGTGGAAGACGTACGATGCTCCCGGCAATGTTCTTCTCCAAGCACTGACTGGCCACTTTATTAGGTAGTACTGGGTTTTTTTGCCGTCAGAACTGCCTTCGTTCTGAACTGCTTTAGGCACAAGATTCTGGAAACATAGGCTCATGCAGATGTTGGAGGTTTGTTCATAGGTGTACCTAATAAAGTGGTCGGTGACTGTAAATTTGACATGTCCTAAACTTATTGTATAGCAGGATGTCATAATGTTTTGGCTTGTAGGTTGAAATGATTTTGCAGGGTTATTAGAAAATTGAAATTTCACTATTAATTATATATTGAGTTCAAGATTCAGTTTATGGGCCACTAAGTCAGTGGGCTAGCAGCTAATTTGTTTTTATTTTAGTAGCATAACCATGTCTAGCCCCTTTTTAGGGGTGCTCAAGCAACCCTAAATTGATTCCCAGCACCCCTCAAAAAAGTAAGAAGTATTTCTTGTCTTTTCTGGTAAGCTAAAAATGTTAATCCAAACCAAGTATATCGTTAAACACATTATTTTAACATCGAAAATACAACAAGCCCCTCTTGTCTCACAAATGGTATGATCCATTTGATTGCTTAGTTTGTGGCAGACTCGGCATTAACGGAAGTTTCTCAGGCTATGTCCACACGTACACGGGTATTTTCTAAAACGGGGGTTTTCAAATTCGTTTATAAAAAAACATCGCGTCCACACAAGCACTGTTTAAACAAAAAACTTCGTCCACATGAAAACGCAAAAACGCACAAAGTCGCTGTCAAGAGCAGTGCCAAACCAGCAGTCCTATATGCCGGCGAAGCAGCTCACTCAACGACAACAGCAACGTCATATGCATACGAACATTTTCTCGCCATTATTCTTCAACAACCACTACGTTTTCAAAGCTGTCCCACCAACGAGAGGTCCGATATATAATGTATATATATTTTTTAGATTAGATTCAACTGTATTGTCATTACACATGTACAAGTACAACGCAACGAAATGTAGCTTAACATCTAACAAGAAGTGCAATAAGCAGCAATGTGCCAGAATGTACAATATTGTCCACATGTACAATAAATTAAAAAATATAGCTATAAATCGGCTCACAATCAGGAACCGGCTCCCGTCGTTCATTTTAAAGAGCCGACTCTTAGAGCCGGATCGGTGGCGACCGACACATCACTAATGGATATAGTAGTGACCTCCGTAGCGCATTCTGACGCCTCTGTTCTTCAGTGTAATGAAAAAGTAATAATTGTATATATATTTGTAGATTTGTAACAAGTTCGGTCAGCAGTGTTACAGCTGGCACTATTTTGGCTACGTCCGCTATTGCACAAAATCGCCTCATGTAAACACAGGAGATAACGGCGCACAAAGTGACGTTACAAGCAAAAAACTCCGTTTTCCCAGTCCAACGACAACGCTGAAAACGGAGTTTCTGAAAACCTTCACCCTGGAAGGAGTTTTCCAAAAAGTCCGTTTTCGTGTGGACGAACGGTCAAAACGCATAGAAAAAGCTACGTTTTTAAAAATACCCGTGTTCGTATGGACAGGGCCTCAGATGTTTTTCCTTCACTAGTCTGGGAATGATATTCCAAAATTGCAATTACATTAAACTGTAAAGATTTTTGTTTAAATAAAAAAACAGGGGGTGGGAATTGAGCTGGATTCATAGGGTGCTCAACACCCCTAAAAACTTTGATCCTAGGATCACCCCTGCTCTTTAATGAGATGAGTTACCATTTGTTACTATTATTTTAAATATACATACTTTGTTGTGATTAAGTTTGTGTAGAGTTAATTCAGTTATATTAGTGATGTAAAATGCATGAGCACTCCAACTTTATCCGGAACAGTTACCTGGTGTTATGGTGAGATCTGCGCTGCAGCTGACTGAGCCGTATTGGTTTGTGGCATTGCAGCAGAACATGCCTCCATCTTCAGGGAACGCTTCTGCAATCACCAGGGTGCAGATCTCTTCTGGTGAACCAGAAAGAGGAGTTACACAGAGAATCATTTTAATGTAATGGCCATAGCGATGACTTTAAACATTAGGAACCCAAAGAAACAGAGTGTTCTAAGACTGGTGCCGTTATTGTCTAAATGATCTGACCATTGCCGGATTAGCACACCTTTGTTTGAATTGCTGGGTGTGTCTCGGTAGCTGAGATCGGGTGAGAGTGAGAATAACAAGCACTGATAGACTGGTGAGGCAAAACAGACAAATGACTGACAGAAATATGTGTGATTCAGCAGTGATGACGGACCTACAACCCGTGCCAGGGGGAAGGCTTTCAGACACAGCGGTTTGCAAGCTGTATACACACACACTCACAAATGCATACGCAGACAGGTGCGTCACTCACTGGGTGTCTCCACACCTCACACGCCCTTTCCCCAGGAAATGTGTGTTAGTTTTCACTCTTAATCGTTTCCGCTTATGGCCTGTCATTGGGTTTGAGCTCTGACCCAAAACATGGTTCAGGTTTGATGACATCATATTTGTCTGCATTGCATCACACAGTTATTTCATATGTGTTCCAGGTCAGAGAATGGGTATGTTGACAGTCGGTAGCATCCTTGAGCTTGTGTATGTGGTTTATGCTTGTGTAGTGCTTGTGAAGCACTAGTTACACTCACCAGGTTCTGCTGTAGTTCTTGGTTCTGCAGAGGAGAGAAAGAGAATCAATGCCTCAGTCTTTATGTGCCGTACTTGAATGTTTAGGGCCAAACGTGACAAATAAATCTATAAATAAATAAATATAGAAATAAAACCACAAATAATTATAAGCATGGCTATAGATTTGGACCACTGTACAAAGTCTTCTCCAGCACATCCCAAAGATTCTCAATGGGGTTCAGGTCTGGACTCTGTGGTGGCCAATCCATGTGTGAAAATGATATCTCATTCTCCCTGAACCACTTTTTCACAAATTGAGCCTGATGAATCCTAGCATTGTAATCTATGAATATGCCCATGCTATCAGGGAAGAAAAAATCCATTGATGGAATACCCTATTCATTCAGTATATCCAGGTAGTCAGCTGACCTCATTCTTTGGGCACATATCGTTGCTGGACCTAGACCTGACCAACTGCAACAATCCCAGATCATGGGCTTGTACGATAGGCACTAGGAATGATGGGTTCATCACTTCAGCCACCTCTCTTCTTACCCTGATGAGCCCATCACTCTGGAACAGGGAAAATCTGGACTGACCAGACCACATGACCTTCTTCCATTGCTCTAGAGTCCAATCTTTATGCTCCCTAGCAAATTGAAGCTGTTTTTGCTCGGGTTGACAAGTGCTTTTCTTAACGACGACAGGATGCTTCTTTCGACTTGGTTGTTTAACAAATGAGAATCTCCTCACTGCATCAGTTAGGGTTAAATGACTTGTTGCCAGCAAAAACGTAATCACCAATGCAGTAATTATCAGATGGGAGGCTCTTACATACCGGTATTTGCTTAGTTAAATCCAGATGGTGACCTTCTTTTGGCCAGGCAGTGTATATATACATATACATACACATATACATATACATAGTTATGCTTATAATTATTTGTGGTTTAATTTCTTTCTTTATTTATATAAACCTGTATTCCAAAGAGCATCTTGGGATGTTATTGAACGCTTGGCTTTTCTTTGACTTGGTGCCCCTCTGAATCTTAAAGAGTTTTATGGATCCTTTTCCACAATGTACTAAACAATTATTTTCACTAATGGTCTAAGACCTTTGGGCCCCACTGTATAGTTTACAATATTCGAGATAAACACAGAATCGCTCATCACTCAATGCACGTTTGCTGTTGATATGTTCTTACTTTTTTGTAGGATGCGGAAGTCAGGAGAGTCCTGGATCTCGTGACCCTGCCGGAACCACTGAACCCGAAGTGGGGGACTGCCTCTCACTCTACACTCCAGAACTACCACCTGCCCTTCACATGCCTGTGTATCCTGTAACACCTGCAGACAGAGAAGAACAGACAGTTTGAGAAATCTCTCACACACTCTTACAGAGAAAACTCTCTGCTTACATGCATATTTGTTATCATTATCATTTTGGAAGTTATCTAATTATTAAATTGCTTATGTATACAGCAGGGTCCAACATCTGAAAGATTAACAAGATTAATCATTTTAGCCCAGTAATCGTTAATTTATGAAAATAATAATGTTAAAAAAACATAACAGAAACACATTAGAGAGGGCAATTAGAAAAGAGTCCATTATGACTAAATGAGACATAAAACTGGGATTGGTATCTCAAACAAATGAAAGCATTAGTTATAGCCAATCATAAAATTTAATTGATGCCATAAAACTCTAGTATGATGAAATAAGAATACATAATGTTGCAAGTTAAGTTGGTAAATCCTTTGGATTACCTGGATTTCTGCTTTAAGTACCTATAAAATGTGGTCTGATCTTTTTCCAAGTCATTATATTAAACAGACAAATTCTGGCTATACTAGTAACACACACATCTATACATTTCATGTCTCTTTTGAACACACTGATTAATGCACAGTCCTCTGGACTAACAACTTCTGCAGAAGTGAAACGATTGAATATTGCAGACGAAATATGTAGGGTTAAATAAGTGCCATACTTAAAAGAGGCATTTTACATTTATATCATTTAGCAGACATCCTTATCCAGAGCGACTTACAATTGATACATTATTACAATCCAAGCAATTGTGGGTTAAGGGACTTGTTCAAGGACCCAACAGTGGCAGCTTGGCAGAGGTGGGATTTGAACCCTGTACCTTCTGGCCCATAATCCATAATCTCACAAAATTAGCATATCATGAAAAGGTTCTCTAAACAAGCTATTAACCTAATCATCTGAATCAACGAATTAACTCTAAACACCTGCAAAAGATTCCTGAGGCTTTTGAAAACTCCCAGCCTGGTTCATTACTCAAAACCGCAATCATGGGTAAGACTGCCGACCTGACTGCTGTCCAGAAGGCCATCATTGACACCCTCAAGCAAGAGGGTAAGACACAGAAAGAAATTTCTGAACGAATAGGCTGTTCCCAGAGTGCTGTATCAAGGCCACCTCAGTGGGAAGTCTGTGGGAAGGAAAAAGTGTGGCAGAAAACGCTGCACAACGAGAAGAGGTGACCGGACCCTGAGGAGGATTGTGGAGAAGGGCCGATTCCAGAGCCACCCGTGCACAGGCGTGTGCAGGAAATGGGCTACAGGTGCCGCATTCCCCAGGTCAAGCCACTTTTGAACCAGAAACGGCGGCAGAAGCGCCTGACCTGGGCTACAGAGAAGCAGCACTGGACTGTTGCTCAGTGGTCCAAAGTACTTTTTTCGGATGAAAGCAAATTTTGCATGTCATTCGGAAATCAAGGTGCCAGAGTCTGGAGGAAGTCGGATTATTGGTCGGATGAAATATGCTAATTTTGTGAGAATTTTGTAATTTTGGGTTTTCATGAGCTGTATGCCAAAATCATCAGTATCAAAACAATAAAAGACTTGAAATATTTCAGTTGGTGTGCAATGAATCTAAAATATATGAAAGTTTAATTTTTATCATTACATTACGGAAAAGAATTAACTTTATCACAATATGCTAATTTTTTGAGAAGGACCAGTATATAATAAAAGATTGTAAGAAACTTGAAGAAGGATTATATACATGCGTTAAGATGGAAAATGCTGCGAAAGCATTCTAAACACTCTAGTGACTAGATTTAGTCCTTTGGCAGACACCCTTATCCAGAGCAACTTATAACTTATACAGGGTTACAATGTGCAATCCAAGTGAAAGTGAATCGCTCAAGAACCCAGTGGTGACAGCTTAGCAGTGTCAGGACCTTCAGTCAGAGGCCAGTACCTTGACCGCTGTGTCACCACAGTCCAACAATCAAGCCAATAATCAATCCACAATAAGACAAACTGTCTACAGATGAAGGAAATACGATCCTGGTGTTACTGTCCATAGGAGTGGATGTTTTACAAAGATCACATCACAATGTGGTCTTGGTGAGTAATATGAGGAATTAACACAAAAGCCCGATAGTGTATATGTTTTACCTTAGTGAAAGTAGGTGCTGCTGTAGGAATCCCGTCAACACCATATTGTACAGAAAGTGGACTCTGAACCTATACGGGAAAAAATAAGTGTTCCTTTATGTTATTTTCCAAAAAAAAATGTATTTATCCATATAAATTTGTGTTTGTGTCTCACTCTTTGTGTCAGACTGGACAATGGCTGGAGGAGTGTGGAGCGGTGTGCAGGTTTATCTGGGCTCTTCGGTGAGGAAGAGCGAATGGTCAAGGACACTGAGGCTGTTTTCTTCTGAACCCTGAGGAAACGTTCCACTATTACTCAGACATACTTCACACAGCACTCCACCATTGTCTTCCACACGACTACACATAATAGCATTGTCGGCTCCACTTCAATCTGTTTACTATCTTGCCTACAGACGTCCATTTTCCTTTAAACTCCCGTGCTTCATCTAAAAGCAAAAGCAACAGGGTTCATGCTTCATCGTGGCTAATGGCACTTCAAAGACACAGACCAGTGACTGTTTGAGGTCAGTCTCGGCCTATTAATACTTTATGGCAGGCTGCGGATCTACGAGGCTGCTTCAAGGCTCATTAAATTGGATTCTGTTAAAGAGCCCAGTTTGGCTAAGCTAGCAGGATATTTTGTGCTTTTTAGGACATGTTTTTGTCCTGCAGCAGAACCATCATTTTGCGCCGATATTTTTGGTGTCTTAGTGTTTATGTTGGAGAATGGTAGATGGTGGCTGTCTGGAAAGGCGGATGTTCAATCTGTTTCAGATGAAGAGCTTAAAAACTGGCACAGGATTAATGCTATGACTCCTCTACAATAAAATCACTTCAATAGTTTTTACTGAACTGTAAAGCTGTGGTCAAACCAGAAACGCCTGCCTTCTTAAGAAACGGGAATTACCAAATTGAGGCAACAGAAAGTTCATTGTGGTGTGGTTAGCAATTTGGTGATTACTTAGCACTTAACACTGTGGCTTCTTCGAGTTCAGGAATTAACTCTGGTTACGACAGTGCTGCAAATGCAATTCAACAATTGGAAATGAGTTTAGGGCCAGGAAAACAACGTCTGCATAGAAACAAAGTTTGAGTTAATATGCGTTTCTTAACAGTCCACTTTATTTTTGCCATCCTGCCAGACCTATCAAATGTAATGTATAAAAGTCAGTCAGACTATCATTTTATGTAATCCTTTAGGTTAGATGTTATACACTATTATACACTATATACAATATTAGAACCACCCTTTGTTTCTACACTCAATGTCCATTATAGCAGCTCTGTTTACCATAAAGGAGAACTTTATAGTTCTGTAATTAGTGTGTGTTGTACTGGTATGAGTGGATCAGACGCAGCAGTGCTGCTGGAGTTTTTAAACACTGTGTACACTCACTGTCCACTCTATTAGACACTCCTACTTAGTTTATCCACTTGTAGATGTAAAGTCAGAGAAGCTTAGTCTGTTGTTGCACAGTTTGTGTTAGTCATCCAATAATCCTTCACCAATGCCCAAAGGACGCTGTTGGCTGGATATTTCTGGCTGGCAGACTATACTCAGGCCAGTAGTGACACAGAGTTGTTTAAAACCTCCAGCAGAACTGCTGTGTCAGATCCAATCATACCAGAATAATACACACTAAAATGCCACCACGACATCAGCGAGTGTGTTTACATGCACTTAATGATCCAATAACTACAGAAAATCAGATTTTGTCAATAATCCGAAAATAATAATCCGAGTCTACCTGCACTTCAATAATCAGATAATGGGAAACTGACTCGGGCAGTAATCGGATTTCTACTTTGCAACCAGCCAATAATATGTGACAAACCATATAAATACCCATAGAAATATGTGACAAACTTTAATATTAAATAATCAAATTCATTTTCTCGTGTATCTACTACGTTTCAGAGTCTCCCCAAAGTGTTCGATAGCCATTTCGCTGCCTTAACTTCCATGAGGTGTTTAATTGCCAGATCCAGCGAGAAAAAACCCCGCTAAAGTCAATGAAAAAAGGCCATATAAAGCCAACTCTTTAGAAAAACGTGGACCTGGCAACCGTGGGGCAATTATAATCAGCTTAATGATAATTATAATGAGAAATATGTGACGGACACTTCGATTTTTAATCTTAAATAATCAGCTCTTCAATTTTTTAACTATATATTGCATGTCAGAGACTCCACAAAGTGTGCTATAGCCATTTTGCAGGTGCTGTGTTTAATTCCAGTGTTGCCAGATCTGACACGGGGATCCCCCAAGCCCAAAAGGAGCAAAATCTGTCAAAATAAGCAGATCTGGCAACCATGTTTTTTTTCCAATAGTCTGCCAAATCCGCTTGGAATCGAGTGACTGGTATACATGCTATTAGTACTCCAATTACTGGGTTAAAATTCAGCTCTCTTTATAGAATTTCTTAATCTGATTTCTAGATTGGAGTATGCTGTGTACATGACCACTTGTATAATCAGATAACGGACCATTAAGTGCATGTATATGCACCCAGTGTCACTGCAGTGCTGTGAATGATCCACCACCTAAAAATTACCTGATCTGTGGTGGTTCTGTGGGGTGCTGACCATTTAAAGAACAATATGAAAGGAGGTTAACAAAGTATGCAGAGAAACAGCTGGACTACAGAACTACAAAGTGCTCCTATATGGTAAATAGAGCTGATATAATGGACAGTGAGTTTAGAAACAGTGGGTGGTCATAATATTCTGATAGGACTCTGTATAACCTCATATGTGCACACATATATGTAAACACAATTGCCGTTGAGCTACCATGTTGCTGCGTCCCTTCGCAATTGATCAGTGAATGTGTTTCCAACTGAACTGAACTTGTTCAGTGAATTTGCTTTGATTGACAATTGGGCAATTTGTTCACACAGAACGCTTGCAACACAAAAACTGCTGATGACGGCATTTTCAATAGCAATCATTTTTCCCTGCAGTATTTCACTGACGAAAAGCTGGCGTAACTGCGGCTTCATTTTCCAGGAGCCAGTAGAACAGGCAACACGTTTTCGGTTTTCTTTCTCTCAATCATGTGTAATTATATATAATGTATAATTATCCGATTATATATAATTGTATCGATTTAAACGTATAATCCCGCATTTCAGATGAGACTCCTTTTTCAGAGGGAGGAGATGTGGTTAGATGTTGCCAGTGAAGACTTGAATTCCACAATGCCTCATTTTCCACCTGCGCACGGATACCACAAAAAGCGTACGTAACCAGAATCGCCCCGTACTGGATTTCTCCACGGTTCAAAAGTTGGAGCAAAAAAGTTTTATTGAGAGAATTTTACCACTGTCCTTAGAGTTTTATTATTAGCCATTTCCAATAAAATCGCTTTTGTCCTTTTCTCAATAAAGGGAAGTGTGTCCAGATTATTGTCAATGCTAATCACTAGTGTTGCCGTATCGGTATCGGTGCCAGTACTGACACTTACACACAGTATCGGTATCACAAAAGCCAGCAGCATGTCTGTGGTGTGGGATTATTTCTAGCTTGAGACGAGCAGTAGCAAAATGCCTGCTGCAAAATCTGTAATGCCAGAATTTGGAGGGGTGGCTAAAATGTCAATATAACCACCAATTAAAAAGCTTAGTAAGATTATTCTTCCCTGTTTGTGCTTGTTACTGCATTATGACAAAAAACATTTCCATGGCTCAGACTTTTCAAATTCTTATACTTCAAACTCTTATACTCTCTAGTATACGCTCATACCATTATATCAAGCTTATTGGATCTCATTTGGAATGCAAAACACTGCTTTTACCAAAATTTTAAATCTATATAAACCATCTATAAAAGGTGGAACGCTATGACTATTAAGAGTTATAATCACCTACTGTGTAGTTAAGTTAGATAGAGCTGATATCAGTACTTGGCATTGGTACATACTTCAGGTATCGGTATCGGAAGGAAGAAAGTGGCATCGGTGCATCCCTAGTAATCACACACATGCTACAGGTGTGGTAGCTCAAGAAGAGGCTGAAACATTGCTGAAGTATTCTTTCAACAATATCTTTGGGACCAATAGCAATTCTGGTAATATTTTACTTGAACCCAGAGCCAAACCTTCAGTGATTAGTGACATGACAGAAGGAAGGTGAGTAGGTTAAATCATTTTAACCATTCCTAAAATTATTTAATACCCAACGAGCTAGTTCCAGTAACTAGCAACAAATCAGTTATAGCCAGCCTGAAGCTGGCTAAACTCATGTGTGAAACTACACAAGGCTATTAATGGGGAAAAAAACAGAGAACAGAAAGAAGAAACTGAAGGTAAGAGTTTTAACTGGATTACTGAGAGCAGCTAGCTGCAAAGGTTTATTCACTTGACGATGTCAGTGGTGCGTCTGTGTTGTGGTTTGGTAATAAATTAGCACTGAAAGAGCCAATAATTCCAAAAAACTGCAAAGCAGTGGATATTCTGATGACCAAATTAAAGAATAACCCTTAAAAATAGCTATAACTATGTTTTTTTGGAAAGATTTCATTGGATGGGCAGATGATTCCTCTGGGTGAGCAAAAGGCCCACCCCTAGACAAGTCCCTGAAAGGAAGAGGGATGGAGAGATGATTTGGGATGGGAAGGAAGGGAGCTTATGCAAGATCAGCAAAAAAGACGAGCTGCTAGATAGTGATAAGAAGTCATAAATGATGCAGACGTGTGTGTACTTGTGTACAAGCCTCTCTGAGATCTTATCTACCATGTAGTTTATCATTTCCCTGCTATAATGGAAAGCCATGCTGGCAGGACATTTATGATCTGCTTTAATTAGGTCAAGGTAAATCGGCCCAGATAACCAGCGAAGCAGATAATGTTCTCGTGAAAAACTTACTGTGGCATGGTTCCCGACTTAGATTTGGACACAGATCCTTCGCCGTCTGAATCTGAAGATGAGGCACCTGTGTAGATGGAGAGCGGAAAAATAATTGCACTGTGCAAAAGTCTTAGGCCACCACTGGATTAGATATGCCTTTGTTTAGCAATGGTATAATGACCATATATAATTATTTCTCAGGCTTTTTACTAGAATACAGCAAAAGAAAATACAAGACATTAGTATGCAAAAACTAAAAATATCAGAAAAAACAGCTTCTATCGGCTACAGAAGCAAGTATTTCGTCTGACCTCCTCTTACATTAGAGCAATAGCAGCATCTGGCAACTTCATCGGGTTGCCAGGTTGACCTTTTTACAGTCTGAAGGAGCTTGATCAAGAATGGTAGCAACCAAGAAACCACTTTTTGGGAGAGGAACAGGGTGACAAGGCTAAGACATGCTAAAGCTTGCAGAGATTGGAATGCAAAAGAGTGGAAAAGAGGATTATGGAGTGACAAATCCAAGTTTTTGGGTCCAGTCGTCAACAATATGTTATATATGGTCATTACACCGCTATTAAAATAACAAGTGTAATGGTGGCCTAAGACTTTTGCACAGTACTGTATAGTTGTCAAGATGATGTGTCATAATACATACAATACTACAGTGTGTGTGTGTGTGTGTGTGTCCACACAGCATCCTTACCCTCGATGTAGACCTCAGCAGAAGTGTTGTCTGCTCCCAAAGCGTTGGAGGCTACGCAGGTGTACCTGCCCGTGTCGTCCTCGAAAGCCTCAGCAATCACCAGCGTGTGCAGGTCACCATCCTGACAAATCTGTATATCGGGACAGTGATGTAGCTCTCGCCCCTCGCAGAACCACCTGGCCAATGGGAAATTGAATAGGGAGGATTAGGTGTGGTGGATCAGCCAGCGGCACTGAGCAATATAGCCAGAAAAAGACTTCAAGAGATCAATCTTTGATCATTATGACAGTGTGCTATTACAGTGTGTTTCTGCTAGACGTCCATGAAACCAAATATTTACTCCCTTTAGGCTCTGTTCAGCGATTATTAATTATTGTCGAAGTGTTCTGAAATCTGTTTGCTTTAGGTGAAAGGGTCATCGCTTTGACTGTACTTAAGCACTGCTAGGAGCACGAAGGTTTGGTTGCTTTCCCTGGAAATGGTTCAGCAAACACCCACATGAATCAGGGCAATGCATCAGAGCCATGACAAAAGCTAAGAAAACACCTGTGACTCATGAAGTGACAAGACCCACATACATCTGTTCACACCATTGTTATTACCAGTCATTTCAATGTTGTGGTCCTGCTGCATTACAACCACTCACATTACCACTTATCCATCTCAAGGTTATCCTTTCCCCACTTTGTAAGAGCGGCTTATAGCACTTGACCAGTAAGCTTAGATCAACATCCAAGCGGATTAACAATACAACCATTCATTTAGTAAAAAAGTACAGTTAGTTCAGATATGCCAAAAGTAGCATATAAATGAACAGTGGACAAACGATGTGTATGTTGGACAGTACATTCCATATATATTAAAAGAATGTCTTGTTAAACATTTACAGCATTTAGCAGGCGCTCTTACCCAGAGCGACTTTCAAGTGATACAAAGCAAACAATTGTGGCTTAGGGGCTTTGTTTAAGGAGCCAACCGTGGCCGCTTGGCAGAGATTGGATTTGTGCCCTGGACTTTCCGGTCCACAGTCCAGTACCTTAACCACTGAGCCACCCAAAATCCCGAACATACTGTATGTGCCTATTTCACTTTACATGTGTAAAAGTATTCAGTAAAATACAATTTAATAAAATGTTTTCATTCCTTGGCCCAGTTTGTTTGAGAGACATGCTAGACCAACCACTGGAACTGTTAAAAGCTGGGGAAATATTTTCTTTCCTATTCTAAGTTATAATAGGAAAGAAAAATCTGTCTTTTAACCAGTGATGGAGGAAGTACACAAACCAGTAGATATACCCAGAGTAAAATATTTCTCCAGTAAAAGTAGAAGTCCACCCTTTAACTCATTTTACACTTGAATAAAAGTACAAATGTATTTGCCTTCATAGGTACTTAAGTATCAAAAGTACCATTATTTATTATGGTTCTAATCTCCTATTATCATTTTTATTACAAGACTCAACCTTAATCAACTAATTTTAGATTAATACACTCTAGTGGTACTTTAATCTTTAACAAAATGTCATTAATTAGTCCAACAGCTCAAAGGTTCAAGGCAAAGTGTGCGCTATATATCCTGATTGGTGTGCTTGCTTCTCACTTATTTCCTTTTTATATGTTACTTTTTATGCACACATAAGCCAAAAGGAACGACAGATTTCACATAGTGTAATGGAGTAAAAAGTAAGATATTTGACTTTGAAATGTAGTGAAGTTAAAGTAAAAAGTTGGCCAAAATGGAAATACTTAAGTAAAGTGCAGATACATGGGAAAAAAATTACTTAAGTACAGTAATTAATTACATTTACATAGTTACTGTCCTACACTGCTTTTACCTCTGGACATTGTGGCCATAAGCAGCTAATCAATGCTGCAGATTCACAAGCAGAGGAGTTTGGACTAGACACTGTTTAAATTCAGTTGATGTGTTTAGGGATTTCTTGTCCAAGTTACTCATTACTCATCTGTGTGCATAAAGTCCTAAATGGCATTCCTAGTGTATGTGCCTGTCCCATTGTAAGTAGTACTCCTTCGTTTGTCCCCCATTACCTGTATATTCTCTCAAACCTATAACTACAGTATATAAACTGGTTAACATTCACTGTATGAGTCTATTTCATCTGGCCGATGTCTATTGTTTATCTACTGTCTACCAGTGGCTTCTGTCAATCAAAAGTACTTTACATTCACATACTGTTAAAATAATAATACACAGTGTAGAAAAAGAGTAAAAAACAATAAAACTAAGTAGAAATACTAACACTAGGAAACCATAACTCGTTGAAAGTATTTGCACAAATTGATCTACCAGTTAGAAAAAGAAGTCTAGCCAAATTTAAGGATGGGAAATAGAGCTATAGCTCGTTTCTGTTGGCTTAGCCTCTGATGTACTGCACAAACCTTCTGATCCTTTAACTATAGATTTTTTAATTTTTTAATTTTTTGCAAAAGTGCTTCTTACGTAAATAAACATATCTTACTGTTTTGATGCCATACATAATCTTTTTGCCATTTGCACACCAGTCATCACACCAGAATTGTGGCATTTATCCAACGCCCATCGGGTTCGAGGCAATGGAAAAAAACAGTTCCATGCAGTCCCATTGAAGTGAATGGACGCTCAGCTTCTATGGGCAAACGCATTGACCATAGACCATATAAGAACACTATTTCTTGAAATCTATGGGGTTGAGAATGTATGAGAAGTTAGTCGATTTGTGATAAGTAGCTAATTCTGAATGTACTCGTCTTTAAGATGAACGTGTTCTAACGCGTTTGTAGTCAATGAAATGTTAACACAGCTGTACATATTTAACCATTTAATTTTTGATATTTTTGAGGAAGCTGAGCTTCCCATGCAGTCTTGGAGAAATTGCAGCTGCATCTCAGTGATGGGCAACAGTACCATTGTAAGTAGCAATTGTATTTAACATCTATCTAACTGAGATGGTGGTCTTTCCCTCATAAATTATGTAGGTTGTAAGAAATTAAACTAATAAGTATATTGTAGGAGTAGCATTGCGAAACAATCACCTTGTACCATAAGTCGTCGTCCAAGATTCGGTTTGTATATGTACACTACACACCCAAATGGATTCATGCGTCTGAAAAATGCTACACTCTGCCAGCATCAGGAATTGAGCTGTATTTTACTCCAGAATTATCTGTAAAAAATCCATTTAAGTGCAATAAAATCCAGCCAATAAAGCAACTTAAACAATAGATACCATGCCATGGCATTAAAGACCACACTAAGGATGATTCAGGTACACTGGGTTAGGCAGTTAAGTTAATCTAGTTAGCCTAATCTAAAGCCATAAATGTTTTAAATAACCTGAGACAACAGCTCTATTAAGCTAATGGTTCAAAGACTGCGATTATGAGCCAATTAATAAATAACTCCACTACCAGCCACAGAACTATACACTCACCGGACACTTTCTTAGGACACCTTGTGAGCACCAGGTTGGACCCCTTCTTGCCTTCAAGATTAATCTTGGTGGCATAGATTCAACAAGGTGCTAGAAACATTCCTCAAGAGTTTGGTCCATATTAACATGATAGCATCACGCAGTTGCTGCAGATCTGTTGGCTGCACACCCATGATGTGAATCTCCCATTTTACCATGTCCCAAAGGTGCTCTTTTGGATTGAGATCTGGTGACTGTGGAGGCCATTTGCATACAGTGCACTCATTGTCAAGTCCAAGAAAAGAGTTTGAGATAATTTGAGCTTTGTGACATGGTGCGTAATCCTCAGAAGATGGTACACTGTGATCATAAAGGGTTGGACATGGTCAGAATTAATACTCAGGTAGGATGTGGCAGTTGGTATTAAGGGGCCCAAAGCATTACAATGTCAGCACCAGCCTGACTCGTTGATACAAGCCAGGATGGATCCATTCCTCTGTGTTGTTTCCATGTTGTTGTAAACTTACATTCACAGCATTTAGAAGACACCTTTATCCAGAGCGACTTACAATTGATACAATCTTACAATTCAAGGGTCTTGCTCAAGGACCCAACAGTGGCAGCTTGGCAGAGGTGGGATTTGAACCCTGGACCTTCTGGTCCAGTACCTTACCCGCTAGGCTACCACCATCCAATTGTTGCCAATCAAGTCCAGTTGTGGTCAGTCTGTGCAAATTGTATCCTCAGTTGCCTGTTCATAGCTGACAGGTGTAGCACCCGGTGTGGTCTTCTGCTGCCGTAGCCCACCTCCTTCAACCTGCTTCAACCTGGATCTCTTCAGCATACTTCGGTTATAACGAGTGGTTATTTGAGTTACTGTTGCCTTTCTTTCAGCTCAACCTTAGCCATTCTCTTCTGACCTCTGGCATCATAATGGCATTTTTCACCCGGAAAACTGCTGCTTACTGGATATTTTCTCTTTTTTGGACCAGTCACTGTAAACCATAGAGATGGCTGTGTGTGAAAATCCCAGTAGATCAGCAGTTTCTGAAAAACCAGCACCATCAACCATGCCATGTTCAAAGTCACTTAAATTACTTTTCTTCTCCAGTCTGATGTTCAGTTTGAACTTCAGCAGACCTTCTTGATCATGTCTACATACCTGAATGCATTGAGTTGTTGCCATGTGATTGGCTGATTAGATATTTGCTTTAAAAAGCACTGAACCGGTGTATGCAATAAAGTGGCCGGTAAGTGTACATTTCAATTTCTTGCTAGTTATTATCCTAAGTATTTACAGCATTGTGCAAAAATACTTATTCGCAGCAACTTCAAACGAGCTGAGAAGTAGAAGATTAAGGGTCTTACTCAAGGGCCCGACAATGGCAGCTTGACAAATTCCAGAAAGTCCAGCGCTTTAACCACTCAGCCACCGCGGTAACAGTTTAGTCTACGAAAAGGCATTTGTAAAATGACTACACGCCCCCACTTAAGACATGACCGCATTACAGGATCAGACCACACACATCCCATTCGTCCAACACACTCTTGCTTATTCCCAGAGATCAGACCTGGTACGAGTGATTCATCTAGTCCATTTAAAGTTAGTCTTCTCAAGTTTTATCAGTCTACCACCTGCCTTGTTGACACCTCTTCAGCAGGGGTTTTCGTTCTGTGGCCACTGTTGCCTCTCAGTTTATACAATGGTTGAGAATCATGGATTTAGAGGCTAACGGCTATGGTTTTCTGATATTAATTCTTCTATTCACCATTAAGTGTTTCTTCTAATTCAGAGGAGGCTGATACATAGTGCTTAGTCATGCCAGACTCCGATTAGTACCCAGACGGTGACAGCAATGATTAGATTTATGATCGTGTGCAGATGGCAGATGGTTGAGCTCGTCCAGGTGTCTCACAAATACACACACACACACACACACCTGGGAGACACTGCACTTTGCTATGATGAATAAGTCTGGGAATTGCACAGGATAAAGGGAAACTACTCGAAGACAGACAGACAGACAGACAAACCCGAAAGATGTGTAATACAGACTGTGACGCTGAAGAACGTGAACTAGTAACCTGTTTGCCTTTAAGTGTTGCAGTCCCTGAAGGCAAACTTTCTAACAGTAGACCTGTTCAATCTCAATACACCTTAGGCTACAACAACAAAAAAAACTTATGGAAAGCTCTCTCTCTCTCTTTCTCTCATACACAAACACACATTTGTTTCACTGTCCAATTGGGGACTTTCCATTGACATAATGATTGCTGTAGCTAATTAATGCTACACCTAACCTTAACCTCGGAAACCTAATGGAGATCTTTTGGCTCTTTTGGTATTTAAAGAAAGTTACAGTTTGTGTAGAAAAGTAATTTTCCCAGTGGGGACCAGGAAAATGTCCCCATAATGTAAAAAATGTCAGCTCTATTAATCTTTACGAGCATTTGGTCCCCACAGTGATATTTAAGCATAACATCCCCACACACACTTTGCTGTAGCTAATTCATGCTACACCTACACCTGACCTTAACCCCAATCTCAACCTCATTAACCTAATGGAGATCCTTTGGCTCTTGTGGTTTTTCAAAAGAAAGTTGCAGTTTGTGTAAAAACAAAAGTAGTTTTCCCTGTGGGAACCAGCAAAATGTCCTTATAAACAAAAATTGGCTCCTCACAATGATATATAGGCACAACATCCCCCCAACACACGTTTGTCTATAATTGTGGCGACTTTCCATTGACATTATATAACTGTAGCTAATTAATGCTACAACCTTACCCTCAGTATCCTAAAGCAAATCTTTTGGCTCTTTTGATTTTTTTTAAATAAATTTGTGGGGGGTTAGCCAGAAAAATGTTCTCACAAGTAAAACTCTCAGATCTTTCGATCCTTGTCAGGACATTTAGTCCTCATAATGTTATATAAACTTGACCTACACACATCTCTATCATTGTGGGCACTTTCCATTGACATAATGATTGCTGAAGCTAATTAATGCTACACCTACACGTAACCCCAACCTTAATCTCATTAACCTAATGGAAATCCTTTGGCTCTTGTGGTTTTTCAAAAGAAAGTTGCAGATTGTGTAAAAAAAAAAGTAGTTTTCCCTGTGGGAACCAACAAAATGTCCCTATAATGTAAAAGAGTTCAACTCTATCTGTCCTTGTGGGGGCATTTGGTCCCCACAATGATATATAAGCCTAACCCCCCTCCCACACACACACACACACACACACACGTTTGTCTATAATTGTGGGGACTTTAAACTGACTTGATATTGCTGTAGCTAATTAACACTAACTTTAACCTCATTCATAATGTTGTAACAAGTCATAATGTTACATAAACTTGACCTCCACACACACACACACACACATTTGTCTATCATTGTGGGGTCCTTCCATTGATGTGATGATCACTGTAGCTAATTAACGCTACACCTACCACTAACTTTAACCTCAGTGACCTAACGCAAATCTTTTGACTCTTTTGGTTTTTCAAAAAGAAATTTACATTTTTTGTTAAATAAAAAAAGCCATTTTCGTCGTGGGGACCAGCAAGGTGTCCCCACCATGTAAAAAATGTCAGAGCTTTCTACCGTTTCTACAGTGTAATACATACAAGGTACACACACACACACACACACACACACACACACACACTTCAGATATGCCTTTGAGAGTTTGGAGTGGAGCTGGAGGCTACAGAGCTGTCAGCACAGCTGTTTCCAGAACACTGAACATTCCAGAACATTGTTAAAAGAGTTTTCTAATGGATTCCAACATTTTGGCGCCCGTCTGACCTTTCCCACCTCAAACGCATCCATCATTGCTCTCTTACTCTGCTATCGAACTTTGCCATGTATGCACTTCCTCAATCTCATCCCAGCTTCCTTTGTCTTTGATAATCTGCAGAACGGTAAATCAATCCCTGGAGCACGATCGAGACGTGCTAAAAACACATTTCTCGTTTTTGGGTTTCACACATACCGCAACATATCAGAGAACAGTGTAAATACTCAAGACATTCCATTTGGTCTGGCTCTTCTTCCTCACACCACACTGCCAGTTTCACGACTTAGATGCTTACCCACAACCCATTATCACACACACTGTCCTCATACCTCACTTAGCAGCACCCTGCAGCCAAGCCATAACCACATTTATGTTCATGTTCATGTTTGAGAGCATTTCAGATTGTGTATATTGTAAGATTTATGATAACCTTTGCAATATGTCATACCTTAGTCGCTGTTTTACACAGCATCAATCAGTATAAATTGAAAACAGATGTTTATACGGTATATCATTGTTCCAATGAGGATAGAAAGATCAAACATTTTTTACCTTGTGGGGGCATTTTGCAAGTCCACATAAAGTCTGCTTGTTTTTTTTCTTTTTCCAAAAACTGCAACTTTTTGAAAATCTCAAAGAGCCAAAATACTGTATATTTGCTTTAGGTTTTTGATGTTAAGGTTACAGTTAGTGCGAGCTATAGTAACGTGCTTACCAAACCGGTATCCGTGTGTGTGTGTATGTGTGTGTGTTTGTGTTTATATATCACATAATTACCAGGTAGCTTCACCTGTATATATGTGGTCTTATGAAGGGTGTGGGATATTGTTACCTTTCGTCTTTGTTCTGTCAACTGCGCTTGACTATTGTGTGCTTTTGTTTCTAGTTTCAGCCCTAGTGTGGTGTTCATTTGTTTTTTTTCTATTAAATCATTCTAACCTGCACCTCCATCAGCTCTAAGCAGCTGTCAGTTAAAGTGACAGAAACAGACACATTCCCATTCAAAAGCCACATTAACAAAGACCAATTACCACTTTAATGAAATATGTAGTAATATGTAATACACTGTTCATATTCCATCTCTCTGAAGTATGGATATTTTAAATGTGTTGTATGTGTGAAGATGTGGCCATGTACAGTAGTGTGCAAAAGTCTCAGGCCACCATTAGCTTAGACATACCATTATTCTAGCAATGCAGCATTGAAAACTGACACAATTCAGAAAAAAACTACTTCTATAGGCTACAGTGGCAAGTAATTAGTGTGACCTCCACTTACACTTGAGCAACAGCAGCATCTGGCAGCTTCATCAAGATGCCAAGTTGATCCTGCTACAGTCCAAAGACGTGTGATCAGAAATGGTCTTTTTGGAAGGATAGCCACTTTTTCAGAAGGGGAACAGGGTGAAAAGGCTAAGGTATGGTACAGCTCACAAATATTGGAATAAAAATCAGTGGAAAAGAGGATTAAGAGTGACGAATCCAAGTTTGAAATGTTTCGGTCTAAACGTTGACAACGTCATATGTCATATATGGTTATTATACCATTGCAAAAACAACTTCAGTGGTATCCAAATACTTTTGCACAGTACTGTATGTATAAAATATCATTTGGATATAGGATTGGGTTCTCATTGTAAAGCAGCCACACAAAGCCTAAAATAATTCATAATGCATTTACATCTACAGCATTTAGCAGACGCCCTTATCCAGAGCAACTTACTATTGATACAGTCTTACAATCCAAGCAATTGTGGGTTAAAGACCCAACAGTGGCAGCTTAGCAGAGGTGGGATTTGAACCCTGGATCTTTTGGTCCATAGTCCAGTACCTTAACCGCTAGGCTACCACAGTCCCAGCCCTGTGGAATTTCAAACACACTGGACTCTGGAGCAGTGGACATTTGCTTTTTGGCTGTCAGGCACTATCTGCATTGTGGAGTAAAATGTCAAAAGTATCCATGATTTTCCTGTTTATTCGATAGTACAGGAATGAGTTACCTCAAGCAAAAAAATGGATAATACTAGGTATATTACTGATACAGTCATAT
Source organism: Ancistrus triradiatus (assembly GCA_025084515.1). Taxonomy (NCBI): domain Eukaryota; kingdom Metazoa; phylum Chordata; class Actinopteri; order Siluriformes; family Loricariidae; genus Ancistrus; species Ancistrus triradiatus. The sequence goes on along the minus strand of JAJAGP010000213.1, from coordinate 261,455 downwards.
CACTGTGAAGACAAAAGCAAAAAGAGTTTGAAGTCATTGAGTTTTTGCAATTCGCTACTGTCAGAAGAACATGCCGGCACAGATAAAAGGGACTGATAACCTCAAAGCCATAGGACTATGATGGATAAGACAGTTTGGAACTGCATATCAACCGGAACTTCTCAATTCCCATCCCTACTCACTGTACAGGTGGACTTTCCCAAGCTGTCACTCCAACTGCTGTGTGGTGCATTGATAGAGCATATGGATTTAGTGGCTGGGTTACCTGGATTAAATTCTATGCTGGGCCACACAATCAGCAAGCGCTACGTATACTCAGAGCTACAGAATCCCAAATATGCAAGCATATGTTGTCTAACCTTGTAATCTCACCCCCTCGCCGGCTACACTGTCACACTTTTCCTCGAAAAGCCGATCGCCATTCTTGAAATGTGACAAATGTCTTATGAAATTCTACCCCGCTGCCAAGTTTTCAGCCGACCGGTCGATAGGTGTGACTTTAATCCTACTGACAGCTTAGCTGGCATCTCACCTTGCTGGCAGATCTTGATGGTGCTCACTCTGCTGATGCCTCGCTGCTAACTGTTAATGCTACGTTAATCTGTGTTAGTCTTTACAGTTATTTTCATTCTAAATGTGATTGTACACTCATGAGGACTGCTTGGTAAAACACATTATGTCAGCATTAAGTATGAATATTATTGTTTTTGTCTAGTTTTTTGTAGCCTCATTAAGTCACCAAGCTCGCCAAAAATAGCCATGGAACAGAGGTAGGCGAGATAACGAGGTTAGACTGAATCTATATTCATAAATAGCAAAGGTCCTGGGACCTTCTTCAGCTCTGAACATGGGACCAAACCCCTGTTTGGGGCCAAACAAATGTAGACCCAAAAATGGATAATTGTTTAGTAGTCTCCACATTCACTGTGGTTTAATGGGTTTTCATCATAATTATATAGTAGCAAACACCACAGCTTGGTGATTTCCCCCCGCACAAAGACATCTGATTCAACTCAACTCAGCAGTTAATTACCAGGTGTAGGAGGTGTGTTTAAGTAGGGAAATCACCAAAGTCGGCTGCACTCAAACCCTTACAGATTGGAGCTGTGCTTCCATGAGCTGCAGTATTCACTTGTATTGTAGAGAATTTGGTGCTTCCACATTTGTGCAACAGTTTGGGTGATGGTATTTTCTTGGTTATATTGTTCTTGCAAACAGGCATTTTTGTCCACCAAGGTTCTTGTTGGTTAGTTGTAAAAATAACTTGATTGGAATTGGAGGTACGTGGCTGCTATTGGGTCCACTGTCTCTGACACACAAAGAAAAACACTGACTATTATTTGTAATTTGCAGAAGAGTCACCCTCAGGTATCAAACATTGTTGATTAAAGTTGGAACATCATATCATTATTGTGTGTCTTCAAGTCAACTTTACCTCCTACATCTACACCCTTATCCAGAGTGACTCTTACAGCAACTCTTACAATCCAGCCATTGTGGGTTAAGGGTCTTGCTAATGAACCAACAGTGGCAGCTTGGCAGAGGTGGGATTTGAACCCTGGACCTTCTGGTTGATAGTCCAGTACCTTAACCGCTAGTCTCCTGGTGATTGTAAAGAGGGTGCTCCAGAATCTTCTGTCTTCTGTTTGATGATGAGTGTTTTTCATAATTTTTTTGGATTATGAAAACCTTGCTGGCATTCTTCTTCCTTTTTTCTCTTTTTATTTCTTAAATAACTGTCTTTACCAATGAACTGGCTTTTCTCATGATATGTCCAATAAAAGAGAGCTTTAGTTTGGCTACTTGACCTTCTACTGAAAGGTGAGGCTTGATTTGATAAGTGATCCATTTGTTAGGAGTTTAGATTATCTAAATGCTTAGCTTACATAAGTTATATTTTATGTAGTGGTGACAGCAGTAATTACAACCCCAAATCAGAAGTTGGGATGGTATGGAAAATGCAAATAAAAAAATGTATGCAGAGTTCCTTACATTTCCTTTGACTTTTATTCCATTGCAAACTGTATGAACCCAAGATATTTCAGGTTTTTTTCTGGTCAACTTAATTTCTTTTGTTAATAAACATCCATTCAAAAAAAGTTGGGACAGGAACAATTTAGGGCTAGCAATGAGGTAAAAAAAAAAAAAAAATGATGTGATTCTAACCTTTTCTGCTTTGGGGTTGTAAAAATGACTCCTCAAACACTGCTCCTTGGGGAGTCCATCTATCTATTCATCCATCTGTCTTTCCATCCGCCCACATTAGTACATTAAAGACATGTCACCAATCACATTGTCATTTCAACCCAACCAGAACATGAAGGACGCTGGTTAAGAAAACATCTCGTTTCTTAAAAACGTTTCTTTGTATCGTGTCTATCTACCTACGCATCTATCTGTCTCAGTCTCTCTAAGCGACAGCACGGTTGTAAGCAAATGCCATTGTCTGAGAGCGACTTATCAAATCCCACAGCAAGAGGCCCCTTGGTGAGGGACTACCATTTGGCACCAAATATCCATTCCAAACACTAAGCACCCCTCCGAAAATAACTCAAAGAATGTTGCTCACTGGACTCTGAAGACATCGGCTTTAGTGTTTATAATTAGAGGCTAATGAGGGTGGATTTTAGAGAAGCAGAGTGGTGTGAGGGGTCTTTACATAATGCACCAATGAGCAATTCATGCTGTTTCCGATAATTAAAGTATGTCTGATGAATTATTGATTGTATATTTGTGATAAATGTATTGTTTCATATGTAGTAGATATACTCAACCATCACTTTATTAGCCACTTTATAACCCTTACTGGGACTGTGGTGGCCTAGCGGTTAAGGTACTGGCCTATGAACCAGATGGTCTTTGGTTCAAATCCCACCTCTGCCAAGCTGCCACTGTTGGGTCCTTGAGCAAGACCCTTAACCCACAATTACTTGGATTGTAAGAATGTATTAATTGAACTCTAGATAAGGGTGTCTGCAAATGACATAAATGTAGCTGCACTTTGTAGTTTTATAATTACAGATTGTAGTCCACCTGTTTCTCGACCTACTTTGTTTGTCTCCTTTACTCTGTTCTCTTATGACCCCCACAGGACCAGCACAGATCAGGTAGGCTACTATTTGGGTGGTGGATCATTCTCAGCACTGCATTAGACACATCTACCATATTGACATTTAACATTAACATTTACAGCATTTAGCAGACGCCCTTATCCAAGCAATTGTGGGTTAAGGGTCTTGCTCAAGCACCCAACAGTGGCAGCTTTGGCTGAGGTGGGATTTGAACCCTGGACCTTCTGGTTCATAGTCCTGCACCTTAACCACTAGGCTACCACAGATCTACCTTGTAGCTGTAACCTGTGTAACTCTGTGTTAGTCATTTGTGAAAACTCAGGAATGCAATATATACTCGAGAAAATGAAGAATTTGACTATTTTATATTAAAGTTTCAGGTTAACGTCACATCTTCCTGTGAGATTATTGGCTGGTTGCAAAGCAGAAATCCGATTATTGCATTAGTCATGTAACCCGGAGGTTTCCATTATCTGATTACCAAAGTGCATGTAAACTTATTGTTCGATTTACTGACACAATCTGATTTTCTGCAGTTACACATTCATTGTGGCCGTGCTTCTTTAACTAGGGGTGCCCATTCGTTCACAAAAGACGCTCGCATACACTCACTGCCTAATTGTCAAATTGTTGTTAGATAAACCTGACACTGTTGTGTCCACAGGCACAATTGCAGTAGATGATGAGGGGCAGAATTCATATCTTTGTGTCACACACCATATTTCATTTTATACGCCCCTATCAGTTCATCCATGTGCGTCATATTCAGTGGCTTGCTCACCATAATCGATTGATATTTTTAGCCTTCCTCAAGACAAACAGAGTTTCAGCATGGGCTGCACCTCAATTGTACATGATCCACCAGAAAGATGACAGCTCACCACATTAGCAAGACCGAACAAACTGCGCATTTACTGTAAACACCAAGACAAACAAAGCTAAGCCTCCCAGTATAGAGGTGAAGCAGGCAGTTTTCCACAGCAGCTACTCATTGAGAGAGTGTGACGTTGAAGCTACGCCCTCGCATTGTTAAGCTATTTCTGTTGTATATGTAAAAAGTACTGGGCAAACGTCAGGCGTGTGTGAAAGTATTCTGTAACCCAAACATCCTGTCAAATGTAATGAAATAAAAAAAGTTTACCAATTTACTAAATCAGTCTAATCGAAATCATTTGGCAGGACCACACAAATGCGATTTCAGTAAGAAATTAGCTGGCAGGTCTTTTCAAGCATCTCGGAGAAATTGCAACAGTTACTGTTAGGAATGCTCCTTTAATCACTCTCTGAGCAAAACACTTACAATGTAATCACCATTTTCTGAAACGTTGTGTGCAACACATTGATTTGCTCAGCAGCTCCTAACCCTGCTTCCACGCACTCTCTCTCTATCTTGCTTTCTCTCTCCCACTCTCTCTCTTTCAAAAATGTTTGCATTTACTGTTGCATTTACGTCGCAAGCATTTATTACAACTGACTGAGAAGCGTGCAGAAACTGTGAGAAACGAGTGCATTTAACTCTGGTGGCTTTTTCCCTTCCCTTTTTTCCTCAGGTGTGCTGAACTGATTTTTTCTTATGTTTGTTCATATATTTTATTTAATGTCACTTCCAGCATCAGTGGCAATTTGCAACAGGGACAAGATTACGTCAATACTATTCAGTCACACCAGACCAATTAAGAGAGACCAGTTAACCTAATGCATTTCTTTGGAATGTGGGAGGAACCCAGAGTAAACCCACACTGGTGTGCTGAATTGATTTTTTGTTTTGTTTGTTTATATATTTTATTTAATGTCACTTTCGGCATCAGTGCCCATTGTCAACAGGAAGGTTCTATATATAAAAAGGTTTATATATATATATATATATATATATATATATATATATATATACGCAGTTATGTCAGGCAGATATGTAAATGATTACAGGTGTGGTCTGATTGCACACTGGGTTTTGCCACAAGAGGATGTAAAAGTGCTTCCCTTGTTGCTCATCAAAAAGCTTTTCAGATGCTACTTTTGGGTAGCATACCTATTGGTGAGAGATCGTTGACTGCTAGACCTGCCTCTACGACACATTTGCCCAGAGCTGGGCCTGTAGATCCTCCACACCCATAATTTGCCAAAGTTTGGTCCCATAAATGCTCAATTCTGGTGACGGGCAGTCCGAGGAAGTGTTGCAATCTTCCTGGGAATGGGCGAGCATTATCCTGCTGAAAAATGCCATTTGGAAGCCCTGCCATGAGAGGCAACACATGTGGCTGCAGGATGTCTTGCACATATCACTGACTTGTTAGTATCCCTTGTATCACTACCAGGGGTGACTGACTTTCATATGCGGTGGCTCCCCAGATCATCAATCCAGCAGTTGGTGCAGTGTGTTGCTCCACACCAAAGGCAGGATTAAAAAGCTCATCATGGGGTCTCCATACTCGAGCCCGACCGTCAGACACCAAATAGAACCTGGATTCATCATTAAGACAATACAGTCCCAGTCCATAGCAGTCCAGGTTTCTTGTTCACGATACAACTGTAAAAGGTGATAGTGGCTGGCTGTAAAGGGCAGGACATGTAACAGAAGCCATGACAACAAATTGCCTCCTGCTAAGTGCCTGAAAATTGTCCATGCAGAGACAGGGGTGTGTAGTGAAGGTCCCACCTGTGTCTGGATGGTGAAGAATGAAACTGTGGGAGCTGCTTGTGCTTGTTGGTGGATCAAACGATCCTCTGTACTGGTGGTCTGTCTGGGCCATCCAGAGCCTGTTCACATTGTGAGTGCAATCACAGAACCACTGCTCACAAAACCTTCAAACCTCCCTAACAGCTAGGTCAGAACAGCCTAGATGGCGGGCAATACATCGAAACGACCATCCTGCTTCTCTCAGTCCAATGAAAGAAGCTCCTCCTCTGTTGTGCTGTGAATCTAATTTATATTGTGTATTAACAGAAGAAATTGTTGAGAAACTTTGTGACCAGGTTGCATGTTGGGTGTTGAACATGTATCTGTCTCTAAGCCATGTCATTGCATTTATCACACAGTAATTACCTATAATTATGGGGATAATGAAGTCACTTTTAAAAATTGAGAAAGTATTTACTGCATCCAATCTGAGAAGCAATCAGAAAAAGACAAACAGAGAGAGAGAGAGAGAGAGAGAGAGAGAGAGAGAGAGATAGACTGTGGTTTAACTGTAATGGTCCCAGCATAATACTACCTTATATTTTAATTTTCCACGTGCAGCAGCATATTAGAATAACACGTTTGGCACTGCTGCAGCGTGTACATTAGCATACTTTTAGATGTGTTTGCAGGCATTCGTCACAATAAGTTTAATGCAACCACTACACACGATACTACACTACACACACTGCAACTGTCCTGACTGCTTGTGCAAAACACACATCTTCGAAGCCTCTCTCACATCTGCCGAGATCCTTGCAAATCGATGCCACGTGATGCAAGATCATACTGACAAACCGGGATCTCGGCACAAATTTCAGTTGACTCCGTGCTTTTCCTGTGCTGTGTGCAGACCACAGACACTAAGAACAGCCTGGAACGGAACGAGAAAGCACCACGCTGGCTCTCTGGCCTGCGTGCATAATTACAAACCATAAATATGGACCTGATACATATTCATCCTGAAATGTCAAATGCCTTGAAAGTGTTCGGCTGAGCCACAGTGAAGTTTCCACAGTCAGGGCGGCACTCAGGTTGTTTTCTGAAAGGAGGTTTTGTTACATGGTAGCTATGTATATATATATAGCAAAAACTCCTTTCAGAAAACAACCTGAGTGCTGATATATATACAGTGGGGAAAAAAAGTATTTAGTCAGCCACTGATTGTGCAAGTTCTCCTACTTAGAAAGATGAGAGAGGTCTGTAATTTTCATCATAGGTACACTTCAACTATGAGAGACAAAATGAGGAAAAAAATCTAGGAAATCACATTGTAGGATTTTTAAAGAATTTAATTGTAAATTATGGTGGTAAATAAGTATTTGGTCAATAAATTTGGTTCAACTCAATACTTTGTGACATAACCTTTGTTGGCATAACCTTTGGCATAACCTTTGTGACGAATAACAGCAAAGTCATTATAAGATAAATCTGTTCACTTCGCCACCATTTGGTAAAGCCACCGGGCAGTTATTTTTAGCCATCCAAACCCAGACTCGTGTCCCCTTTGAATGGGAAGAGACCTATATATCCGAAACTGAAAGAGAACTTAATGTTTAAAATGTTTCAAATATTTAGAATCGCTGGTATAATCTGACAAAAATGATATGACTGACTTGCATTGTTGGGTTCAAAAACACAATTTTTATATGATTTTTTAAGGTTGTTCTGGCTACTGCGCATGTGGATCCCGCCATTACGAAAGTCCCAAGACTTGCCGCCCCCCTCTCGACACATTTGCTAATATGACGATTGGTTCTTTCTAATGATGGGGCGGGTCTTCTGTACTACAGTCCCATTCATATTTCAACCAGTGACCAGTCTCCTCCTGATGGCATTGTGAAGAATATCTGACCAACACAGAGCACAGTGCTGAATATTTGCTGATCAAATTCGTCCAATCATTACTACAGTTTATCTATACTCGGGTGGACACTAGCATGACAGTAACAAGCATGACATCATGTCAAAAGGAGACAACCTCACTCAGTGGATTCCAGTGGTTCTAGGAACATGACCGTGAGTTCATTTAGTCAGTAGCCTGCACATCTCTCAGATATAAAGCCTTTATATTTACAGCATTAACAGACCCCCTTATGCAGAGCGACTTACGGCTGATACAGTCTTGCTTGTTACAATTCAACAATGGACCTTGCTCATGACCCCAACAGTGGCAGTTTGGCAGTTTCTGGAGTTGGACCATTGGTCAATAGCAGAGGTCAATGTTGTTTATGTAGTGCTTTTTACAACAGAGCATTGTCTCAAAGCAGCTTTACAACTGTCATAACCCACATCCCCAATTGTGAAAGCTTACAGTGACAGTAGCAAGGAAAAACTCAGTAAACATGATAAGGAAGTAACACTGGAAGGACCAAGACTCAAAAAGTGACCCAACCTCTCTGGGTAGCCTAGATTTTGTGTGTGTGTGTGTGTGTATATATATATATGTAAGAAATAAACAATAAACTACATAACTAATACAGTAAATATATAATAATAGTACAAATATACTAGTGTAAGTCCAGTATCTTAACCACTGTGCCACCACAGTCCCACAAAGATTTCTCCACAGACCCTTACAGACAAAATGAGGTATAATCAACTGTACAAAGCAATAATTATCACATGGTACAATTTTCTTTTACAATGTACCCAGCAACAGTTGCGCCCATTACTGAACAAAATCACAGAACAGGACAGGACAATAAAGTAAACTACCACAGACTCAAGAAACTCCTGTGGAACCCCTGCTGAAGTGGAACAATGAGTGTGCTTACATGCACTTACTAATCCGATAACTGCAGAAAATCAGATTTTGTCAGTAATCCGATCAACAAGTATACATGCACTTGAGTAATCACATATTGTAATGGGAAACCTCTGGGTTACATGACTCAGGTAGTAATCAGATTTCTGCTTTGCAACCAGCCAAAAATCTCACAGAAATAAGACATACACTTTAAAATTGAATATTAAATAACCAAATTCTTTGTTTTGTTAGTATATAGTGTAAGTGTTCGATAGCCATTTCACTGCCTTTCCAGGGTTGCCTGTGAGAAAAAAACTTGTCACTGTCAATGGAAAAAAGAGGCCAAGTAAAGCTAAGTTTTTAGAATAGGTGGACCTGCCAGCCATGTTGAGTAAGTCTCGTGCACATGTGCAGACTGAGAAAGCAATTTGGAATCGGGTAATTGGTACATATGCTATGCACATTATCAACCCGATTTTACATGCCTTGCATATTTTGTTACACATCTGTAGTTTTAACTATAAATAAAGGCAATATAATGTAACTTGCCTTTTCAATTAAGAAGCTCTAAACATTTTAAGAAACTACGTGGTTTGCAGGGTCATAAAATCAGTGATCTGGGATAATGATGCAGAGTCATTCAAGAACCAAAGAGAATTTTGAAAAAAAAACAACCCTGCAAAATATACACATTCAAGAGGAGATGCTGAACAGATGTGTCAAACACACAATCAGTGCGCTGAAGATCCAGAAGTGTGTTCACTGATAGCCCCATTATGCTAGTATGAGAGAATCGTTGTTTGCGTATGGTGTGTGTTTGTATGGAAGTCTCTCCTGTCAACTAAAGAGTTCCATATGGAGTTTCGCTGTGGAACAATGTGAGATGGTCAATGTTTATAACAAGGAAATTTGTTTCCTCTCATTCTAATGCCAATAAGTCTTAGGATTTACCACAATAACTTGAGGTAATTGTGGTGTGGCAATCCTAAACTTGACAGAGGGTCAGTTTTGGACAAGTCACAGTGTCTCCATTTGTGAAGCATGTGTATTTGTCGCTATGCTTACGAGAAGAACATGGCTCATGTCATACACGCACAAAGACACTGGTATAAACAATCTGATAGTGAGTAAAGGGCAATAGTAAAAGGCAAGGGAGGAAAGAATGTTAGATATACTGTATACTTCTAGAGGGGCTCTTTAGTTTGTCAACAGTCTGATTCAGATGGATACAGTCTTTTTGAATGGATATGTGTGTGAACTGTACATTACTGTGCAAAAGTCTTAGGCCACCATTCGATTAGATATAACATTGTTTTAGCAATGGTATCATTTTCATATATAATTATTTCTCAGTCTCTTTATTAGAATAAAACAAAATACAAGCATTTTGTTTTCAGTACTAAAGAAAAACAGCTTCACCTTGTAAATGGCTTTCGTAAGTGTACAGTCTAACCTTGTTATCTCGCCAAACTCATCTCTCGCGACCTGTGATGGCAGAACGGATTTCCCTCCATGCACTAAACCTCAGAAAGCTGCTAACCTCGGCTCTGGCCCTTGCCATTCTTGAAATGTGACAAATGTCTTGCCAGGAATGAAATTCTACCCCGTTAAGCCGCCTTGTTTTCAGCCGATTGGTCGGTAGGTGTCACATTAATCCTACTGACAGGGTCTCTGCTCTCTCCTCAGCTGGCAGCTCACCTTGCTGGCAGATCTTGACTGTGCTCTCTCTGCTGATGCCTCGCTGCTAATTGTTATTGCTCCACTGATGTGTTAATCTGATCGTCAGTCTTTCAGTACATGTTTATGTACATTGTAAATGTGATTGTACGATCAAGAGAGCTGCTCAGCAAAACACATTATTTCAGCATCAATTATGAATGTCACTGCCTTTGTCTAGGTTTTTGTAGCCTTGTTTACATGTACATCCTCTGTGTTAATCGTAATGCTATATCAATGCATTTTTGACTTCCGTCATTTCCAGGACTCATCAATCACTCATGTTTTCATGGTATCTCTGACACATTTGCGTATCGTTTGCACAAAGTTTTCTTGTGCCTATACACTTAATATTTACATTACAGCAGCAGAAAAAGACTGTGACTATGGTAATGTCTGGTCAACGTCCTCTTTCACAGGACATAATGCAGACATTACATGGTGCATTCTATTTGAGAGCAGCCCTAGTTTCAGTCACTGCCACTACATTTCTTCACAATCAACTAATTATCTTATGCAACTCACTGAGTTTTTTCTCTCACCACAGTCACCTCTGACTGCTTATATGACCCAGTTGTAAAGTTGCTTTGTGATGTCTATTGATAAATGTGCTAAAAAACTTAGTTAATTCAACTTAAATGGAACCTTGTGGAGATTAATTGTTAAACCCTGAATGAACTGTCGATCATTTAAACATCACATTAACATTAGCCATCACATTAAAATCACCTGCCTAATACTGTGTAGATCCCTGTCGTGCTGCCAAGTCTCTGACATGTTGAGGCATGGAGTCCACGAGACCTCAGGTGTCCTGTAATAGCTGGCACCAAGACGTTAGCAGCAGATCTTTTAATTCATGTCAGTTCCGAGGTGGAGCCTCCATTTGTTTGTTCAGCACATCCCACAAATGTGTCTGGATTAAGATTTGGAGGCCAAGACAACAGCTTGAACTCTTTTTGTCATGTTCCTCAAACCATTCCTGAACAATGTTTACATTTACAATGCATTATCCTGTTGAAAGACTCCACTGTTATTGGTGAATACTGTTATACATTATATCTTTCAGAGGCTTCCTCAAGTAGAAATACCATCCAAAGAGCTAAAGGTCAACACTTTTCCTGAACCTTCATGTCTGGAACAAAATGTGATTATTATGCCAGGAGGAGAATGTGGTAGAATAATACATGAACTAAGACAAAAACACAGACTAATGACAGTATAGGTTTGTACACACCTACATTAGGGAGTGTTGATGTTTATTTAGTCTGAGCAGAATGATCCTCGCCCCTGCCTTTCCCAGTTCCCCCATTATCTTTGGTTTATGGTTAATGGTAATGATGGCCCACTCATAAATGAAAAGTATTTATACATGCAAAGTCCTGTATGTTCATTAGCCGTGTGTCAATGTGTAAAATTATTAGTCTAACAAACAATCCACACTTTTTTGTATGTGGGTCGATCATATTACCTTTAACTAAATGATAAGTCCTGCATTTAATTTAAGTCCAACTCAAGTCTCAAGGCTTCAATCATCATCTTTAGTTCACAACAGCACTACAGTGTGCATGTAAATGACTGATTTTAAGCCTAACAGGCTCCATTATGTCATTTTTGCTTATAATTATCAGGCTGACATTTCACCAGTTTGTAGTCTGATGTCAGGAGAATATCAGTTAAAGCGAAGAGTCAAGCAATGAGTTATGAGTCGTGTGACATGCTGACTCAGAGCCAAGTCAAACTCAACCTAAAATATCTGTCTCTGGATGATGATAACAGTGTTGACATTTCTGCCTTATGTTAGCCATTATTTTTGATTTGATGAAGTGCATGACAGGACCTTGCATACAGCACTGTGCAACAGTCTTAGGCCACCATTAGATTAGATTACACCTTTTTAGCAATGGTACAATGACCATATATAAGTACAGGAAGTCCCCACTTTACGATGGTTTACGTTCCGATAATGTTCCGAAAAAATTCAAGTTGAATTAATTGTAGACTGAGGAGTTTAATACATACTGAGCCTACCTTAAACATGCTTAAAACACTTACAGTAACCTACAGCTAGGCAACGTCATTAACATACAGCTTATTTTATAATAAAATAATGAATAGCTCATGTAATTTATTGAATAATGTATTTAAAGTGAAAAACAAAAATGATTATTGTCTAGACCATGGTGATGTCGCGCTCATCACTTCCGCCAGTTGACTCCCTACTGCCGAGTTTCTCATTTTGCATTGGAAAGTGCAGGAGAATATCGTACTGCGTATGGCATGCCTGGTGAAAGTTTGAAATTCAGAGTATGGTTTCTGTTGATTGTGTATTTATGTGTATTATCCAATTTCCATTGTAAAGTAGAAATATTTTAAATTAGACCATTGTAAAACAGGGAAGACCTGTATTCCCATTGTCTTGGTTATTAGAATACAATCAGAAAACATAGGAAATGTGTATGTTGTATTTAAAAAACTGAAAATAATCAGAAAAAAACAGCTTCTGTAGGCTAAAGTGGCAAATACAGTGGTGCTTGAAAGTTTGTGAACCCTTTAGAATGTTCGATATTGCTGCATAAATATGACCTAAAACATCATCATATTTTCACACAAGTCCTAAAAGTAGATAAAGAGAACCCAGTTAAACAAATGAGACAAAAATATTATACTTGGTCATTTATTTATTGAGGGAAATGATCCAATATTACATATTAGTGAGTGGCAAAAGTATGCAAACCTCTAGGATTAGCAGCTAATTTGAAGGTGAAATTAGAGTCAGGTGTTTTCAATCAATGGGATGACAATCAGGTGTGAGTTTTATTTAAAGAACACTGATCTATAAAAGTCTGATCTTCCCAACACGTTTGTGGAAGTGTATCATGGCACGAACAAATGAGATTTCTGAGGACCTCAGAAAAAGAGTTGTTGATTATCATCAGGCTGGAAAAGGTTACAAAACTATCTCTAAACAGTTTGGACTTCACCAATCCACAGGTAGACATATTGTGTATAAATGCAGGAAATTCAGGACCATTGTTAGCCTCCCCAGGAGGAGTCGACCAACAAAGATCACTCTCAGAGCAAGGCGTGTAATAGTTGAAAAGGTCACAAAAACACTCCAGGGTAACTTCTAAGCAACTAAAGGCCTCTCTCACATTGGCTAATGTTAATCTTCATGAGTTCACCATCAGAAGAACACTGAACAACAATGGTGTGCATGGCAGGGTTGCAAGGAGAAAGCCACTGCTTTCCAAAAAGAACATTGCTGCTCGTCTGCAGTTTGCTAAAGATCACGTGGACAAGCCAGAAGGCTATTGGAAGAATGGTTTGTAAACGGATGAGACCAAAATAGAACTTTTTCGGTTTAAAATAAAAGCGTTATGTTTGGAGAAAGGAAAACACTGCATTCCAGCATTCCAGAAAGAGCCAAAGTCTGTGAAACATGGTGGTGGTAGTATCATGGTTGGGGCCAGTTTTGCTGCATCTGGGCCAGGACGGCTTGCCATCATTGATGGAACAATGAATTCTGAATTATATCAGAGAATTCTAAAGAAAATTGTCAGGACATCTGTCCATGTACTGAATCTCAAGAGAAGGTGGGTCATGCAGCAAGACAACGCCCCTAAGCACACACGTCGTTCTACCAAAGAATGGTTAAAGAAGAATAAAGTTAATGTTTTGGAATGGCCAAGTCAAAGTCCTGACCTTAATCCAATCGAAATGTTGTGGAAGGACCTGAAGTGAGCAGTTAATGTGAGGAAACCCACCAACATCCCAGAGCTGAAGCTGTTCTGTACGGAGGAATGGGCTAAAATTCCTTCAAGCCGGTGTGCAGGACTGATCAACAGTTACAGGAAACGTTTATACAGTTATTGCTGCACAGGGCGTCACACCATATACTGAAAGCAAAGTTCACATACTTTTGCCCACTCACTATATGTAATATTTGGTTTCATTCCCTCAACAAATAATGACCAAGTATAATATTTTTGTCTCATTTGTTTAACTGGATTCTCTTTATCTACTTTTAGGACTTGTGTGAAAATCTGATGATGTTTTAGGTCATATTTATGCAGAAATATAGAAAATTCTAAAGGCTTCACAAACTTTAAAGCATCACTGTATTTAATGTGACCTTCCTTTACACTTGAGCAATAGCAGCATTTGGCAGCTTCATTGGATGCCAAGTTGACCATTCTACAGTATGATGATCAGGAACGGTATTTTTGGAAGGGTAGCAACCAAGAAACCACTTTTTCGGAAAGGGAATAGGGTGAGAGGGATAAGATATGCTAAAGCTCAGAAAGATTGGAATGAAGATTGGTGGAAAAGAGTATTATGGAGTGATCAAAACCAAGTCATTATATCATTGCTAAAACAACAAATGTAATGGTGGCCTAAGACTTTAGCACAGTGCTGTATATCAGGCCTATTCAGTGGTTCCAATGACTGCCAAAAGTCATATGTAAAAGTCATAAATATCAAAATCTGAAATTTACTGAGCATTAGTAGGGTTGTCTGATGCCACTGAGTGAAATGCCTCTAAAATCAGGGCAGAGACAAGCAAAAACTCTGGATGTGCCCAAACCATGTAAATGACACCACTGGTGGTGTACCACTTTGACAAACCATTTCGTACAGTAGAAGGCCATTTGTGATGCAGACAGAGTGGTTGTGAGATGAATGGCACTTGTGTGTTCATTTTCACACGCTATCAGTGTGGATCTTACAACAGCATGTCATTCCTGTATTTATTTTTTGCGTCGTGCAGTATTTCTCTGTCACTTCAAGGCAAAGTTTCAATAGGTGTTTACCTTGCGAAGAAATCCCGCAGCTTATGGCTTGAATAAAATGATTTGGAAAAAATAATAACCAGGGAGGTAATGATAAAGAATTACTCATGAATAGACACAAAAACGCTGTTGACAGATCAGACACGCTTACAATAGGGAGTGCCGGTGTTTATTTAGTCAGGACAGATTGATATGCATCCTTGCTTTGGCCAGTCCATTAGCAAAATTTATGATGAATGGTAAACTGCTACAGGCCGTTCAGAGAGCGATCATTTACACTCTGGAAGCCATTTATACTCATAAAGTCAAGGGTCAAAGGGAAGGGGTCGTGAAGGACGATAAGAGTAGGAGACAGTTGAGCAAGAAAGAGAGGGAGAGAAGAGAAATATGAGACACACACACAGATTTAGAAACACTGACACAGAGCTGCCCAGCAACTGCTGAATTATGAGGTGCTTGCTGAAGATAAACCAACAGGAGGGTGAGAAAGAGTTTAGTTTAAGTGCCACTTGGCCAATTTACTTCAGAGGCCACGGGTAATCAATGAAGCACTAACTAGATCTTCATTCATTTACTTAGACGCCCTGCCACAACAAGCGTTCCATCAACATGAATGAATATTAGCAATGATTAATAGCAAACTTCACATTCACTGTTCACGTTTCGCCTTATCGTTATTGCACAACTCTCTTCGAGAGCTGGTAAAAAAGATTGTAGAGAGGAGTCACATATATCTGGCCCTCTCATCATTACAGTACCCTAGCAGAATCTGACACCAGCCACTCCTCTGCCATTCCAGTTTATGCACGGCGTGGAGAAATCAGACACAGTCAGATCCCACTATTCCAACTCCACTGACTGAAAACCATTAGTAACTACTCCATTCAGTCACAACAGGTCCACTTTAAGCAATCATTCAAGCCATAGCTCATAAACAGTGACGTCTAAGCTTTCTTGAACCTCGACATTTCCAAAGGATCTACAGATTATTGAGAAAGTAATCAGTATCGAGTAAATATCCAGACAGGAGATCTGTCTCCGAGAAAATAATAGCAGATGCAGATACGTTTTGACATATGACATTTCAATCCAGCTTAGCATTGTTTTTCTGAATGGGAACAATACTGTGAACTTTTTTTGAACACAAAGAAAACTGTATGACTGCAGATGAGTGACAGAAGGAGGTATGTGGTATAAAGTTCAAGGTTCAGCCCTTACCTGTGTCGTGGACTTCACTAGGTCTGGTGAGATAAACTTGCTTTAATATTCACACTCTAAATCCGTGAAACTCTCAGTCCTAAGGCTTGATCCGATATGTCCCTCTGTCACACACACACCCACACACACACACACACATGCACATGTGCATACACACATCCCCACCAACATAATGAGTTGTGAGTGAAACACATACTCAGTGGAGGCAGAGTGTGGATGGGGAGGGAGGGAATGGGAGGGAGCACAACAAGTTGGAGAGAGAGAGAGAGAGAGAGAGAGAGAGAGGAGGGCAAAAAGCAAGGATAAAGAAATTTATTGTGTGGACATCGGGGGCAACCCTAGCCATTTGGCACGTCTATTTGCTTTTCATTCCCTCTTGGCAGCTGCCTCCTTATATGTTCTTCACTTGGCACCTCCAAGAATTTACACATCTCCCATCCGTTTCTTCCTCCGCCTGTTTAAAAGCCCTACTGCTCAGAGTGAAGCAGGGAAAGACTTCCATATCAGGTCATTGTCAATGTCAACACGCATCTCAGAGCCTACCAGCCCAACTGCCATCCAGATCAACTATATCAGAAGACATTGTTGTATATAACTGGGACCAGAAGATATGACATGTGACTCAGACCACACCAGAAGGCCCCATCTCCCCTTCCCTCCTCCTGTGGACTGAGAATGCCATGCCACCAAAACTGTTACCTGCTTAGGACACGAGAACCTACAGTGACTCCTTTTACTGGAATAAATAATGCCAATACTTTCTACGTTATTATATTTATGACTTTACTTATTATATATACTCTTACCTTAGATTCTATAGTTTTATATCCTCTACTTTATGATACTGTTCTTAATGTTGTATCTGTTCAATTTATTGTAATCTATTTATTATTATTATTATTATTTATTATAGTTTCTTTAAATATGTTCTTGCTTTTAATCCACTTTTTTTTCTGAAACAGGTCACTGACTGAAATGGACGTTAACTGGACAATACCATAGTCTTAGATAGTCTTCTTATGCTGTTGTAATGTACATATAAAGGGAATTTTCCCACAAAAACTGTGTGCAAACGATACATAAATGCATCAGAGATACAGCTGAAAACACAAGTGGAACGCTACCATCTACACAGTATCCTTAATGCTACCGCATTTATAATTAATGGCAATTCACAATACTTTTAGAAAACACATGAATGTACTGTTACAACCCTGTGTAGGGGAAAGCCGTAACAATTAAGCTGGTATGATAGACCTGATAACTTCTGTTTGCCGGAAGCCAAAAATGCATCGATAGACGGTATTACGAACAACACGGAAGATCAGTCAGATGAAACAGAGACTCAACGAGCGAATGTGAGCTGATTTATATACAGTAGTTATAGATTAGAGAGAACATACAGGTAATAGAGGACAAACAAAGGAGTACTACATACACTTACAAACACCATTTACAGCTTGTTACAAATAAATGGCAGAAAGTCATACACACATACACACGAGTAACTTGCACAAAAAGTCTCCAAACACATCAACTGAGTTAGAAGAGTCTCTAATCTAAATGTGAGCTAACGAACAAGCGAGTAGCCTATATGGCCGATAAGGTAGTCACACACACACAGACTATGGACTCCTGTCTCTGCTTGTGGATCCTTAGTGTTGATTGGCTGTTGAACTGACCAGCTGTTTATGGCCGGAATATCCAGAGTTAAAAGACAGCATTTCCTATTGTAATTTATTATCATTTTAAGACCTGGGTCGCTAAAGCAAACGGATGTTGATCAGATGGACATTAAACAGCACATAACTGTATTTAGCTCCTGTGTATTTAAAATATTACCGTATTTTCCGGGCTATAAATTGCACCGGGTTATAAGGCGCCATATCAATGATTGGCTGCTAACGGATCTATTTTCATACATAAAGTGCACCGGGTTATAAGGAGCATGAAATGAAACAAAACTCTTAAGTTCCGTCGGAAGCTCAGTTTGGTCTTTACCTGGCGCAGGGCGTCTTCTTGCTTCCTCCACTTCCATACCATTGATTCGTTAATGTTGAATTCTCTCACAGCTGCTCTATGTCCATGTTGTACTGCGTGACTGATAGCGTTGAGTTTGAAATCCGCTTCGAAAATAAATGAATGAATGCACACACCCTAATGCTGAAGCACATACCGTATTACTCCGCGATGCTGCGCACTACGGTGGCCGTAAGCTTCGTAACTTACCAAGGCCGTGCTAAAACATTTTGACAGATTTATGAGCGCCGTGTACCATCTACAATCGGTTCCAGAAAGCACAACCAGAATTAATTCATACATTAGACGCACCGCATTTTAAGGCGCATTGTCGTTTTTTGAGAAAATTAAACGATTTTAGGTGCGCCTTATGGTTCGAAAAATACGGTACTATGAATGTATTAATTAGGTAAGTTAGTTTGATTCTTGCATTTGAAATCTGGGCTTCCCAAAGACGTGGGTCCCTTTTTGAGTCTTGGTCTTTCCACAGTTTCTTCCTTAAAACATTTAGGGAGACTTTCCTTGCCACTATCGCCCTAGGCTTGCTTAATTAGGGCTGTGAGCCTAGATAGTTGTAAAGCCCACTTTGACACAATGCTCCCTTGTAAAAAGTGCTATATAAATAAATTTGACTTGACCGGACACGTAGTGTAATTGCGTGACTGATTAAGTGTTGGAATATGTTCAAACCTTTTAGGAGATTTTAGAAGTGCTGGTCATATGTAAGATATACACAACTTCTGAAATGTTGTTTTATAGGCCTACATTATAGAAACATTTCTGTTGCTCTCTGACTGGCTGAGGGACTTCACTCCGTTACAGAGCCCCTGCCTCAGACGGTGTAGACAATCCCGTGCTGCGTTATGCCTGCTTGGTTAAAATAGCCCTCTTAGTAAAAGGCTAAAAGTGGAGCAGCAGCACCTGGTCTCTGTCAGACAGATGGCCAAACCCCTTGTTTAATTACAGCCACTGACTAATACAATACATTTCGGTGAGGTTACAACACTGCTAATTATTATCCCTGCCATTATCGAAATCATGCAAGAATACGAATTAGGGATCTCTATAAACAGTCATTTTTCACAGTTTTCATGAGGCGTATCAACAAGTTGATTGGATCTGCTTAAAATGACTTAACTATGGACAGGACTACAGTGTAACAGCTAGCAACAGATTTTGTCACAACCATATAATTTTGGGTTCACAAACGCATTCACAAACCTTTAATCAACCTCTGTTCTCACAAACATACATCTACTGGTATTCTCTACTATATATATATACAGTGTAAGTCCATCTGTCGCATCCATTTGCAGCTATAAACACATCAACACTGCTCTGGCTGTGCATGTTTGGCTGATTAGTATGTTCTACATCACTGTTTTTCCAGTGCTAAAGGTCAAAAGCCCCCCATAAAGACACAGACCCCCAGCCGAAAGTACACACATACAGAATGGAAAAAAAAATGTTTGCTTAAAAATTCTCCTTCTACTAGTCAGCCAAGTAGTTTAGTGACACAGACTGTCGTCTTTCATGTAACGCTGGAGTTCATTGCAGTTCAACATTCAGCACAATTTCTTTATTTACACACCTTTAACTAGTTTCGACAAACTAGTTTCCATCTAATAGTTGCGTCATTGTGGTGGCATTAAAGTCGTGAATTACAATATTTCTGACAGGACTCGAAGGCAGCATTTGCCTGACATATGTGGCGGTGAAAGCTTATTTGCCGAGAAACACGGCTGAGATTTGCTGACAAGTGATTCCAGCTTTAAGAATTCTGCTAGTATTGGTTTTTTTGTTATTATTATTATTGTGGTGTACTTTTGTCCACTTTATAGACAACAGTATATCATAGTGTCATCAACACCCCCCCCCCAAAAAAAGCTCTTAGCGCTGTTATTCTCCATCCAAGGTTTCAAAGGCCAATTTCATTCCCTCACATATTGCTTTTACAATTACCATAACAACCCCGGGACCAAACAAAAACATGTCGCAGGCTACTGCGGGCCTGCCAACCTAACTTCCCAAAGAGTTTTTATATATACACATATATATCAACCTGAAACAGAAAATAAGACTTGAACTTGACATGAATAAGAGTTTTGTGCTGACCCTAAAATAAGGAACAGCTGACTAAGCTACTTGGGAAGAGTAAATGAGGAATATTCTGCAAGTACCAAACCACTTTATTTTGTCTGTGAGGAGTCTCTTCCGTTCAGCAATGGAACTGGAACTCTGGCACTAAATGTTAAGCCTGCCTAACAGTCAATGTTTCACTTCATCACAGAGTTGTTGGATCTGCACTGGCCGGTCTACTTTTTCCTCACAAAAAAATGAGCAAACCATGTTTATGAACCTCACTTTTTGCAAAGGACCATTGCCCTCACTCACTTCCTACGCCCAACTGGCAACACAGGGCAAAAAGCAGGGACCCACACCTGGAGAGGGTGCCCAACCATCACAGAGGAGCAATATCATGCTGCACTGTTCTGTTTGCTTCAATTGATGGGTCCTTTCTAATCCTTCGCCGAGCTTCTTTTAGCATATTTAGTGAAGCAACATTAAGTGTAATTCAGCAAGTTAGAGAAGCCATTTGCACCCTCCATAGTCCAATGGCGGTGTACTTTCCAGCACTGCTTTCCAGCCACTACTTGGAATTGCATATGATTATCTTGTGTGCCTGCAGCACAGCTCTGGAAAGTCAATCCAGAAAGCTTAAACAGCTTTTGTTAGTGGGGTAAAGAAAATCTGTAAACCGGTCCAACTGTACATGACACGGCTGCATCGATTTATGAGCCTAGATTCAATTCAGATCAAAAACAAAAATGGCTAAATAATGATGCAGCCGCCACAAAATGATTCATGCAGCTATCTATTTCCCTGTTGTCTGTTTGTGTAAATGTGTGTGTTTTTGTGTAAATGTGTGTGTGGTGTGTGTGTGTGTGTGTGTGTGTGTGTGTGTGTTCAGTGCTTGCTTTCAATGAATTCTAGTCAGCTGAAGGCAAACTGAAGCTATCAGTTACTTTGTATGCGTCCCTATAGTGGTGCAAACAAAATTCAGGCACCTGAAATGTACAGGGTGGGCCATTTATATGGATACACCTAAATTAAATGGGAATGGTTGGTGATATCAACTTTCTGTTTGTGGAACATTAGTATATGGGAGGGGGGAAACTTTTCAAGATGGGTGTTGACTATAGCGGCCATTTTGAAGTCGACCATTTTGGATCCAACTTTATTATTTCCAATGGGAAAAGGGTCATGTAACACATCAAACGTATTGAGAATTTCACAAGAAAAATAATGGTGTGCTTGGTTTTTTTCGGAACTTTATTCTTTCATGAGTTATTTACAAGTTTATGACCCCTTATAAAATGTATTCAAAGTGCTGCCCATTGTGTTGGATTCTCACACTGAAAGCAACACCGCAGAAGAAATGCTCTCCCAATCTGACCCCCTTAGACTTTTATCTTTGGGGTCATCTGAAAGCAATTGTCTATGCTGTGAAGATACGAGATGTGCAGCATCTGAAACAACGGATACTGGAAGCCTGTGCTAGCATTTTTTCTGCATTTCTTCATTAAAGAATAAAACTCATGAAAGAATAAAGTTCCGTTAAAACCAAGCACACCATTGTTTTTCTTGTGAAATTCTCCATAAGTTTGATGTGTTACACGACTGTCTTTCCATTGGAAATAATAAAGTTGGATCCAAAATGGCCGACCTCAAAATGGCTGCCATGGTCAACACCCATCTTGAAAAGTTTCACGAACAGGAAGTTGATATCACCAACCATTCCCATTTTATTTAGGTGTATTTTTATTTTTATTTAGGTACATCAGAACCAGGTATCATCCATTGGGCTTGTGGTAGCCTAGTGGTTAAGGTACTGGACCAGAAGGTCCAGGGTTCAAAGCCCTCCTCTGCCAAGCTGCCACTGTTGGGTCACCTTGCAAGTCGCTCTGGAAAAGGGCATCTGCTAAATGACATAAACGTAAATCCCAGCAGTTTCTGTCATGTGCTGTGCAAGTAGCCTTACCATAGGCAAGAGCATCCGACCCTATAGTGTTGCAGACAAAATTGGATTTTTTAGCAACGCTGAAATCTACACCAGAAATATGGTTCCCCTTTAACAAAAAGGTGTGGATGTTGTGTTCAACAGTGTTTTGGATTACAATCAGAGCATTTTATATTTCTTTGGGATGAGGTTTGGGCAGAGAATTAAAGTAGCAGTTGATAGAAAGTAAAGTGAATGAAGAAATCTTTTGAAATTGTGTAGCTTAACAGAAACATACCAGACCTGAATCAAATCACTGCTGAACCACATACACATAATGAATCGAAAGTGTATTGAATTTTTACCTGCTTAACTTTCATTCATTCATTTTCTTATCTGCTTGATTCTGGACAGGGTCTCGGGAGAGCCAGCGGCACAGGGATCAAGGCAGGAACAAGATGCCTAGACAAGGCGCCAATCCATCGTAGGGCACATATAACCACACACTCATACATCAGGGGCACTTTAGAGACACCAATTAATCTAAAGCATGTCGTTGGACTGTAGGAGGAAAGCGGAGTACCCGGAGTACTCCACAAAGAAATGACCCAGACCTCTCGACCTGG
Source organism: Ancistrus triradiatus (assembly GCA_025084515.1). NCBI lineage: Eukaryota > Metazoa > Chordata > Actinopteri > Siluriformes > Loricariidae > Ancistrus > Ancistrus triradiatus. Next base: position 238,589 of record JAJAGP010000213.1, on the reverse strand, counting down.
GGATTGAACCCAGGACCTTGGTGTGAAGCGACAGTGCTACCCACCAAGCCTTTTGTTATTATTTTATTATCGTGTCATCTGACAGTGAGAGATACAGACCTCGGGTTCTTGTGAAGCTGTTGCGTCCAGAGGCCACCCAGTAGTGCTGCAGCCCAATACGGGCAGCACCATGTTGAAAGTCACAGAGCTAATCCATATGATAAATATTACTGACACTGTTTATCTACAGCAATATGGAGATCTGGATGTAGCCGATATAGACCCACCTCATTTCAGCTATATACAGAAAGCGTGTGTGCTTTTTGTGCACAATTGCATCAAAGCGGTTGCGAACTAAAAATCTCCGGCAAAACAATAAACAGTCCCTGCAGTCAGTTGCAGCTTTCATAAACATCTTCCCTTTGCATCCCACATCAGTGGACTCTCTGTCTTGCTCTGTCAGCGGGTTGGTTCACAGGCATATGGGCCATCTGAAATCCATGTCACCTCATTTTGCAATTTTCAGTATTAACACAAAGCACTAAACACACAGTCGAAGCTAAAAGAGGCCCTACAGCTGCTTTTAAGCTCATTCATAAATCTCCCATCACACACACACACACACACACACACATACAAGTTTGTCTATGTAACATTGTGGAGCCCTTCCACTAACATAATGCAAAAGTATTACATAAAGCAAATCTTTTGACTCTTGGTTTTTCGAAAGAAAGTTACAGTTTAAACAAAATGTTTTGGGGACTATCAAGGTGTCCCCAACATTTAAAATGTCAGAGCTTTCTATTGTTCTGGGGACATTTGGTTCCCACAATGTAATACGTACATGGTACACACATTTGCCTTTCCATCACTGTGAGAACTTTCCATTAACATAATGCTACTGTAACTACTTCATGCTACACCTAAACCATCACCTAAAACTAACCTCATTAACCCAAAGCAAATAATTTGGGTCTTTTGGCTTTGTTTAAAAAAAAACCACAGAGTATATCAAATCTGACTATCCTTGTGGGGACATTTTGTATTTACAGTTGTATATACAGTGGGGCAAAAAGTATTTAGACAGCCACTGATTGTACAAGTTCTCCTACTTAGAAAGTTGAGAGAGGTCTGTAATTTTCATCATAGGTACACTTCAACTATGAGAGACAAAATGAGAAAAAAAAACATGAAATCACTTTGTAAGATTTTTTAAATCATGGTACAAAATAAGTATTTGGTCACCCACAAGCAAGCAAGATTTCTGGCTCTCACAGACCTGTAACTTCTTCTTTAAGAAGCTCTTCTGTCCTCCACTCGTTACCTGTATTAATGGCACCTGTTTGACCACGTTATCTGTATAAAAGACAGCCTCAAACAGTCAGACTCCAAACTCAACCATGGCCAAGACCAAAAAGCTGTTGAAGGACAACTGGAAGAAAATTGTAGACCTGCATCAGGCTGGGAAGAGTGAATCTACAATAGGCAAGCAGGTTGGTGTGAATAAATCAACTGTGGGAGCAATTGTAAGAAAATGGAAGACATGCAAGACCATTCATAATCTCCCTTGATCTGGGGCCCCATGCAAGATCTCATCTCGTGGGGTCAAAATGATCATGAGAACGGTGAGCAAAACATCCCAGAACTACACGGAGGGGACCTGATGAATGACCTGCAGAGAGCTGGGACCAAAGTAAACAAGCCTTACCATCAGTAACACACTTACGCCGAGGAGGGACTCAAATCCTGCAGTGCCAGGCGCGTGCCCCCTGCTTAAGCCAGTACATGTCCAGGCCTGTCTGAAGTTTGCCAGAGAGCCATATGGATGATCCAGAAGAGGATTGGAGGAGAATATCATGTGGGTCAGATAAAACCAAAATAGAAACTTTTTGGGAAAAAACTCAAACTAGAGGAAGAAGAATGTTTGAGTTGCATCCCAGAACGCCATACCTACTGTGAAGCATGGGGGTGGAAAAAACCTCATGCTTTGGGCTGTTTTTCTGCAAAGGGGACAGGACGACTGATCCGTATTAAGGGAAGAATGAACGGGGCCATGTATCGTTAGATTTTAAGCCAAAACCTCCTTCCATCAGTGAGAGCATTGAAGATGGAACGTGGCTGGGGTCTTCCAGCATGACAATGATCCCAAACATACCACTCGAGCAATGAAGGAGTGGCTCCGTAAGAAGCATTTCAAGGTCCTGGAGTGGCCTAGCCAGTCTCAGACCTCGCCCCATAGAAATTTGTGGAGGGGAGGTTGAAAGTCCATGCTTGCACAGCGACAGCCCCCCAAAACATCACTGCTCTAGAGGAGATTCCTGCATGGAGGAAATGGGCCAAAATAACCAGCTACAGTGTGTGGCCAACCTGGTGAAGACTTACAGGAAACCTTTGACCTCTGTCATTGGCAACAAGGGTTATGTTACAAAGTATTTAGTTGAACTTTGTTATTGACCAAATACTTATTTTCCACCATCATTTACAATTCAATTTCTTTAAAAATCCTACAATGTGATTTCCTGGATGTTTTTTCTCATTTTGTCTTTCATAGTTGAAGTGTACCTATGATGACAATTACAGACCTCTCATCTTTCTAAGTAGGAGAACTTGCACAATCAGTGGCTGACTAAATACTTTTTTGTTCCACTGTATGCTTCAGCCACCCACCCATATACCCACACACACAGACACACACACACACAAACTCTATGTCTCTCTCTCTCTCTTTGTCTCGCTCTCTCTGTCCCCACCGGGCTTGTTTACAGGCATATGGGATGTATGAAATTCATGTCAGCTCATTTTATTGTGATACTCGGTATTCAAACAATACACTAAACACATGCTCAAAGCTAACAGCGATCAGCCAGCTGCTTTCCAGCTAATTCATAACTCACTCTCCCACCCCCTCCACCCCCCATGCACACAAACAGAGAAAAGACACAAACACACACATGGACGGACTGAGATCATCCCACAGACGTAAAGTTGAGTATCTTTTTTGGCATCCTGCTGCAATTCACTGTCAAACATAATTCAGTGCCTTCCTGTTTTGCTTCTAACAGAAGTATCATGTTTTCATTATGAATGCCCTAAAGCTGATTTAATAAAAATGGAGCATCAGTTTGAAAACCCCCTTCCTGTGCCTCAAGAGTTTCGCATCTTTATGCTTTTGAATGCTTTCGCTTTCCGGCTACAACCTAAAGCTAATATCCGTGGTAACTTGTACCTAAGTCCAAATCCAGTGCGGCATAACTGATTCTTCAATTAGGGGAACTCTAACATCTCCGCTTCTCCAGGGACTGTGGTGACCTAGTGGATAAAGTACTTAACTATAGACCCGAAGGTCCAGGGTTCAAATCCTATCCCTGCCAAGCTGCCACTGTTGTGTCCCTGAGCACAGCCTTAACTCACAATTGTTTGGACTGTACAACTGTAAGTTGCTATGGATAAGGGTGTCTACAAAATGATGTAAATGTAGCTATGCCTCAGCCAGGAGTGTCTCTAGAGATTTATGGGATTGTAGTGGCCTAGCAGTTAAGGTGCTAGGCTAGGGACTAGAAGGTCCAGGGTTCAAATCTGGTACTGTGAGCAAGACTCTTAACCTACAATTGCTTGGATTGTAACAGTTGTAAGTTGCTCTAAATCTAGATGTCATAAATTTGTGTTAGAAAGACTTTATTACAAAAGAAATATAGGTATTAGGTATTATATATTATCTATTGCATGCCATAATCATTATGATTTCCATTTTTTATGTTTTAAATATCAATATTTCTTGACAATTTTAATTTTCCCTGCCCCAATAAAATGAAAAGAGATAACATTCCCCAACATTACTGTCATTACTCCAATGATGATTGTTGCACCGAACTATTTGAAGGTAACACTTGTTTATGTCGTAATCATGGGAACAAAGCCTGATAGGCGAGCACATGTGTGAGGAGTGAGATTTTGATGTCTGGGAATGTGAGTAATTTAATCATGGTTTCATCATAAATCTGATCATAGAGTAGGTTTATTCAGCGCCATTTACCATTTATGTCGTCGCAGCATTAGCTTACAGAAAAAATAATAAATGTTCACATTATTTATATATATTTAAAGTGCATTTTATACTAGTTGTTGACTAGCATTTGCAAATCCTTGACCTAACATCTTTTTTCTTGAAAAGTGTCAATATCATCAACATCATTATCATCACATAAATTATTAACAGCTTATAAACTATTAATATTTTAAATATATATTTTAATTCTACATAAGCTCAACGGTAACCTTCATTAGGCCATACTTCACAGCATGTAAACATTATCTTGACATAGTTCAAACAATTTAAAAAAGTTAAGACAGTCTAGTGTTTCTTGCAGAAATTTCTGATTGTGTCTCCAGATTAGCTTTTATGTGTTCACACTTCCTGTAAGGGGACCAGTCTAGGATTAGATATCCAAGTCACAGCTACATTGAAAATTATACTGTTATGAGTTGGCATCATTGCCATATTAATATTACCGTATTTTTCGGACCTTAAAATGCGGTGCGCCTAATGTATGAATTAATTCTGGTTGTGCTTTCTGACCTAGAACCGATTGTAGATGGTACACGGCGCTCATAAATCTGTCAAAATGTTTTAGCACGGCTGTGGTAAGTTACAAAGCTCACGGCCACCGTAGTGCGCAGCATAGTGGAGTAATACGGTATGTGCTTCAGCATTAGGGTACGTGCATTCATTCATTTATTTTCGAAGCGGATTTCAAACACAACGCTATCAGTCACGCAGTACAACACGGACATAGAGCAGCTGCGAGAGAATTCAACATTAACAAATCAATGATACGGAAGTGGAGGAAGCAAGAAGACGCCCTGCGCCAGGTAAAGACCAAACTGAGCTTCCGAGGGAACTTAAGAGTTTTGTTTCATTTAATGCGCCTTATAACCCGGTGCGCTTTATGTATGAAAATATGGTAAATATGATTCTACTATTGTATCACACAATTGGAACTGTTTATAGATCCAACAGACAAACAGACAGACAGATAGATACATGTACTGAGATATTTAAATAATTACAAAAAAGAGCCCTTTACGGCCCTATACTTTTCTCATTTTTAATTATAAGTGAACTGTAAAAAAATCATTTTGGCTGTGTAGTAACTAGTGCTTTTGATTTGACTGATTTTCTAAGTAATACAGAAGGGTAAAGCAGTGCATAATTCAAGAGTGCATAATTTATGGTGAGCCCACCAAAACAATTAACACAGTATCCCAGAAGTTTAATCAGTTCATCTGGACATAAGTTTCAGCACTTAAGATTTGACTCTCAACATCCATTGGAGCACAAAATAGGAGTGTCCCCACTGATACAGCGGCCAAGGATAGAGAGAAATCTCACATTAAGCAGGTCCTGGGCAAATGTGGTTATCTGAACTGGGCCTTTGTCAAAGCCGGTAAGACACCCAAACAGTGCTCCAGCAGGTCGAAGAATGGAGAACAACAACCGCAGTCTAAGCGTAAACCAGTGGTGATTCCATTTGTGACAGAAACATCGGAACAATTGACGCATAATTTCCAAACACCACGTCTTGGTGGCTTTCAAACCCTAAAACACGCTGGTTCACCCCAAGGATTGGATCCCCCAGCACAAATAGAGTAATATAGTGTATGCTGTTAAGTGGTGTTAAGAACATGGTGACTCTTTCAAGGATGAAGACATGCAGATTCTTGATAGGGAGGAGAACTGGTTTGAATGCGGAGTAAAAAAAGTCATTTGTGTAAAAAGGGAACGCCCATCCCTGAACCAAGGAGGTGGCCTCAGAGTACACCTCTCACCATCTTGCAACTCCGCTATTGCAGCTATTCCCCAATTCTGGCCGTTATCATGAATGGCCATGGCTATCTGCATATTAAACTGATCACCGGTCCCATTGTTATGCAATGGTGCTGGTACCAGTCGTTATGCAAAGGTGCTGTATATAAGATTGGGGAAGTTTTCCAACTAGCTGAGACTGAAGAAGTCACTTAGATGAGTGACGAAACGTTTCTCCCACAAAACCTTATGCACAGATGAACAGATTCAACTTCTGGGATTTTCTCACCTGGATTATTGAGCATGCATCAAGACAATTAACACAGCAGTGTTATGAAGATTAAAAAGTACATTGACAGACGTATTGTCACCTGTCACAGATGACCAAATGTTGGATTTGATAAAAGTTGCAATCTTGTTGTAATACAGATACAATGGTACCTCGGTTCTCGACCACCTCAGAACTCGTCAAATTCGGTTGACCAGAAAAGTGTGTGTCTCGGTTCACGTTGTTTGGTCGGTACTGGCGCACTTGCTTACACTTGTATGAGTCGAGCAACTCTTTCTGCCGGAACTCGATTCACAATTCATGATTCACGAGTCATGATTCAGTACACAATAGCCCTCAGAGAACATCTCGGCTATTTTCTTTCTAAAGTACTTTATTCTTAGTGCAAACAAGTCTCCTCATCCTAAAATGGCTAGTTTATAAGAGCCAACCGAAAGCAAAACAGGAATTGAATGCTCCAGAACACAAGCTGCATTTAGCTTAGCAGTTATGCTAGTGCCCAGAGTTCATCAATGTGTTGCTTTTACTTTTCACTTTCAAACCATTACTCACTAAAGTACATGATGTTTCAACACTTTATTAGAAATTAAGCTTTGCATTAATAATTTAACTGTAGGTTAATATAAGTGTTTTAAACATGAACTTACTTATCATTACTTATCATCGGCTCCTCTATGATACAGTATAGGCCGCTCTACCAAACACTTGTTAAACTCCCCACTTCATGATACGTTTAACTTATGATGGATTTGTCGGAACATATCCCCATTGTAAATCAGGGAGCAAATGTACAGTACAACTCTGCTAATGCATATAACACCTTATACAGTGTGGATTTTCTGGGGGTCTGGAATGGGTTAACAGATAACGTACCTGTCAGATGAATGAACCTCCGATCAGCCGCGGATGGTGTTTAATGAAAGACGGCGAGTTTAAATGATGTGTTTGTGAGTGATGAAGCTGATTCAGTTCATTTTTGTTGATGGGACTGAAACTGATCTTCAGTGTCGTTGTTCTTCAGTTGAACTTTTAATCCATTAATTCAATTTACATTATTCCTGATTTATTCCTAATTATTCCATTATTCCTGATTAATTTGCTCTCTACTTTGTACCACTGTATATTGCTCTATTGTTGGCATCACTGCCCCCCCATTATTTTTGATTGGGTCTTTCTCACTTTAGTCTACAACCCTTTTTCCACTTCCCAAAAACTAACTGTGGCATTAGCTCCCTTATTGTATTTTTTGTATATATTTAATCAACATGCATTTTCCTTAAATCACTGCATGCCAGGGGTCTTACATTATTTACATTCACAGCATTTAGCAGATGCTCTTATCCAGGGTGACTTACAATTGATACAATCTTACAGTCCAAGCAATTGTGGGTTAAGGGCCTTGCTCAAGGACCCAACAGTGGCAGCTTGGCAGAGGTGGGATTTGAACCGCAGATCTTCTGATGCATAGTCCAGTACCTTACCCACTAGGCTAGGCTAGCATTGTCTGTGTGACTTGCATTATAGCACCTTGTGTATATATGCTGTGAGTGTGTAGATCATGACACTCTTCATGGCAATAATGTCCCTCAATGGCGGTGATAAGATAATGCTATATTGCAAAAATAGTTTGGGAATGGGCTGAGGTGCTCGATGAAGACTCCAGTGTGTTGCCCTGGCCTCCAAATCCCCCAGATCTCAATTGAAGGATCTGTTTAATATACTTGAATTATAGCTATGCATGAAGGTAACTAAATAACTACTCCATTTCAGTAACTTCATTTCACCCTGCAAAGTTATGCTTCTGCAGTATCTGAGCTACTCTATATGGAGACCAGACGAGTTTTGGGCATCAAATAAAAAACTGGATTTTCAAAAGACTGTCTTGGCACAGGAGCAAGAATTCAGGTAAGGGACAAACACACGTAGATGCTACATTCAAACTGTAAGAACCTGCAAAACTGGCATAGACTTAGCTCTTTGAAGGGACCAACTGTCACCATGATAACAGTATGGGTGTTCGAGTGTGACACCTTCATGGTATAATAACCATGAAAAAATAACACTGTGATGGTGTCATTTAAAACATGCAGGTTCTTATCCTGTATATGCATTGAATTTGCACCTAATTTGAACTTAGTGTGCGCTATTTTAATAAACAGCCCCATTTAGGAAATGAACAAAAAGCAAAAGAAAATCAAATATTTAATCCATGCTATCTTAACATTGCTTTCATTCTTGCCTAAGAAGGTTTGCATTACAGGAAGATTTAGAAGTTTTAGAGCGTTTGCAACATTTTGACTGAAAATAGAGGCAGTGTGTTATTCTGCCGATTATGCTAAAACCCTAAATATATGCACACGCCACTTCAAACAGCAGCTGGTTTGACCATGGAGGGAGACGAGTGCGAAAAAGGATCAACTCAAACTTTAGCACGCCCATATTTAAGGTATCTAAAATGCACCGACAGAACATTTTGTCTTTTCATTTCACACTCACGCAGCACCACCCTCTGCTATGCACATGAAAGTGGGAAATGACTTAAGAAAATTGTTGAAAAGTTCTCAAATCCACATTGCCGCTCCAGTAATTTCTTAAAGTGTGCTTCGGAATCTTCAGTTCTGCCCTATTCAACATTGTTTGACACATGAAAACACAAAGGCTATACTTATACTGTAACTATGTACTTAAATAAAGTATAATGAACAGAAATGACTTTAGTATTTCATAGTAATGCATGTACAGTATGTGTGTATCGGTGGTGATGTGGAGGCCATATTTTTTATAAATAGCTTCATGTGCTTACAGCCACTGTCTCTGCACTCAAATGCATTGATAGGTTTAAATAGATTAAAAACATTACAGATATCTTGATTTTTGTTTTCAAATACTAAAAGCAAAATCTTCACACGGGCCAGAACATTTCTTTTTAAATGTTTACATAAAATGTGTAGCACATTCTAAAAGAACCTATTTTTTAAAATTGAGTTAAAGTAACAAAAAATATTGCAAATACCCAAAAAAAACACAAATCAGAATGAGTGAACGCCTGACTGATTGAATGAATGAAAGCAACATAAACATTCATAACAGCAGACAAAACTATACTGAATGAAAATATGTCATGATGAAGAAGCAGGTTGTGTTGTGACCATGTTTAAACTTTAGGTTCAGTTTCTGTCTAGGTGGAGTTTCTGTTACCCTCGCCAAAAACATGACAGTAGGTGGATTGACTTTTAAATAAGAGTGAGTGAGTAAGTGTTTCCTTGTGATGGACAAACGATGTGTCCACAATGTTATCCCACATTACACCCAGTGTATCTGGGATTAACTCCAGACCTATTACAACCTGACAGGATTGCATTAGCTCTTTGTAAATGTTCTGTGGTTGAAATTTGGTTGACAGGTGTAGCCATTTCATACAATATCTTATTGTACTGGCTGTTCTGGGTTAAAATAATGCCTTCTTAGACATACATAGCTTTGTCTCTTTTTCACACACAAGTCAATAAAACGACGCACTTTTATTATTTGCTTATAGTGATTCATATTACATACAGTGGTGCTTGAAAGTTTGTGATCCCTTTAGAATTTTCTATATTTCTGCATAAATATGACCTGAAACATCATCAGATTTTCACACAAGTCCTAAAAGTAGATAAAGAGAACCCACTTAAACAAATGACACAAAAATACTATACTTGGCTGTCTATTTATTGAGGAAAATGATCCAATATCACATATTAGTGAGTGGCAAATGAATGTGAAACTCTAGAATTAGCAGTTAATTTGAAGATGAAATTAGAGTCAGGTGTTTTCAATCAATGGGATGATAATCAGGTGTGAGTGGGCACCGTGTTTTATTTAAAGAACAGGGATCTATCGAAGTCTGCTCTTCACAACACATGTTTGTGGAAGTGTATCATGGCATGAACAAAGGAAATTCCTTTGATGCTCAACAGGCTGGAAAAGGTTAAAAACCCATCTCCGAAGAGTTTGGACTCCACCAATCCACAGTCGGACAGATTGTGTACAAATGGAGGAAACCCTCACCAGGAGTGGTCGACCAACAAAGATCACTCCAAGAGCAAGGCGTGTAATGGTTTTACATACTTTTGCCACTTACTACTATGTAATATTGGATCATTTTCCTCAATAAATAAATGACCAAGTATAATATTTTGTCTCATTTCTTGAACTGGGTTCTGTTTGTCTACTTTTAGGTCTTGTGTGAAAATCTGATGATGTTTTAGGTCATATTTATGCAGAAATATAGAAAATTCTAAAGGGTTCACAAACTTTCAAGCACCAATGTAGAGAAAGTACTGGAAGTGTTTTTCTAATAAAGTCAGTGGACTGGCACTGATTTCCAAATTTACACATTTGCTGTCATAGTATTACAGAAACTTGGCATGAGATCAAATAACAGTGAGAACTGTGTTTGGTGTTAAGCAAAAAAGCATGTATTACTGTAGAGGTTTGATAGAGATAGAGACAGAGTTTCATTTTGTCTGTTCTGTGAATACCAGATACTTACTGACACAGTGAGCCCTGCTGAAAAGTACTTTACCACCAAGTTGGCTACAAATTTACTGCATACTACATTTAGTGGTGTACCAATTTGAAAAACTACAGTATATAGTATGGTAGTATTCAATATGAGATGCAACCATTTGAGGTAAAAAATTGATTTTGGAATGAGAACCCCTATGAATGTCTATACTGATAAAATAGTGACATGCTGCTGGGTTTAGATTACTGTAAACTGTTGTAATTTAATTATGCAGTCTAACCTCATTATCTCACCCCCTGTTATCTCGCAAACCTCATCTCTCGCCACCTGTGATGGCAGGACGGATTTCCCTCCAAAGCCCCCAGCCACGCCTCTCTCCCTCGCCAAGCTTAAAATGTGACAAATGTCTTGCCAGCAGTGAAATTCTACCCCGCTAAGCCGCCATGTTTCAGACTGTCAGTAGGTGGCACTTTAATCCTACTTTAAACTTGCAACACCAAATGATGTACAGCCCCTGTCTGTTATCCATTATGTTACATAAGGAGGAGGACTGGTCAGTGGTTGAAATATGAATGGGATTATAAGTACAGAAGCCCCTCCCCGTCATTAGAAAGGACCAGTAGACATATTAGTAAAAGTGTTAGCCCCTTTGTGGCGGGATGCGCATGCGCAGAAGCCAGAATAACCTTAAAATGTGTATTTTTCTGTGTTATTTGAAGCCAACAATGCAACAGTGTTGTGCCAGTTCACAGCTTTTCTGAACTAGTTCAAGTTCAGTTCATACATGCTCAAAGTGAACAGTTCACGTTCAAAGTTCACAATATTAATTCTAAACTAGTTCAAAGTTCAGTTCATTTTACTTTTTTTGTGAGATATTCAAATAAATACTTTACAATCTTCCTTCCCCCTCGTTCCACGTTCCGGTTCTTTCCTTTTTGGAGCTATGTCACCTCCCTCTTTTGTTAACCAGACACTCACCCACGACACCCCAGCCATACAGAAAACCGCAACTTTCTTCTTCTCCGTGCTACGACCCCCCCCTGGCACCCCACTGCCCTACGTTTTGAAACACAACAAGAGTCATTACAGAAACAAGACCAATTTTCAGACAGAACATGAGCGACTATACCAACCAACGAAACACCACTGCAGGAAACCCCGAGACCCAAAAACACATCACACACAACGGCACCCCTCACAACACACCCGCTCTGTAAAAACAAAAAAGTGAAAAGAGTAAGAAACAGACGACAAAAACACAAACACAGTGAAAAAAAAAAACGACCGCCCGAAACAAGAAAAAAACGAAAAACAAAACGAATCACAATAAAAAGAAACCTAAATGAAGTAGCCACTGGGAAATTACACAAACAACCGAAAACCCAAGACTACCCCCCAATGACCTTGAACCCTGCAATAAAACATGCCACCACCACCCCCGAGCAACCAAACACAACACTACGTTGCCGCAATGCATTGCGCACACAATGTCAAACCATTTCTGTCTGGTGATACATGACTGTATTTAGCGGCAACCTAGCGAGAATACAGGAGGGAGGAACTTTCTCTAGTTGCGTTTCAAAAGAGAGAGAGTAAAACAAGATGTCACTCAGTTTTCAATGGAAAAACAAATTCAAACGTTCATTTACAGTAGATGTCTCTGCCGTTCATGACACATAATGTGAACTAATTCACGTTCAAGTTCTTTATTAAAAAATGTGTTGCGTTCAGTTCAACGTTCACGAAAAAATGAGCGTGTTCAATGAACGCGTTCTTTTGAACTCGTTCACGCACAACACTGCAATGCAAGTAAGTTATATAATTTTTGTCAGATTATACCAGCGATTCTAAATACTTGAAACGTATTCTAAGATTTTAAGATTCTCTTTTATTCTAAGATTCTCTTTTAGTCCCGGATATACCGCACATGTTTCTCCCCATTCAAAGAGATAGGAGTCTGGTCTTGTATGGCTGGAAATAACTGCCTGGCGGGGTTACCAAGATGGCGGTGGAGTGAACAGACTTATGATGACTTTGCTGTTATCCATTACAGACTGGGCATTATGCGCTTTGCGTCACAGAAACAATCATCATTCACGGACTATTTCTCAAATTGAATAGAAACGGTACGTGTCCGTACATGTTTATGTACATTGTAAATGTGACTGTATGATCATGAGGGCTGCTCAGTAAAACGCATTATGTCAGAATCAGGTATGAATGTTACTTGTGTTACTTGTCTATTTTTTTGTATCCTCATTACCAAACTTACCTCTCACCAAAAATAGCTATGAGACAGACGTGGGCAAGATAATGAGTTCAAACTGTATATATGGTCATGACATTATTTTTCTGGCATTTACTTAATAGGTAAGTTAGACTTTCTATTTTAGTTTGGTTAGGTTAGCAGTCTAGCTGTTTTAATGGCAAGGACTACTTCATTGTATCCCGTGTAAGTACTTGTGTGCTACATTTAATTCTAGACTTACGTATTAGCAAAAAAGAAGCATTTCATGAATTTAAATCACAATTGCTAAACATTGTAATGTGAATGAACTGCATTTTCCTCAGAATTAATGGGGCACTTTTCAGACACAGCCTAGCATTCAGGAATATTGTGAAATCATGCTAGGATACTGTGGAACATGAAGGTTTGCACAAACTTGTAGAGTCCATGCCAGCTCTCTGTCGTTACAGCTAAATGAACATAAGAAATAGTAATCATTTCTGCTATTTGCTTTTTCCAGTTTTGAAATTTCCACTTACTTATGCCGATTATATGATTTATAATGAAGTCAATTCGAGAAAAATACAAAATAAAAGCATTTTCACTAGGGTTCCCAGACTTTTGCCCTGTATAGGAATAGGTATGTATGCAGTTGTGTGTGACATGACATCATCTTACCGGACTAACAGTTAGAACCTCCATGGATGACTGTGCATTTGTGTCAGGACAAAGCGTGATTGTGAGTAGTTAATATGTAGATGTTATGTGATAAGCATACAAACTGCAGGAATGGCCTAAACGTATGCACACACACTCCTCATCAGCAGTAAACCTGTCATACAGACACACGTCAACACTGTTTCACACCACTTTGTGAACTACAGAAGGAGAAATTTTTTTCCCCCACTGTCATCAACATCTTTAACCTCTACTACTCTCCCTCTTTCTTTCTCTCTCTTCCACCACCCTGCCCTGCAGTCTCCTAATCCAGGCTTTACTTTTGATTCTTTGTATTCTGCCCAGGTCCAAAATTATAATTATCTATCTGAAATCCTGTACTTCTGCCATGTCTGTCATCATAATTAACCATCGTTGTCATTATTTTCAAACAAAAAACATGGTTAGGCTTGATCATGCCTGTTCTGATATTGTCCCTTTTCCAGGAACACCTACACATGATCAGCTTTCCTTGCATTATGATCTTGGCACCACCCAGCTTACCTGCAAGCTGTCACAGGTTATTGTCAGGTTTTCAATAACTTATTGTGAAGCCTTGCCTTTTTTTCGTGGGTTTTTTTTCAGATTGCTGCTCAAGCATTTAGTCTGGCTTCTGTTTTTCTCTTTTGAATAATCTGTCTACTCATTTTCTCCATGCTTTTGATCGTGCGCACTATGTCGCTGAAAATATATAATTGTGTTTCTTAACTTACCATATTTTATTTAATCCCTGTTTGTTTTGTTCGACCTATTACCAGATAACACAGTGCACAGATGGAAGCATATCTTGGACAGGACACCAGTGGCAGAGGCCACTTGCTGTCGGACGATGTTCTCCTTGACTTGACTCTCACACACACAATCTTCTCTGTTTGTGATGCCTAACTTGGCCAGATTTTACCAGGACTCGTGTTCGACTACTACAGCTTCATTGCAAGGCACAATTATTACATCTTGTGTGTGCATGTCAAAGACCTTGCAATAGCATAATGTGAGAAGTCATCCATGATCTGGCAAACGTACAACCTGAAATCTACTTCAAACCCTTTAACAGTTCTGTTGCTCCTCTGGTTTGTTCCTTTACCCTTCAAGTTGCACTTTCAGAGAAATGTCATGCGATGCACAATGACAGAACTTGATCATGTCCCAGAGAGGAAGTATTTTATAATTAGTCAATATATTTTATGTATAACATTATATTTGCATGTGTACATATTAACATTTGAAGCATTTAGCAGACGCCCTTATCCAGAGCGATTTAGAGAAGTGCTTTGTATTCTTCTTAGCAGACGTTACCTCATGCTAGTACAAATAGGCAACAACCCAAAGAACACAATCCAACTAAAACATTGTTAGGATTTGATGTAGATAAAGGCACAAACAATCATAAAGCAGAGCAACAAGATTTGTTTTAATGTGTAAGTGCAATTTCAGTTTTCATTAAAGTGCAGAGTGAAAAGGTGAGTCTTCACTTAAGTGCTGAGTGAAAGAGTCTTTAGTTGCCCGTTAGAAGACAGCAGAGCCTTGAGAGCCTCAAGTTCATTCCACCATCTGGGTGCCAGCACAGACAAGAGTCTACATAAGACATAAAGAGTTGGTGGGTGCTGTGCTTGTGCTTTGACTGCACATTTGAACTTGTATCGCCAAGAGTAGGTTTCAATACGGGGATCTAATGCACATAGGAGCACATACGCTCTATATCAGCACCACTGAGTGGTATGTGCGACAGACTGCACAAGCAGAAAAGGTAAGAATTGAAAAGGAGGAAAATGCCCATCTGGCATCTTGAAAATGGTACTAATTTTAAAAAGCATTCCCTATAGAAATGGCCAATTAAGGAATCCAACAAGCTAAGCCTGAGACCATTTAAGAGCTCCCAAACATAGTTTTCAGTTTTATGTTTCACTCTTTTCAACAAATACCTTAACATAGCAGTCACCTCCCTTTGTCTTAGCTGGTGTTTTGTCTTATATCTTTTTCCCATCTAACTTCAACCACAGACTTAAATGATCCTTATTTCCTTTCCTCATTTTCTCATTTCCTCTCTAATTTCTTCCTTTTCTAGTTTACTCACTAATCTCTTTCTCTTGTCAGATCTGTTCTCTTGTAGTTTTCTACTTTTCAAACTTCTCTCTTCACAAATTGGTTTCATACTTTCCTTTCAAACTTGTCCTTACTCTTTTCCAACTTGTCTTTGGTGCACTCTTCATACCCCCCCCCCCCCACACACACACACAAACAAACAAACAAACAATTACCAAATAACAGTCCATAACCTTAGTGAATTAAAGGCACATAACTACCAAGTCCAAGGCCCTATTCAGCCTTGTATGCCTTCACAGGCAGCTGCTAACAATTTGGGACTGACTGGCAAAGGAGTACACTGGACCATGTATTAAGTAGGTTAAGCAGTAGTAACTAAAAAAGCTCGATATATAGGTTTACATGTATTTCTTTATAATTTGTGCCAGGTTTTAGCCCCATTGTTTCCATGAAAACTTTACCAAAATAGTGATGCCCTTTTGTCAAGTTTGCCAATTGGTTTAGAAAGTTTGAGCATATACTACAAATAATTCACATACAAATCAAGAAGGTCATCCAGTAGGAGACACAAGAAGCAAATTGTAACAGTACAGATGCCAACCAGGGGGAGAGATAACCCTTGGAAACCAGCTTGGTGAGCAGTGTCTGGCTAATGAGGATAACTGTGGCTCAGTAGGTAAGGCTCTGGACTACTTATCAGAGGGTTGTGAACTCAAATTCAAGGACCATAAATCTGGACCTTTGAGCAAAATCACTGGCACAATTGTAGGCTGCTTTGGATAAGATAAGTGATGTAAGTGTGCTGCTAAGTGCCGCTAAGTCTTGAGTGAAATTCAGCAGGTGACTTTCAGTTTATTCAGTGGTTAATTATTAGGTAGTGGTTGTTTATTTATATTGTAACATTTAGCATTAGACAAAACTGATTTGTGACAGTAGAGAATGTGCACACTCAACCATACTGTATGCATGAACATGATGGTACATATGATAAATGAGATCCTGCTCATTAACAGGTAGGAATGAGGGCCAATTAGAAACTTGCCTGTGCTACTACATTATGTTGGCATCATTGAAAGTAGGAGTTGTTTGGTATATACAGAAACCAGGTGGGGTTTTCCCAATCTGAAAATAAATTCAAGGTCCCCATTTGTATTTGTAATCTGAGCCATTTCCTGCAAAGAAGTACATCCAGATAAGTGGGTTTGAATGCATTTTTCTAATGCTTTTGACGTAGGTTGCTTGGCACAAACTGATATGTGTTGTTGCCAATTTTAGGCAATAAAGCTCTCAGACCCATTTCCACCTTTAGCATCATTATCATGCTTCAACACTGTTATCATCATGGCAGCTCATCACGGCAATCATCTTTTATTATTATACATGGCTGGATGTTTCCTGTGTTATTGTTAATGATTTTTTCTCCGTTGCTCATCTGAAAACATGTAGTGTGAATCGTAGTACTGCAGAAAAGTATCTACAAATATGCAATTCATAGCTATTTATGCCAATATCAAGCTGTTTTCCTGGATGGAAGGTATGTGTAATATTTGTAGTTAACTCACTCTCACACACTCACGTATTTGTTTTTTTGTTGGTGTTAACAACTCCAGTTATCCCAAGTGGCTCTTTTTGCTTCTTGCAATACCCCAGGCCTAAATAAACCACAACATGTGTGTTGCTATGTGTCACACATAATTTGCTCTAATCAAAACAACCTTTTTAGCATTGTTCACTGTGGTTACTTTCTCCAGGTAGAGGTCGTATTGGTGTGGCATTGAGAAATAATGGTTTTAAGTAATATTAAAAGAACAAAATGAAATGTACAACCTTCCAATGGCTTAGTGGTTGAGGTCAAATTCCACCTCTGTCTCTCTGGATAAGGGTGTCTGGTAAATGTAAATGCATTATATTATTTTATTAGTGATACTGCTGGAATATTGTTCAATAATCTATATTTTAAGAAGACCCCTTAGTTTTTAGTGGTCCGGAAAACAATGCAAAATCAAATTTGAGCTGTTTTGTTTTCTCTGTAATATATGCAATTCCGGTTTAAGCATAATAGTATTGTTGGGCACTCGAATGGCACAGTCGTCTGATATGCTATAAATTACCACTTGGCTCAAGTCTTGACAGTACAGGTCAGGTCAGACATCGCATGAAGACAGGATTGGCTGTGTCTGAGGGAGTACCCAGCCCTGCAACTGTCCTGGTCTCCTGAGCACTATGTCCTCCAGGGATAGGTGCCAGAGTTCCGTGCCAACCGTGACCAGGAAATAGTGAGCATTAAAATGTGGCATATTTTACATAACAGGCCCACTGTACCCAGTGTTTGTTTTGTGCTGCCATTATCAATACGAATGTGCCGTCACGCTCCAGCCTTAAAGCAGCCGAGCTGTCGTAGTGAAATACAGCTGCTGTGGGAGGAGAACAGCTGTGCACAAACTTTAGACTGTAAAACATGACAAGCTGGTGGCTATGATACGATTCCATGCAGGTGCAGGTGATAAAACTACACCTGCAGAAAAGTACAACAATGACATCATGCCTGTGTCAGCAAACTTTAGTGTTTATGTGGGTCCATCATCAGAGTAGCATACATACCAGAGCTCAAGACAGTTGTATTTATGTCGTGCTATTACACATGACGTATGTGAAATCCATACAACCTGTCAGGACATAGTGTATTTCGCATGAAATGGATTACATTTTTTAATATGAGAGCATAAGAACATTAAAAGTAGAAAGTAAATGATAAAACAACTAAGCTGATTTAATACACGAGTGAGTGATTTCAGAATGAACACAGATGTGGCCTGACGAATCTTGATGGGGATAATATTCCATACCCTAGGTCGACAAAAACAGCTGCATCTTACTTTTGCTACAATCGGTGCATGTACAAGAAATTATACAAGTATGATTTAGAGTATAAAATAATTATGAATCAGACAAATTAGTAAAATTTGATATACTCTTAAAAATACAACTGATCAGTTAAAAGTACTACTAAAGGACTCAGCATAAAAGTAGACACAACAAAAAAACAATTAAAAGAAACAAACAAACTCACAACATATTTTGTTATGTCTGAGGTAGCCTAGCAGCTGTATTTTGTTTTTCCACAGTAAGTTACTGTGTAGCAGAGCTACTGTGATCTGCAATGCAGTACACAAAGCCATAGAATCCTTTAATTATCTTTTAGCAATGGAAGAATTCTGACTTGTTAAGTGTTTTTGTTGGATGATCAGCTGGTATGTGAGTTAACTCATTTGGGATTCTTTAAGTTAGTAAATTAGGAGCTGTTTGAAGTATTATTTTGGGTGTTTCAGTCTTTAGATCCTATGGTTTAGGATTTAGGTATTTTAGGGCTAGGGCTTATTTTAAGGCTTGTCTTAGTCTACTGTAGATTACAATCCCAACATTAGGCTATTCAAGTTATTGTATGCTAGGTTTAGGGTAGGGATTCAGGATTAAGGGTTAAGGATAAGGCTTTTTTATGGTTGGGATTAGGGTTAGGGTTACACCTGAGAGAGCTATAGTACATTTATAAACAAAGAAACTCACAACGTATTGTGTTATGTCTCAAAATCTAGCAGCTGCATTTTGTTTCTACAGAGCTACCGTGATCTGCACTGAAGAACACAAAGGCATAGAATCCTTTAATTAGCTTTTAGTAATAGAAGACGAACTCTGAGTTGTTAAGTGTTTTTGTTGGATGACAGAAATCAATTCTCATGAAGATCATGATGTTCATAATGTGGAATCACACTTTTAGGCTCTTAAATTCTGGCTTACGTGATGCTCTAGATATCCAAGCCACTGATCTTTTTTTTCTCTTTTTGCCTTTGGCACAACCACTCAAAAATCTGTTTTGTCTTCATTTAGTTACTGTCATTCCCATTCATCCAGATAATAACATTAGACTATTTGCAAGTGTTTCAAGACTCTGCGTGTTTCTACGTCCTCTGCATGACTATGTAAACCGATACCATGCATTTATAATGACATTATGCCGCATACAGGAAAGAACTTCAATGGTGCATGTATAAACCCTTGTGGTATACCACAGAGAGTATTATATTCCAAAGAAACAATGTAGTTATATAATATACACAAAATCATACCAGACATTCCAGTATAACTTTCTAAGTGGTTTACTAGCAAGTTGACGTAGTATTCAGAACAACACTTGAGTCAAGAAGGACAAGAGCTCAGATGTTACTCCTGTTTACATTACTCCTAAAGTGGAACAATCAAATAGTCTTGTGATCATTTGGTTACCCGACTAAACAAATGTTCAACAAAAACCTAGATACTGTCAGTAGTTTTAGAGAAACTGCTCTGTTTTATTACAACCCCCATTTGTTTTTATAGCAAGATATTTCAGATGGTGCTGTTTCAGTCATCAAAGACTTAAAGCTGCATCACAAATCACATTTACAGCATTTAGCAGACACCCTTATCCAGAGCGACTTACAATGGGTACAATCTTACAATCCAAGCAATTGTCTTGCTCAGGGACCCAATAGTGGAAGCTTGGCAGAGGTGGGATTTGAACCCTAGACCTTCTGCTCCAGAGTCCAGTACCTTAACCGCTAGGCCACCACAGTCACATACTATGTATTAAATAATATATTGTAGTTTCTTTAGTAATATGAGGCTACTGTGTATGTCAAACAATGTGTAAGTATGTGTGTTATAAACACTGTGTGTGCGTGTGGATTGATTATATAATGGAGTTCAGTGTTCCTAGGGTTAAGTAGCAGTAAGAGTACCATAATCCCCCAATGGGAATTATTGTGCATGGGCCAGCACTTGTTAAGTACTGCCATTGTCATTGCAGGAGAGACCTGACCAGGGTCCACTTATTTAACCAATCCAATTGAGTGTCACTTTGTTGAGATTCTTTAAGTCAGTAAATTAGGAGCTGTTTTAAGTATTGTATTTTGTGTTTCAGTCTTTAGATCCTGGAGTTTAGGATTTAGGATCGGGGATTAGTCCTAGAGCTTATCATAAGGCTTGGCTTAGCCTACTGTAGATTTGAATCCAAATACATTTATTTAAGTTATTGTATTCAAGGTTAGGTAGGGATTCAGGACTAATATTAATGTTAGGGCTTTTATGGAATATATTTTCCTTTTTGTAAGTTGGAATTTAGGATATGGGTTAAGATTAGTGCTTGTATTATGGAATATATATTTGCTTTTTGTGTGTTGGGATTTAGGGTCAGGGTTGGTTTAGGGTTATGGGTTAGGGGTTAGGGCTTAGGGTTAGAACTGAGAAATGTATAGTGCGGCAAGAATAGGACATGAAAAAAGTCAAAAGCCAGAAGTCAAAGTCATCCATTGTCGAAAGCATTCCGTTACCTTGAGGTACCAACACTAATTTATTTTAACAATTACTCAAATTCTGTATAGGGAACATTCTTGAGTCTAAATGGTCAAACCTTTGTGGACACACATCCTAATTAGTGATCTCTGTTATGTCACCCTCACTTACTGCTCACACGTTTGCAACATGAATCATACAGGTATGGAATCTCCACAGGCAAACAGCGGTAGTACAGTAAATTGTACTGAACACTCACTTTGGCAGCATTTTATCCTGCCCTCCTAAAACAAAGTAAATATAGAATTAGTTTGCCAATGTTGATGGAAATTGGCATGTTGACATGTTTAAGATTAATTGAGGGGTTATTGTTCCAACATTTCTAGTACAAAGCCTTTATAGCAGAGCGAAGTACATTTTTAGGATGACTTTTGGGTGTCCACAAACTTCTAGCTGTTAAGTGTATATTGTATGCATTCCCCATCATCTGAGAGATGCAAGTCCAAAGAACGGAAAACCTGACATGATACTAAGTTTGTAAGGAATTTCATTTCATTTGTTTAAGAAAAATGCTAGTCCTGATCGATCTGAACTTATCCTTTTCATTGCTAGGGT
The DNA here is from genome assembly GCA_025084515.1 of Ancistrus triradiatus. Classification (NCBI taxonomy): domain Eukaryota; kingdom Metazoa; phylum Chordata; class Actinopteri; order Siluriformes; family Loricariidae; genus Ancistrus; species Ancistrus triradiatus. Next base: position 217,078 of record JAJAGP010000213.1, on the reverse strand, counting down.
GATAATTAATAACTAGATAAAGGTTTTATTTATTTCTCAGAGCCGATTGGTAAACGTGAAGCCAACAAATGCTGACCAGCAAATTTGGGCAATCATTGCTGATGTGTACATAATGTTGAACATGCAGCATACCATGGCAACATAGCTCAGTTAAACGTTATCCCCTGTTTTGAGACAGAAAATCCAGGGTTTGAGCAATCTAAACTTAAATATGGCTGGCTAACCAATAAACCCTGCTTCGTCAGACAAGCCCCAGGAGAAACAATATAAAACAAACACCAACACCCACAGAAATAAAAGCCCCAAACCATAAGAACTGTTATTAACTAGCTGCTTATAGTATGACATCACCATTCTTCAGCCACTGCTTACCAAATAAAAGAAGGTATGCAAAGGTAGGCAGCACCATTGCCCAAAAGAAGCAGTCTCTTTAAATGGCCATTTTCTTTAGGTAGCTTTATGTTTCATTTTATTCTTTTAGGACAGTGTATGTATGTGTGATGTGAAATGAATGCATATCTGTTCTTATTTAGACATACAACAAGCATGTTAAATACATCCCTTAAAGGTTTTGAGTAACTGAGTTGCTTTCATTTCATCTGATTTTTTTCAGGCAAGTTATGATAAATCCTATATAATTTATTTTTGTTGGCAAAGGCTACACACAATGAAACCCAAATCCTCCTGATTTTATCATATGTACCTCTTTTTGCCAAGAAGGATTCATCTTTGCATGTAACCACCTCTTTAAGTCTCTCTCCTGTTCTTTCCCTCATAAATTCCAATCCAAGTTGGAAAATGTGTTATTTGCATAACAAAGTGGTTTACTGAATGAGAATGTTTTTCAAATGTTTTCAGAAACATTTCCATACACTCCTGTTTCAGTCTCCTTGTCCTGTACTTCTGTCTCAGCCTCTGTATTTCTACAATGTCTATTTCATTTCAGGTATTTACTGTGAAGTGAAATAAAAAATGCTTCTTTTCTGAAACATACAACAGCAGCATCTCTGTGCCATCATCTTTCTGCTTTTAGAAAGGTGTACAGAATGTTCTATGTAAAAATCAATATTTAAGCACGTGAAACGTGATGTGAAAATGTGTCCATTCCTCTGCATACAACATATGTAGGGCATACTGTAAATTTTATTGACTACATACTGTAGAATCAATTTGGAAATGGTGTTTCTGAATGCAATAATAGTACATGCAAAATTATAGTTCACTGTGTTTTTTTACCATCCAAAACTCTGGCTCACCTTGGGTTTATGCTAGAGAACCACAAACTGACAAATGGCCATAATTTTTCTGTGTAGAAGTGCAACAAGAGCCAAACCTCAGGTTACAGCAACAAAACAACAAGGAGAGACACAGCGACATGTGACATTTGAATTGAAAATGTTCCATTGTTATGGCAATCGTATGCCATTTTAGTTATTATACTTACATGCAGTTTTAATTATATTTTTCATTTACATTACGTACGGTGGGGCAAAAAGTATTTAGTCAGCCACTGATTGTGCAAGTTCTCCTACTTAGAAAGATGAGAGAGGTCTGTAAATTTTCATCATAGGAACACTTCAACTATGAGAGACAAAATGAGAAAAAAATTCCAGGAAATCACATTGTAGGATTTTTAAAATAATTTAATTGTAAATCATGGAGAAAAATAAGTATTTTTGGTCACCCACAAACAAGCCCCCAAGACTCTGGGCTCTCACATACCTGTAAAACTTCTTCTAAAAAGCTCTTCTGTCCTCCACTTGTTTACCTGTCTATAAATGGCAACCTGTTTGACCTCGTTATCTGTATAAAAAGACACCTGTTCCACAGCATCAAACACAGCTCAGACTCCAAAACTCAACCATGGCCAAGACCAAAAGCTGTTGAAATGACACCAGGAAGAAAATTGTAGACCTGCAACCAGGGCTGGGAAGAGTGAATCTATACGATAAAGCAAGCAAGCTGGTTGGTGTGAATAAATCATACTGTGGGAGCAAATTGTACAAGACAATACAAGACTCGCACCCCCCGGTGTTTATTGATAATCTTCTCTTTGTATACTGGGGAGATCAAGACACTCAACTACCGGTGGGTGTCAAAAACGATTGATTGAGAATACGGTGAGCAAAAAAAATCCAAAACTACACGGTGGGACCTGATGAATGAACCTGCTAGAAAAGAAACTGGGGACCAAATAGACCAAGGCCCCCCTCTGTTAATCATCAGGTACACACTCCACAACTACACCGAGAGGGACTTCACGATTTCCTTCACATGCCTTAAGGGGAACGTGAACCCCCTGCCTTAATGCCAGTGACATGTCCACGTGGCACTGGGTCTTCCAGTCTGACAAGATGGCCAGAGATCATATGGATGAATCCAGAAGAGGATTGGGAGAATATCTTGTGGTCAGTGAAACCAAAATATAGACGTTTACGGTAAAAAACTCAACCGAGGATCAAATCGGATGGCCGTGGTTGTCGCATCACTAACACACAACCCATTACCGACTGTGGAAGCATGGGGGAGGAAACACCCATCTATTGCTTTTCGGTTCGGTGCCTGTATCATTTCCTGACAAAGTGGCGGAACAGGACAAAACCTCTCTTCCATTCAGGGTGACCAGCATTGACAGATGGAACTGTGGCGTGGGTCGTCACAGTCCTTACAAGATTCCCCAGACACACGATGCAAAACCCTTGACAATGTCATCCGCTTCGCTGGCAATGCAAGGAGTGGGTCCGTAAAAAGCATTTCAAGGTTCTTTTGGAGAGTGGCCTAACCCAGTCTCCAGACCTCACCCCATAGACAATTTGTGGAGGGAGTTGAAAGTTAAGCACTAATTATTTGACGTGTTGGCCCCAAAAGATCACTCAAACTGCTCTAAAGGAGATCTGCATGGAGGAATGGGCAAAAATACCAGCTACACAGTGTGTGACCACGCTGGTCAAGACTTACAGGAAATGTTTGAGCTCTGTCATTGCCAACAATGGTTATGTTACAAAGTATTGAGTTGAACCAAATTTATTGACCAAATACTTATTTTCCACCATAATTTACAATTAAATTCTTTAAAAATCCTACAATGTGATTTCCTGGATTTTTTTTCTCATTTTGTTTCTCATAGTTGAAGTGTAATTATGATGAAAATTACATGCAGCACCAATTACATTACACCAACAAGGTGAGGTACAAGATGGACATGGTGAGACTAGGTGGACACAGGGGCTTTGTGGCTAGGCTAATATAAACATAGATGCTAACGTACAAAGCTAATACAAATAGGCAAGGTGTAGACAAGATGACTTCTCTCATTTTTCTAAGTAGGAGAACTTGCACAATCAGTGGCTGACTAAATACTTTTTTCCCCCACTGTATTATTTCTCAGTAAAGCTAGACAGAGACACCCATACGATATAAAAGCCCCAAACCATAAGAACTGTTATTAACTAGATGCTTATATGCTTATAGGCTCGCTACACACCTACAGGAAACAAACCTACAAAAGAAATTTTTTTTTGGAGTTAGTGTGAATGCAGAACACTGTGAGAGGACTCAATATACCAGTGAATGAAAAATAATTAAAAACACTGTTTAATTTGTTTGCCTGCACCGTTCATTTTGAGCAGCAGCAGGTCAACAGTGAAAATTGTAAAACTGTAAACATTGTTCATGTGAGGTATTAATAATAGTTTTTATTGTGCCATTTAAAAAAACAAACAGAAAAAACGAAAGTGACAAAGAAACAAGCAAAACATTTGGTTTTGGTTTTTGGCTCAGTGTGTTTGAAATTTTGTTATTCATTTTTGCCAAGAATTCCTGTTTCAGCGTATTACTAATTATGTGCTTTTAATTGGTTAATCATGGGGATTTCTGAACCATTATGAGTGAAGGTGGTGAAAATATGATGAAAAACATCCATACAAAAGTTTATTTATATAGCACATTTTGGACACATGGGCAATCCATTGTGCTTTACATAAATACAATTTTGAAAAAATCAAAGGAAAAACAAAAACAGTGTTTAAGCACTAAAGAATGAAAAAACATAAAAACTTTAAAAGTTAAAAGAAAGTACAAAATACAAAAGGTCAAAGTGGATAAAGGGAATTAAAACAAAGACCCTAAGCGTTATTGAAATTAACTTTAAGCATAAAGTGCAGTAAGAATAGTGGCTATTCTATGTACACTTTCATACATGACTGCCCCAAGTATTTATGGCTGTTGGCCAACAAGAATGTAGCTGAGCTTTTCAACCATGTTCAGCACTATGGAAACTTACTTGACTATGTAAAGCGTCAAAAACCTTATCCATATCAGGTCTAAAGTTAAATATTAACCAGTTAAAATGTTTACAACATAGGTAAAAAGATAAGTGAGTTTCTTTAGGCTAAGATACCATAAAACAATCAGCCTTAACATTCAGATTATGTGTGCTAGGATACAAAAGTCAAACTATCAAACCAACCAAATAACCTGATAACTAAATACTGTATGATTATGGGCTTTGTCACATTCAGTGCAGGGCAGGGAGACAGAGACTGAAATAGAGGGAAGTGCTAACATGGTTGGAAAACATCACACCAACAAGGTGAGGTACAACATGGACATGGTGAGGCTAGGTGGACACAGGGGCTTTGTGGCTAGGCTAATATAAACATAGATGCTAACGTACAAAGCTAATACAAATAGGCAAGGTGTAGACAAGATCAGGGCTAACTCAGAGAGAGAGCTAATACAAACAGAGACAGTAACAATGCTAACACAAAGACAGAGCTAAGACAAACAGTTAACATCAGTCCAGCAACAGAAGCACAGGAAGGACAGAAACCTGGAAACAGGAGACAGGAAACAGGAGCCATGAAACATACAACAGGGAGACCTGTGAAAAGACCCAACAAGGAAGTGAACAAAAAGGGGGGTGTAAAGGAGAATAGCAGGCTGCAAATATGCAGCCTGCTGTGGAAAGGGAAAAGGGACAGAAAGGAGCCATGTAGGATGATGTAGCTACCAGGCCATTCCCAGTGCCCATCATCCTGACATCCTCAAACCTCAGAAATTTGAATTACATTTTCCAATAGTGATGCTGTCGCATGTAAGTTCTTAAGAGATGTAAAACATGTATCTGAATGTATCATGTATTTGAATAATCCATTTACATTTATCAGACACCCTTATCCAGAGCGACTTACAAGTGATACAATCATACGTTAAAGACTGTAACCACTCGAACACTCAAGATGAAAGGAATCAAGTGGAGGTTTATTAAAGCGAATACCAAAATCGTAGTCACAAAACACAGTCCAAAGTCAAAAACCAGATAATCCAAAATACCGAGCGTCGAAGCAAAAGGGACAGGCAAAACCATAGTACAAACGTGAGGCAAGGGGTCAAAAACACTGAAAAGCAGAGATAATCACAAACCGTGTCAGATAACGCTTGGAAACGGCGGGTTAGCAACAAGACCTCGCAAAGAACTGTTCAAACTACGCGCCCTTATAAAGATGGCCGTTCACCGGAAGCCGTGCGGCCTAGTACTCGGGTGACTGCGCTCTCTGGTGGTGCGGCAGGGAATCCGCCGCCGGCGTGACAAAGACTTTGCTCAAGGACCCAATAGTGGCAGCCTGGCAGAGGTGGGTTTTGAACCCTGGACCTTCTCCATAGTCCAGCACCTTAACCACTAGTCCACTTCAGTCACCTGTTGAAATACAATCCACGGCAACACTATTGCTGGTGTAACTTTAACATATAATTGGTATCACTGTTTGACTATGTCCTTTCAACGTTTTATGCTATTGTTTGTTGGTTAGAAGAATTTGAAGCTGCTATCAATTATTGTCTTACTGATAAATATGCAGTTTCATGGCTGTAAATTGCTCCTAAGACTTGTTTAACCTGTCTCTACTTAATGACACACGCATACAGCAAAGCAGACTTCATGGTTGTACTGACTTTGTGGCCTTTTTGGTTTCATTTTGGGCTAAAAGGATAAGTTTATTGGGGAAAACTGTACAATTAAAAGGAGGCTCTAGTTACCCTGTTAGGCTGCCTCTTGCCTGGATACAAGATGAGATACGGTTGGGCATTGGAGGGATACAGGTTCTGTATGGTAACCTGTGGCACATTTGCCCAGAGATGTTGCAGCTGGGTATGTAGATCCTCCCAGAGACAGGGGTATGAAGTGAATGTGCCACCTGTGTCTGGATGGTGTCCAACGAAACTGTGGGAGCTGCTCATGCTTGTCAGTGCTTTAGTAAGAGGAACATAACTGAAGAGGAAAAATATTAACTACTGCATTGGACTGGTGTTTTGCCTGATAAACTAATGGAGGAAAAAAAAACAAATTTCTCAGAATGTATCGTGGACGTTAATCAACACATTTGTATTTTCATACGTATGTTCTTCCCCTAACTAACCACCTCTGCTAAGATCAAACCAAATAAACATATATTAACACCAAAAAGTTCTCAGAAACAAATGATTACCCAGTTTAAAGTTACATTACAGGACACTAACCAGAATGTAATGCATAACGTAACTGTAGAAGTAGTATAACATTAGCCTTATAGCAAGTTTATAGAACTGGATCTGCTAACATTGTATCACGCACTAATCCTTTCAACTCTTGAATAAAATATGTTGGTTTTAGCAGAAAATAGCCCTGGTTCACCAATATTATTTCAACAGCACGGAAATCAGAAACACATGTAGTTAACTATAAAATTTTTGGTGTTCCAACCAAAAAAAAAACCTCATGGTTTGGTGAGCGTTACCATAAACAGAAAACTAGTGCCTGGAGTTTTAGTGTGGGAGAGAGAAAGAGACAGCAAAATCTTGGCATGGTAATGCCAGCTTGTTGAAGCTCTGCATGAGCATTTTTAGAAGTAAGACAGAGATCTCCTGCTAAGTCCTGGCAACCCAATCAAAGAGTTTGCCCAAGGGAAATGAGCGATAAAATGGGGAGGAACTATTAAATTCCTGAATAATGAACACACATACAGTATGATACACAGTTGCACGTGTATGTGCATTCAGGGAATTCTCATCTTTCTTCAAAGCAGAAGCAGAACTTCCTCTTCACTTTGTTTCCAATTATTTATACAGTAATGGGAAAGTTTCCTCCTGCTGTGTGCCTGCCTGTGGCTTGTTTGCGTGTTTGTAATTGTGTGTATGTGTTTTGTTTTCACTGGACTGCACGTCTTACTGCTCACAAACAGATTTGAAATATGGACTTTGGGCATAAACAGACATCTACCACCTTATATCCATACAATCCAGTGCCAGCCAGGTGTTTTTTAAACCAAGGAAGCAATAAATGACACATATGATTACAATGATACCTTGGTTCTCGACCACCTCGGAACTCATCGAATTTGGTTCTCGACACATTTTGACTAGAAATATTTGTCTCGGTTCTTGTCGTTTGCTCGGTACTCGGCGTACTTGCTTCAACTTGCATGAGTCGAACAGCGTAACTCATTTCAGCCCAAACTCAATTCACGATTCATGATTCAGTTCACAGTGATTCGGTCACAGTGATTCGGTTTATCGTGTTTTAATTTATTTTTACATCTACGGAACTGTATTCTTAGTGCAAATAAGTCTCCACTAACCTTAAAAGGATAGTATTGACAGCCAACCGAAATGGAAATCCTGTCCTGAATCCTCTAGAACACAGGCTGCAGTGAGCATTAACACCCATGCTATCTCATGTTCATCAATAGAGTAAGTGTTTTCACTTTCAATCCATTACTCACTAAATGACATGAGATTTTTCAACACTTTATTATAAAATAAGCTTTGTGTTAAATTTATAGGTTAATGTAGGTTAATGTAAGTGTTTAAAACAGTAACTTACTTATCATTATTAATCGTAGGCTCCGCTATATAGAGTATAGAACGCTCTACTAAACACTCGTTAAACTCCTCAGTTGATGATACAGTTAACTTATGATGGATTTGTCAGAACATATCCCCTTTGTAAATCAGGGAGTATATGTACAATACAACTCCATTAACACATATAATGCCTTATACAGTGTGGATTTTCTGGGTTTCTGGAATAAATTAATTCAATTTACATTGTTCCTGATGGGAAAAATTTGCTCAATACTCATCATTTTTGGTTCTCGACAAGCCTTCTGGAACGAATTAATAATGAGAACCGAGGTACCGCTGTACTTCAATTTACTGCCTAACCGTAGCAGTACATTTTCTATATCCCATCAACGGAGCTATAGTTAGTTGCTTTACCTAAATCATATGGGGTGGCACAGTGGCTCGGTGCATAGCACTGTCACTTCCCAGCAAGAAGGTCCTGGGTTTGATTCCAAGTGGCGTAGGTACTCTCCAGGTACTCTGGTTTCCTCCCACAGTCCAAAGACATGCCTGTTAGATTAACTTGTACCCCAAGTATGTGTATGAGTGTGTGTGCCCTACGATGGATTGGAGCCCTGTCTGGGTTGTTCCTGCAAAAAATAATTTTGCAAAATTGCTATTTGGTCTTTGTAAACTGTAATCAGTGTAAATAAATTGTCTTGAATGAAAGTGTTACTGGCACCGATCTACTGAAGTTTGAGAAGTCATGCTTATCATTTCTGATTTACTCTGAGAGATCAACCCATCATCATAAGAGAAGCCGTGATTCAGAGAGGGACAAGTTAAAAGTATGATAAACAAAGAGATGTTTCATTTTGTGCAAAATGCACATGCCGACACATCATTCACTGCCTGAACAAGATAGGTCTAATGATGCATTGGTGCGTATCTTTTGAACTGATACCTGGTTGCGTCATAGGCACCCAGAGTCACACAGCCTTCAGTGAATGTCTATTAGTTCTGTGTCTGGGGCTTCAAAGGAGATTCAGCACACAAGCTGCGCAGGAGGAGTTTCAGTTTAATGAAGCAATAGTGCGATAATGCAGTGAGATATTTGATCATTTGATTCGCTCATTTTTTCCAGTATAAACAATTTGGTAAACATTCCAAAGACATGCGTGTTAGGTTAATTGTTGTCTCTCAAGTGGCCTTTAGTTCTGGCCATACCACCCTCCTGCATGAGTGTGTGTGACTACTATGGATTGGCGGCATGTCTAGGGTTGTTCCTGCCTTGTGCCTTGTGTTGCCGACCCTGATCAGGATTACGCGGATAAGAAAATGAATGTTATTATAAACAAGGAAAAGACGAGTGTAGTAAGTGAGAGAGTAGCAAGTTTTTGTGCCTTTTCCTCAAATGTGAAGGTCATTAGCAAGTTTTTTGCACAGCTGTCCATGCAAGTGGTGACCATTGTCCATTGATTGATATTGATGGGCCCAAAGGGTGACAGGAAAACATTCCCCACACCATTAAATCACCTCCACCAGCATGGACTATTGACACTAGTCAGGTGGGGTGTATTTATGCAGTTGGTGCCAAATTCTGACCCTACCATCTGTGTGCCTCTGCATACATTACGATTAATCAGACCATGTTCCAGTCAGCGGCTCAGTATTGTTGAGGCTTTGTCCACTGTGGCCTCAGCTTTCTTTTTTTTTTTTTACTCAGAAACATTTGGCATGAAAACCCCAGGAGGTGAGCAGTTATATAAATGCTCAAACCAGCCTGTCCATTAACCAGCTCTTGTCAATTAATTTTGTTGTTAAAAAGCCCTTTAACCCACAAAAGCTTGGATTGTAAGACTGTGTCAGTTGGGGACTCTGGATATGAGCCTCTTCTAAATGTCTAAATGTAAATGTAAACAATAGATAAGATGATATTTTAAATAGGATTGATTTCTTAGTAATTTTCTTATCAACACGAGAGATTTGGTGGGGCCACATCATGAACAATGCTTGTGCTTGCAAATGTAGCAAGAAGATATCTTTGTAAAAATGTTCAATAGAATGTGAAAATTTCATTTACCACCTCAAAAGAGTTTATACCATATTATACATATTATATGAATCATTTTAAGATGGTCACATCAAGCCAGACATGAAGTGTAAAACAGTAATATGCAAGTGCTGGTCATGATAGAATACACACAACCTACACAGAATTTTTAGCATCAGAATGTGCAAATGACATGAGTTTATAAACCAAGGAGTTTTGTTTATGAAAAATACTAGTCAGTAAATTAAATGTACACCACACGGCAAAGCCAGTGGTAACAATTTAAAATTCATTTGACACAAGACCAAAAGATGTTTTATTTGACTTCAGTTCTTTATGTGACTTTTTTTCTATGCACTTTTCGTGCAAGATGTTTAGTAATCTTTTACCTGAAATCGTCACACACAAAATACACGAGGCAGGCTTGTAATCGGACTAATTCAAATCCTTAACTGGGATTTCCCACTGAATTTTTTTTCTAGTTTAGGCCTGGCCTGCCCTGTCTCAGTCCATAAGCCTTTAATTAAATATGAACTCCTTGCTATACTTGTATGGACATGGTGGTAATTAAAAAGCTAGCGTTGTCTTCTCATACTTATTTCAGCTACATTGCCAGCCTTCCAGAATCTCGAGAATTTCTTCTTAAGAGAGAGTGAGAGAAACAAAGCAAGAGAGAGAGAGAGAGAGAGAGAGAGAGAGAGAGAGAGAGAGCAGCATGCCTATAGGTACACTGTGCGATGTTAAAACGCCCAAAAAATACTGTATGTTTAATTTTTATATTTCACCTTTGAAGAATACAGTGTTGCTTGAAAGTTTGTGAAACCTTTAGAACTTTCTACATTTCTGCATAAATATGACCTAAAACATTAGCAGATTTTCACACAAGTCCTAAAAGTAGAAAAGAGAAACCCAGTTAAACAAATGAGCACAAATATTATACTTGGTCATTTATTCATTGAGAAAAATGATCCAATATTACATATTAGTGAGTGGCAAAAGTATGTGAACCTCTAGGATTAGCAGTTAATTTGATGGTGAAATCAGAGTCAGGTGTTTTCAATCAATGGGATGACAATCAGGTGTGAGTGGGCACCCTGTTATATTTAAAGAACAGGGATCTATCAAAGTCTGCTCTTCACAACACATGTTTGTGGAAGTGTATCAGGGCACGAACAAAGGAGATTTCTGAGGAGCTCAGAAAAAGAGTTGTTGATGCTCATCAGGCTGGAAAAGGTTACAAAACCATCTCTAAAAAGTTTGGACTCCACCAATCCACAGTCAGACAGATTGTGGTGCAAATGGAGAAAAATTCAAGACCATTGTTACCCTCCCCAGGAGTGGTCGACCAACAAAGATCACTCCAAGAGCAAGATGTGTAATAGTTGGCGAGGTCACAAATGAACTCGGGGTAACTTCTAAGCAACTGAAGGCTTGTCTCATACTGACTAATGTTACTGTTCATAAATCCACCATCAGAAGAACACTGAACAACATTGGTGTGCATGGCAGGGTTGCAAGGAGAAAGCCACTGCTCTTCAAAAAGAACATTGCTGCTCATCTGCAGTTTGCTAAAGATCACATGGACAAGCCAGAAGGCTATTGGAAGAATATTTGTGGATGGATGAGACCAAAATAGAACTTTTTGGTATAAAAGAAAAGTGTTATGTTTGGAGAAAGGAAAACACTGCATTCCAGCATAAGAACCTTATCCCATCTGTGAAACATGGTGGTGGTAGTATTATGGTTTGGGCCTGTTTTGCTGCATCTGGGCCAGGACAGCTTGCCATTCTTGATGGAACAATGAATTCTGAATGATATCAGAGAATTTGCAAAAAGGTGATGTCAATACATGATTATAATCATGAGTTGGTACAAAAGCAGCATCCATGAAAGGCTGAGTCTTTGAAGTGCAAATATTGGCAGATAATCTCCAGTTTCTTAACAAATGGGTGGGGAAATTATTGAAGAGTTTAAAACAATGTTCCTCAAAGAAAGGCTGGAAGAGATTTGCATATTTCTGTCCTAACTTTTTCTTATTTGGGGTTGTAATAATACTATATACGTACTTATGTCAGTGTTGGTATGCTCCTATAAAAACTCTTTAAACGGTATTTAGTCTGTTTAGTGGAAGCATAGCCATTATCACCTGAACTTTCAAATCTTATCTTTTTATCTTTTTATCTACAGTTTAAATCAGTAATCACATCAAATTGCATGCAGACAACACAGCAATAACAGATGTCTGAATAACAAAAATGTATCCCATTTGTTTGATTACCATGTCTCAGTCTTAGACCTGAAACACACTTTTCCTAAAAATCTAGGTTTTTAATTACTGGAATCAACCATGATTACTGAACTCTAAATGTTTTCACTTAACGAACAAACCCCTGGCTTGACTGATACACATACAATGCCACGGCGCCATCTAGAGCTTAGTATCTTTCCACTGAATATTTTTTTAGCCCTGGGCCTTTAAAAAAACATCTGGAGAAACAATATATTTTGGACTTTGTCTCACTTAGATCTTGTAAGACCTTTAACACGCAGTTTCTTACATGAACTGGTGTTCTGCTCTATAGTGAAAGACTAAACTATGAACGTGTATAGCTTAGAGTGTATACACTTTGCTCTAAAGCTCTTCTGCATTGAAACTTTAAACACATACACTTTACATGAGCTGAATCTTAGATCAAGAAAACTTTATATCATCCTTTCACATACAGTGGTGCTTGAATGTTTGTGAATCTTTTAAAACGTTCTATATTTCTGCACGATATGACCTAAAACATCAGATTTTCACACAAGCCATACAAGTAGATAAAGTGAAGCCGAATAAACAATTGAGAAAATATAGTTTTATTTTCTTAATAATGTAATCCAGGAAAGTGGTCCAATATTACACATATGTGAGTGGCACAAGTAAGTGAACCTCTACAATTACCAGTTAATTTAAAGGTGAAATTAGAGTCAGGTGTTTCACTCAGTGGTATGACAATCAGGTGTGAGTTGGCATGCTCTTGTATTTAAAGAGCAATGATCTCAAGTCTAATCCCAAGTCACTACATATATTCGTGAAACTGTATCATGAACAAAGCATGACCAAATGAGATGAGATGTTTTCTTATGAGAGTACATCAGACAAAGTGTTGATGCTGGAAACCATCTTTAAAATGGACTTGAGTGTTTAGTTGAAGGCAACTGGACTTCTTCTTCAGCCTTTCCCCGAAAGGCTTCTTCACTTCTAGTAACTGAAGGGGAGTCCTAGGTATTTAATACTAGCAGGGTTATCACCTTGGAGGTGGTCCTGAGAGTCCATGACCCACCCTGTCAATACAAGTCTACACTCAAGTCTACAGTACCATGACCTGGATGACTGAGAACTTACACAGACCTCTCCAAAATCCACAGTCAGACAATTGTGCACAGAAAAACAAGACTATTGTTACCCTGCCAGGAGTGGTTGACCATCAGTGATCACTCTAAGAGCAAGGTGTGTAACAATCTGTAATGTCACAATGGTAATGTTATTATTCATGAGTTCACCACCAAGAGAACACTGAACAACAACAGTGTGCATGGCGGAGTTGCAAGGAGAAAGCCACTGCTCTCCAAAAAGAACATTGCTGCTCGTCTGTTTACTTAAGATTACATGGACAAGCCAGAATGTTATTGGAAGATTGTTTTGTGGATAGATGAGATCAAAATAGAATTGTTTGGTTTAAATGAGAAGCATTATGTCTGTAGAAAATAAAACACTGCATTCCAGCATAAGAACCTTATCCCATCTGTGAAACATGGTGGTGGTAGTATCATGGTTTGGGCCTGTTCTGCTGCATGTGGGCCAGGACGGCTTGCCATCATTGATGGAACAATTAATCATAAATTATTCAAGGAAAAATTCTAAAGAAAAATATGAATACATCTGTTTGTGAATTGAACATCTAAGGAATGTGAGTCTTGGAGCAATGACCATAAACACACAAGTTGTTCTACCGAAAGATGCTTAAAGAGAATATTTTTGTCACTCACAGATATGTAATACTGGATTTACCACAATAAATAAATGAAGTATAATGTTTTTCTCTCGTTTGTTTAATTGCGTTCTCCTTATCTACTATTAGAACTTGTATGAAATTATGATTTACGCAGAAATGTAGAAACTACTAAACGGTTCACAAACTTTCAAGCACCACTGTATTACGCAGGAAAGTGTGATTAAGAAGGTGTGGGGATACGGACAGGACAGAACACGATGAAAAGTGCTAAGTCATGACATCGCTGGCATGGCGGTGAGCTTATTTATACCAACTGTACCAGCTCTCCTTCAACATGGTGTCCACTTCTGGCTCTCACACATGCCATTATGGAAAACTGAATGACAGTTGAGCTTAAACCTCCTGTTGTAACTTTCCTAACCCAATAATCTGGACAGATTAAGCCCTACTTTAATGTGGATACTAAATAAACATTTACATTTACAGCATTTAGCACACGCCCTTATCCAGAGCGACTTACAATTGATACAGTCTTACAGTCCAAGCAATTGTGGGTTAAGGGTCTTGCTGAAGGACCCAACAGTGGCAGCTTGGCAGAGGTGGGATTTGAACCCTGGACCTTATCCACTGGGCTACCACAGTCCCAAACTCCAGACAACATGCAATATCTTTTCTCAGTCATAGAATAATTGTCCAAAATGCCTTATTAATTTGTGCTGCTCTATTTCTGATTTGTTTTTCAGTAAAAGTTTAGGTTTTTTGCTGATTTGTTCATTTGTGCAGCCGAACAACTACTGAGACTACAGGTAATGGGAACACCAGCTTCCAGATTCCCCTGAGAACAGCAGAAATGCTAATGAATAATCTATATTACCATCCTCATGACAATATGCAATGGCCTTCGCCACATCAGTCCACTGTTCTTCCTGTTGTCAGACATCAGATTTTGACATTTGGGTGGTGTATAGTAACAAAATATGAAAACTTTGATACTTTGTTTGTTTGACGTCATTCTTCAGCATCAATGGCCATTCAACGACAGACATATATATATATATATATATATATATATATATATATATATATATATATATATATATATATGTATGGGAACCCAGACTCTGGGTTCTCTGTATGTATGAGAACCCAGAGTCTGGGTTCTCTGGTTTCCTCCCACAGTCTAAAGACTGCATGTCTTTGGACTGTGGGAGGAAACCAGAGAACCCAGAGTAAACCCACACAGACACAGGGAGGACCCAGATCACTCCACCTGCAATCAAACCCAGGACCTTCTCACTGTGAGGCAGCATGGCTACCCACTGAGCCACCGTGCCACCACTGTACTTAAATAGATTTATTAATATTTCAGCTTTCTCCGATATATTTTATATTTTATATTATATCTATATTATTATTTTCTGATGACTTCCACTTTTACTTCACTACATTTTGGGGGGAAAAAATGGAAAATTTGATACCAGTACATTTTCCTGCTCTCCCCCTCACTTCGGCCATTGCAAACAGCTGAGACTTAGCTGAGAAACTCAACTGGGCTTTATCTTCACTGCATTTTGGGGGGGGGGGAAATGGATATTTTGACACCTATACAATTTCCAGACCTTCCCCTCACTTTGACCATTGCAAACAGCTGAGACTCAGCTGAGAAATGTCTTCATCTCATGCAACTTCCATGCACTTTTATGACATTCCTAACAAAAATAATTTTTTCATGCTGTAGTT
Source organism: Ancistrus triradiatus (assembly GCA_025084515.1). Lineage (NCBI taxonomy): Eukaryota > Metazoa > Chordata > Actinopteri > Siluriformes > Loricariidae > Ancistrus > Ancistrus triradiatus. The sequence continues at coordinate 201,469 of JAJAGP010000213.1, read as the reverse complement.
CGGCCATTCACTTTCATCACTGCAAAAATAAAACATCCACAAACATTAAGACTGATTTATGGCACGGCACTTTTGTGGATGGTGATCATCCGTGGCCATATTTGAGGGAAGCATTTTCTTTTCAAGAAGTGAAGGATTCACTGTAACATATGAAATGTCTACTCAAACCAACAGACATATTGTTATTTAAGAGCTCCAAAAAGCTAATAGAGCTAACCACTACTTTCACACTTTGATAACATTGTTAGCCAGGTGCTTTCCCATGCATTTACTGATTAACTTCTAGCTGTGTTAACTGCTACTGTAGCTAAACATGGTAATCACTACGTAAGTATTATATTGCTACTTATCTTTATCCCCAAATCAGAAAAAGTTGGGAATTGCAGTGTTCCTTGCAATTCGTTTGCCTTTTATTTCATTGCAGACAGTATGAACCTATGCTATTTCTTGTTTTGTCTGATCAACTTCATTTCATTTGTTAATAAATTAATCCATTAATTCATTAATTTCCTGCATTTCAGGCCTGCAGCACAATACCAAAAAATTTGGGACGGGGCAATTTAGGGCTTGTAATGAGGTAAGGCTTCTTTTTTGCACAGTAGTGGTCTAAGTGGTTTAAGTTTTTTTTTATTGGAAAAATACAATGCAATACGTACAATCACAAAAATACCATTTACATGTTCCACTTTTTGTTTTTTTATAACAGAACAAACAAAGAAAAAACAAACAACAACCCCACCCCTACACCCCATCCCCACCCGGCTCAACACGACGAACAGAGATATTACTGGTTGTTTAGGCAATATAAAAGGTACAAAAAACAAAACAAAGGAGAAAAAAAATGACAAGCACACAGTCAATTGGGTAAAACCTTTAAATGAGTAAAATAAGTGATAAAAGGCTGCCACTTGTAGAAAAATTTGGCTGTACATCCCCTTAACGTGTATTTACCCGGTAATTTTCTCAAGTTTTAAAAATAACATGACGTCTTTAAGCCATCGGGAAACAGAAGGACTTGGTGGACTTCCATTGCAATAATAAGAAGATAAAGGTTTGATAAAGTAATGCCTTGCCCATTTGGTTCTATCAGCTATTGATGAATGGTGGATCCTCAGTTTAGGCTTGAACCCTTGCTGTTTATGCACTGAAATGTCTCCAGATTCCTTGAATTGTTTAATGACATTATGGACTTCAGAGCGAGAAATATGTAAATCCATTTTCCAGTCTTTCTTTGAGGAACATTGTTTTTAATCATTTCAATAATTTTCTTACACATTTGTTGATAAACTTATGTACTTATAGTATTGATATTTATTTAAGAAATAGCTCTTAAAAAACGTCTACTTGGGTATTTTGCTCATAGATCTAACTTTTTTTGAGAAATAATATTTCAAAAAACAATTATTAATTAATTCTACTCAGTATGTACTAAGTATGAGCGTTGTGCACTTTAAACAACACTAATTCAATTTACTTACTTATCAATTTTTTGGCTTGTTGGTCTGCTAATGCCACTGTTACATCAGTAGCCTAACAGTTATCTAACAATGTTTGTTATTCTAGAAAGGCAAGAGTCTTAAGTGCCATTGACATGTTCATATTGGCAATTTCCTTCATTGCCAGTAACCCAAGAAAGAATGTCCACCAGTTGGCCTCCATCAAAGAGTGAATGATAGACACTAGTGAATAAAGGCTAATAGGATCTTTAGCCAGTACTAGTAATGCATTGTCCAAGTGTTATTGAGCTAATTGGTCCCATGCAGTTCCCATTTCATGTGAGTCATGCTAACATGACTTAATTCAGACTAGGTTTGCTGTACTATCCAGCAAGTCAACTGGCAGTAATTATTTTCATGTGTCATGATTCTTCTGTATCCAAAGTACACTACATAGCTAAAAGTTCAAAGATGTCTGTTGGAGTCAAGGTCAGGGTTCTGTGCAAGCCAGCCAAGGTTCATGAGGGAAGTTGGCAAACCATTTTTATGGTCCGTATTTTCAGAGGGCAGTACAGAAAGTGCCCTCTTAAAATGAATTGTTGGGGAGGCGGAAACCAATGAAAGTGTGATATTGAGAATCACTGAGGTGTCCAATACAAACCATTCTGCTATCACTGTTTGAGAGTCCATCTCTGTTTGCCTCATATTGTGAATCTGTTAGGGGCAAACCCATCAGTTGCTCATGAATTTCTGGCACACTTGCTCAGTTTCTAAAGATGTAATCACAATCTTCAACAACTGCAAGATTTAGTGTCAGTCTTTCCTTTCCATTAGAAATTTTGTTTGAATTTGGGAAAGACATCCAGTCAATCCAGTTAGAAATTCTTTCACAGTCAGAAGTTCCTTCCTTCAGGAGGAATAAAGGCCCAAACAGGAGTGTTAACTGCCTTGCAACGCCATATCTAAAAATAGATGTTTGCGAGAGCACCTACCCCTCTTGGCAGGAGAAACTGATAGTCTTACTCTCGAACCACTGAGCCACAGTTGTTATATAGCACACCTCCTAGCCAAAAGGTGATCACACTGACAGAGTCAACAACATATTAGGTATGCTAACAAATAGCAGGCAGGGTTCTAATGGATTTGATGTTTTTAGTTAGAACAAATTTTTTTTCCATTTGCTACATAGACCAAATGGATATTTTTTTGTAATTACAAATCATAATAAATTTTACCTAACATTTTAAAATAATCTTTCTATCTTCCCATAGGAAATAAAATGAGAAACATTTTATACATTTTATACATTTATTTAATATCTGTACAGTTTCTTCAAGGCAACAGTGAGATAAACTGGAAAAAAGAAACTTACTTAAATCACCTGTCACTCAGGGTTTTCTCTTGGAGTTATCTTTTCAAATACATTTCGTTCATCTACAAACTATGATAGCCCATGTGGCTCAGAATTAAGAACCAGGTGCTGGAGCCAGCAGTCCCTTGTGGACCTGGGTTTGAATCCCAGACTGGGTTTTCAATGTGAAGGTCAGTTGGTGTGTTACAGAACCCTATCATGGACCCTCCAGGATGACCAACTGTCTTTGCAACCCCAGGATAAGTGGGGAGTAAAATGGGATGCTTTGCTTTTGTTATATTCTGAAGCTAAAATGATTTTAAATGACGTTATAGCAAGACAAAATAAAGAAATACCTTGCACCAATAAGCTTCTCAAGATATTCTCGGTTTTGGCTCTTTTAATAACAAATGCATTTATCTCTCTTTATTGTCTAATTCCACTTCCCCTAAGGAATTTTACGAGAAACATCTGTCACAAAGTTGACATGAAAATGAAATATAAATGCGAATAAACATTTGTGACAAGTCTCCTGAGGAATGAATGAACAATTTTTGATCTTCAAAACCATCTGTCATGTCTGAAAGTCAATTATATATGCCTCTGCAAGCACCAATAGCAGGAGAGAACTGCAGCTTTCCTACCTGACCAGGGGCTGGGGGTTCCCTGTCACTCTGCATTCCAGGTGAATGGGGGTTCCCTCTGCCACCTCTTGGCTCTTCAGCTTCTGGGTGAACCGAGGAGGAGCCATTGACCCATCCATACTGATCTCTCCACTCTGATGCTCATTCCCAGCAAATCCTGAATTCATTCCTGTCTGACCCCTGTGAGCTGCCATTAGCTGGACTCCTGGGGAATAGGATGAGGATGAAGAATAGGACTGAGCCTGCTGCATTGCCAACCGATGGCTCCTTGGGGACAGGTAGCCACTGTCTGGTGAGGAAGAATCATCATCTTCTTGGTGATCCAAACGGGCAGAGCCTTTGAAAATAGAGGAGAGCTCCTCAATGAAGGTAGCAGCTCGACTACAGAATTCAGTGGTGGAAGCCGCCCTCTCATTGAGCTCCAGACCTCCATGGGCCAACCGTGGTCGTTCCTGCTTGTACACAGGCATCACTGATTTGTTGGCCTGAGCTGGTCTATTGAGCTGACTTGACTGACTAACCTTAGCTGACATAGCTTCAGCTAGATTTGTTTCCATCGCCACAGAATCTTGTAGTGTTGTTCCGTTGTTTTCCATATAAAGGGGTTGGTGCTCTGTTGTGGTCGAAGGCTGCGGGGTAGGAGAAGATTCTGGGAAATGCAGACTCTGCTCAGGTTTCATGGGTAAGGAAGTAGGAGCTGGAGGATCAGAGATGTCACAGGGGTCACCCGCATCACTCATGGCCTCTCGAGCCAGGTCTAGACTTCGGTTAATCTCATCCTGGTTGAGGAAAGCAGAGAGTTCCGCAAAGTCTCCATCCTCTCCCTCAAAATCCGCCAGGTAAACTTTCCCATCTGAAGATGCCTCCAAAAACACGCTCCCACCACTGTCCTGAGGCACACCCCCCGGAGGAACTGCTTCCTTTAGAAGCATAGAAAGGGGGAGTGTGTCATTCCAGCTCCCATCCTGCATCCTGGAACAGACCCAAAAGGCAAACGTAAATGAAAAAGATGTTACTGTCAAATGAGCCGGTCTCTTATTGAGTTTGTTTAGTGTAGATGTTCTCAGTGTGCACCACATGACAGTGCCACCCACACTGCAGTAGATAGGCTTCTTATTATTACAACAAACATCTGTATATGGCCTGCAAGACCTGCTTTTGACCCATTCTGCAGGACAGTTGCAAAAGATTGATAACCACTTGGTTACTAAACTTTGGATGGACCTTTCAGTCATTCTTTGTATGAACGTCAAGTGAGATTTAAACATGACAGGGTGTGTTGTTATAGTAAATTAATTCATGGCGCGGTGTTGTAATGTGGCGCCACATATTATTTTGATATCACAAGCACCCAGGGAGCTTTATTCTACTTGTAACATGGCATCTTGCCAACAATTACACATTTTTGTTTGGTTCTTGTCAAAACCAAAATGTTATCACTGCTGTATCCATGGTTACGTTTACTATTTCTGTAATTGATTACGTTCCCTTTGGTTACAGCAGCTAAAAACAGTCTGTCCTTTACCAGCAGCATTACATTTGGCTGTTATAAAGTCCAGACATAGGAGTGTCATTCAGTAAATGTTAGCTCAGTTTCTTTCTACAGTAATTTACAATGTTACACTTTCATTGTTTAAGAACAGCACTTCTGACAAATCTGTGTAACTTTAGGCTACGTTAAATAATGTCTGGCATACAAATCATTGTGAATTAGCTGTTATAAACAATAATTTACATTTAAAGCATAGGCAGATGACCTTATCCAGAGCAAGTTACATTAGAGCTGAGAGGCTTTAATTAAGTGGCAGCTAGCTGGCTAGAGATGGGATTTGATCTCATAACCTTTTAATTAGTAGTGCCACCCAGTATCCACCCCAAATCTTATCCAGCCCACAGGATATATTACAGCCCCAAATCAGAACAATTTCTGATGGTATGGAAAATGCAAATAAATAAATGCAGTGTTCTTTACAATTACTTTGACCTTCATTACGTTGCAGAGAGTATGAACCAGAGAAATTTATTTTTTTCTGGTCAAACAGGTGATGCAAAGAGGTAATTGTAATCATGATTTGGTACAAAAGCAGTATCCATACCAGGCTGAGTCTTTGAGGGTCAAAGATGGGCATAGAATCTCCATTTTATCACCAAATGAAGGAGATATTTAAACAGAATGTCCCTCAAATAAAGATGGGAATATCTTGTTGAAAAATGTGAGGATGTCCCTGGAAAATATGTCATCTTGAATATAGTTTATGTTGGTCTAAAATCTCAGTGTACTTTTCTGCATTAATGCTGACATCACAGAAGTATATATATATTGTTGCTGATAAAAGTCTCAATGGTCTGGAGCACACAGCATCCATTTCTTCCAAAAAAGCCCAAAGAAGTTGACGCCACTTCTAATGTTTCTTTTTTCCACAGTAATGTTTAAGTGGCATTTGTGATCGTAACTCCATGTTGTAGTGCTTGATAAAGGTTTGGCATTCCCATGCCCATGTGGATATATCACATATTAATGAATGATGAAAGTTCTTGTTGGGTTCAGAGATCACAGGTGTTCGGTTTAGGCTTGTGCCCTTTCCTTCACGAGTGGAAATTCCTCCAGATTACTTGAATTGTTTAATGATATTATGCACTATAGAGAAAGAAATATGCAAATTCCTTCCAATCTTTCTAAGAAGAACAAAGACTCCTCAAATGATTTTGTACAAAATCATGATTACAATAACCTGTTGATATTAACTGTTTGAAATTACATCATTATCATGAGCTTATTGACATATAACTGCGGAATACCAGACTGTAGAAAAATAACTCCGTATGAAATGTTTTGTCCTAGATAAACAAACACATTTCCAATGGAGATTTGCATCCTGCACCTTATAAATGAGAAGAGCCGCAATCACGGTAAACCACAAGCTCCGAATCAGATAAACAGCACTGTTTATAAACCATTATTCAGACACTATAAGAGTATACACACTCAGAGACAGATCAGGGGCCAGTTGTTCTATAATGACTCAGACATTCCTTTGGCACAGCTGACGGGTATTAACCAAATATCTGTGTAAGTCCAATAGGTCATCGCTGGCATTCAGAACTATGTCTGACCCTTCTTACTTCCAAGCCCACACAATATGACTCATTACTTGTTTCTCCAAAATAACGGAAGATATCACTGGTCAGGGCAGTTTTCCAGGGTTGTGTTGTGTAAAAAGCAGCTATCTGTACTTCTGCTTGTGAGTATACTTACTTTAGATAGATAGATAGATAGATCCAAGCAATTGTGGATTAAGGGCCTTGCTCAAGGACCCAACAGTGGCAACCCGGCACAGGTGGGATTTGAACCCTGGACCTTGTGGTCCATAGTCCAGTACCTTACCCACTAGGCTACCACAGTCCCCACAATATAAGGTACACCTCATTGTTTCTACATTTATTGTCCATTTTATCACTTCCACTTAACATACAGATGTACTTTGTAGTTCTACAATTACAGACTGTAGTCCATCTGTTTCTATACATACTTTGCTAGTCCCCTTGGCCCTGTCCTCTAATGGTCAAGTCCACCACAGGACCAGCACAAATCAGGTACTATTTGGGTGGTGGATCATTCTCAGTACTGCAGTGGCACTGATGTGGTTAGTGTGTGTTAGTATGAGTGCACCTATTCTATTAGACACATCTACCATCATGCGCCACCTTGTAAAGTTGGAGACAGTAGCTCATCTGTTATTGTACAGTTTGTGTTAGTCATCCTCTAATCCTTCTTCAGTGTTCACAAGATGCTGCCTACATGAGGCTGGGGTTGGATATTTTTTACTTGATGGACTATTTTATCTCTAGTAGTGACACTGAGGTGTTGAAAAACACCAGCAGCACTACTGATCCACTCATACCAGCGCAACACACACTAACCACTACAAAAAAGAAGCCACGTCAGTGTCACTGCAGTGCTGAGAATCATACACCAACCAAATAATACTTGAGAGATTCCTTAGTGAACAGAGTAAAGTAGAATAACAAAGTATGTAGAGAAACAGATGGACTACAGTTGATTGTATGTAATTTGTTTATGCAAAATGTGTCTGTCTGTGTTATATACCCGAATAAAGGTCAGACCACAGTAGTTTATGCAGGACTCTGAATGATTCCGTGGTTCAGTCCGCCCACATAATTGATTCAGCTTCCACAAATATCTCACACATTAATGTTGCTTTTAATCCGGCAGTACATTCAACCCATATCTGTAATAACTTCTCATAACACCTAATCTGAGCTGAGTGATTAATATGTGTACATGAAATGACACAGCCATAAACCTGTCAAATCCTTCACATTGACTGACTCCCTTAGATTTCCAATTCAACATTTGTATAAAAATAATGTAATCATCACTAAGTGAAAGGGCTTAGATTAGTATGACCCTGAAAGCTGGCAGTCTCGCACCCAAACATATCATGTCACAGAGAGAACTCATATTAGGTAAGGATGTAATTACTCAGGGCTGGAAGTGTGAGGAGCCTGGAACCTGTATCAGTTATGTGTATGAATTTACTTGTTTATCACTTTTGGCAGTGTGAGTGACAGCACAGATGTCAATATAATGAGCTCAGTAAGTGAGGCAATACACAAGATGTACAAATCCTGACAGCTTATTTGCTATTGTGAAATATATACAATAGGGGCCAAAAGTCTGAGACGAACTATGCGAAATGTTTGTATTTTAGATTTTCTTGAATTCAGCGCAATGTCATATAATTAGCATAAGAATTTACATGTATGTCATTTAGCAGATGCCCTTATCCAGAGCAACTTACAGTTGATACAATCATGGGTGAAAGGCCTTGTGCAGGGACCAAACAGTGGCAGTGATGAGATTTGAACCCTAGGCCTTCTGGTCTATAGATCAGCACCTTATCCACTAGGCTACCACAGAATTTGTTGTGAAAAGAAAAGAAACATCACCATAGGCGAGTCTAGGTAAAAGTAATTACTAAAAAAATGGAAGTTTTTCAAATGGAAGTTTGTCTCTGATAAGGTGAAAAAATGTTAAAACCATGGAAAGTAGGAGATAGAAAGCAGCCCCCTTGCCTCACAAATGGTATGATCCATTATAAAAAATGTACAGTACAAAAATGTACCCCTTAAACCCTTAAATCACTGTTCTTAGAATTTCCCCTAAACATCACAAAATGCTTTTTTAAATATTGTGAATCATGCTGGAATAACATGGATCATCAGAACTTGTGGATATCTTTCATAGCTTGTGCCGCTGATGCTGATAGCAACGTTACATAAACCAAATAACCAAACAAAAGAGTATTTTCCCGCCTCAGACTGTTTCCTTCCAGTGGATATCAGCAACATGTGGTTACTGAATATATTCTTCTTTTTCTATAATACACGTACATTCAGTCATTTAGCAGACACCCTTATCCACAGCAACTTACAACTAATACAGTCTAACAATTGAAGCAAATGTGGGTTGCTTGCATAGGGCCCCATAGTGGCAGCTTAGTACCTGGGGATTAGAACCCTGAACCTTTTGGTCACAGTTTAGTACCTTAACTCCTGCATGACCACAAGCACCATAGGAGATCGTGGCTGAAAAGTGATCCTACAACAGAAAATAATCTTGTAACAGATTATTTCGGACACTAAAACCTAAATAATAATGATACAGTGTGTGTGTGTGTGTGTGTGTGTGTGTGTGTGTGTGTGTGTGTGTGTGTGATGGCGTGACATTCACTCTGTCATGGCGACCTGGAGGCCAGTTGTTATTTTTAATCCCTGAGGGATATTTTTCACAGCTTCAAACTCCTCCCCAACCACAGAGAAAACACACACAAACACACACACTTTTTAAGCTCTATTTTCATTATTTATGCAAAACTGAATACATCTATATACAATTATATTACTTTGTAATTGAATCTGAAACCTGCTGACAGTTCATCAAACAAAATGCTAAAAGCAGCTCCAGCAGATTGACCGTTGTCGATATTTGTTTCTTTAAGTGACTTTATTAGCACAAAGATATACTAAAACAATTGGAGGACTATTAAAATTAATGCATATGTCAATAATAGATAACCTATTGCTTAACCAGATACAAACAGGTCTAAAACATGAAATTTTCTATTGACATAAAGGCAGAAAATCCTTTTACCTTCAAGTATTTTTCCACAAACCTCTGTATCCCAGTCTGTGTGAGTCCAGGTTTTTGAAGTTTGTTTGTCAGTGTGGTAAAACTGTGCTGTTTCTGTCCAGTAGAGCAGTGTGTATCTATCGCAGTCCTTTTTTCTGTAACTGGGCTGGAGAACTTTACAGTGAGCAGGGTGTTGCGCTGTGGCTGCAGAGTGGCCTGCTGTCCCATCTGTCCTGAGCCCTGACCGCTCACCCAGCGCCGCTAAATTTGGCCCTCTGGCTCAGATTTCACACAGAGAGAGAGAGTGAGAGCCAGAGCAACCAAGGGAGCAAGAGAGAGAGGAAGCAAGGTCCTCCATGCTTACCCTGCAGCATCAAATACATGTAGGTTTTGCAGACTTGGACTTGGACCTAAATCATATTGACATTCTGTTGTATTTGTGTGCTTGTAAGAACCATCGTATATTTTATATTATTCAGTTATTGGGAATTGAAGCAAAGTATTTATTTAAAATATGTACAGGTATGCGGCGCATAACTTCTTTCCAGACAGTGTCCGTTCGCATATACATCCATGGTCCAATAAGGTTATTACCCTTATTACTAAGGTAATTTACCTACATAATCCACATATTACCTTGCCAGATATATTAGCTGTTGTAGTACAGCAGCAGAAATGGCAGACATAACAGCTCATCCTATAGTGCAGAAAGTTTTATTACACAAAACACAAAACACAAAAGTTTATTACACACATACGGCGTGAGTGTGAGCAGACTGAATGCTGAGCAATGTTGGGTTGGTGCTGTCCAGATTGCGTAATTTGCAATTTAACAGAGCATATAGAGGACATTAAGTGGGACTGTGGTAGCCTAGCGGTTAAGGTACTGGACTATGGACCAGAAGGTCCAGGGTTCAAATCCCACCTCTGGCAATCTGCCACTGTTGGGTCCTTGAGCAAGACCCTTAACCCACAATTGCTTGGATTGTAAGACTGTATCAACTGTAAGTCGCTCTGGATAAAGGCGTCTGCTAAATGCTGTAAATGTAAATGTAAGTGATGCATACTTGTACTGCAGTATAAAGATCAAATCCAATATCTCATTGAGTGCGTTTACATGCAATTTCTGCAGTTATCTGATTATTCAAGTGGTCATATATACAGCATACTCTGATCTAGAAATCAGATTAAGGAATCTGATGAAGAGAGCTGGATTTTAACCAGTTTACAAATAGCATGTATAATAGTTACCCATTTTCCTAATCCGACACGGCTGCCAGGTTTACCTATTATAAAGACTTAGCTTTACTTGGCCTCTTTTTTTCATTGACTGTTTCTCACAGAATCTGGCAACCCTGTAATTAGACGTGCCATGGATTTAAAGGCTGCAAAATGTCTATCAAACACTTTGTGGAGACTCTGAAACACAGTACATACTCGAGAAAATGGAGAATTTGATTATTTAATATTCAATTTTGAAGTTTATGTCACATATTTCTGTGAGATTATTTGGCTGGTTGCATAGCAGAAATCTGATTATTGCTAAGTCATCTTGATGCATGCTCAATAATCCAGGTAAGAAAAGAAGCCATTTTTGTAAAAAGGGAACGTCCAACCCTGAACCAAGGAGGTGGCCTCAGAGTACACCTCTCACCATCTTACAACGCCACCATCGCAACCCTTCCCCAGTCCTGTGTGAATGGCACACGTGGCCGTTATCATTAATGGCCATGGCTATCTGCATATAAAACTGATCATCGGTCCCACTGTTATGTAATGGTGCTGGTACCAGTCATTATGCAAATGTGCTGTATATAAGATTGGGGAAGTTTTCCAACTAGCTGAGACTGAAGAAGTCACTTAGATGAGTGACGAAACGTTTCTCCGACAAAACCTATGTCCAGATGAACAGATTCAACTTCTGGGATTGCTGAGTCATGTAAAACCAGAGGTTTAGTTAACTGATTACTCAAGTGCAGGTAAACTTGTTGATCGGATTACTGATAAACTCTGATTTTTTATCGGATTATCGGATTATTACGTGAAACGGACATTCATTTTATCTAACAACAGCCACTTGTTGTCTGCACCCGACCAGAAGGTACTGCCTCTAACCCATGTCCTTGTGATGGTGGGCTAGAACTTTAAACCTCTGCACTACTTGAGCTGTAGTAATAATATAATCATAATAAACCTGCATATTTTTGTAAAGGTGCCTTCATATTCAACACAGCAACTAAAACACACTAGTGCTTGAAAGTTGAACCCTTTAGAATGTTCTCTATTTCTGCATAATTAAGACCTAAAACATAATCAGATTTATATATAGAAGTCCTAAAGGTAGATAAAGAGAACCCAATTAAACAAATTAAACAGTTTATAATACTTGATCATTTATTTGTTGAGGCAAATGATCCAATATTATATCTGTGAGTGGCAAAAGTATTTGAACCTTTGCTTTCAGTATCTGATGACACCCCTTTGTGTAGCAATAACTGCAACTAAATGAGTCCCACTGTACAGAACAGCCCCAACTCTGGGATGTGGTGAGTTTCCTCACTTTAACTGTGATTAATTAATTTCGATTGGATTAAGGTCAGAACATGGACTTGGCAATTCCAAAACAGTGATGTCATTCTTATTGAACCAATCTTTGGTAGAAGGACCTGTGTGTTTAGGGTCGTTGTCTGGCTGCATGACCCACTTTCTATTCTGATTCCCTTTACTGATTGATGTCCTAACATTTTCTTTTGGAATTTTGCTGGTTTAATCTATAACTTGTTGTTCTGTCTACTAATACTACCACCACCATGTTTCACAGATGGGATAAGATTGTTATGCTGGAATGCAGTGTTTTCCTTTGTCTAGACATAATTCTTCTACTTTAAACAAAAAGTTATATTTTGGTCTTATCTATTCACAAAATGTGTTTTCCAGTAGCCTTTTGGCTTGATCTTCAGCAAACTGCAGATGAGCAGCAATGTTCTTTGAGGAGAGGAGCGGCTTTCTCCTTGCAACCCTGCCATGCACAACAGTGTTGTTCAGTGTTCTTCTCATGGTGGACTCATGAACATTAACATTAGCCAATGTGTGAGAGGCCTTTAGTTACGCTAGGTCCTTTGTGACCACATGGACTATTCCATGCCTTAAAGTGATCTTTGTTGGTTGATCACTCCTGGGGAGAGTAACAATGGTCTAGAATTTTCTCCATTTGTACACAATCTGTTTGAGTGTGGATTTAGTGGAGTCTAAACTCTCTAGAGATGGTTCTGTAGAGAGATTTATCTAAAGATCTTTTCCAGCACTGACAACTCTTTTTCTGATGTCCTCATAAATCTCTTTTGTTTGTGCTATGATACACTTCCATAAACATGTGTTGTGAAGATCAGACATTGATAGATCCCTGTTCTTTAAATACAAAACGGTGTCCACTTACACCTGATTGCCATCCCACTGATTGAAAACACCAGACTCTAATTTCACTGCCAAATTAACAGCTCCAAAGGTTCTTATTCTTTTGAGAACTCACTCACAGATGTGTAATATTGTATCATTTTCCTCAATGAATAAATGACCAAGTATAATATTTTGTCTCATTTTGTTCAGTTGGGTTCTCCTATTTTCAGGTCCTGTGTGAAAATGTTCCTTTTGTTTTCAAGTAATCTATTTACAATCTATTGTCTTTTCTTTCTGCCAGTGAATCTTTCTCATGTTTGACTTTCCTCAGACTTATATTACCTGTTAAACTTAGAGAAGGAAATGGGAGCCTGTCTGCAGCCTGACTGTCTGCTGAAAAGTTTGAAAGTGAGTGTAGTCAAGATGAGTCTGAGGGGTACAGCACTGCTCTATTTAAGGGCCCTTATCACATTCACTCCTGAGTGTCTGACAGCACCAGTCTATTCCTGTCTCCCAACAATCCACTGATTACAGCTAAGCTTTTCCGACTGTATACCAAGAGTGCTGACGAGATTTTTCGAAACCTAATCTCGGACCATGGTGCAACATTGCTCATTGTTCTGCGTTTGCCAGCATTCACAAACTGTCAGAATAGTCATCTGTCTGGCAGTGGATGTGTCAGTAAAGAAACCTCAGTAAAACTTAGGGTTCTGTGGCATCAGCACCATAATTTTGTGAAGTACCATTTTAAGTAGTGCTGGCACTTCTTTGCCTAATTACATGTATTAAATATTTGTCTGGTCACAGACTAGCCCACTACCAGAGGAACCCAGGTTTGAGTCCCAGCGGTGCCTTCCAGCCAGGTAAGGTATTACAAGCAGACATGATTGGCTGTGTTAGAGGGAGAGTGTCAGGGGATCATTCCCTGGCACTGCAATGCGACCCTTACCCAGCCCTCTGTTTGTCTGGTGACCCATCTATGAAGCACTTATGGAAAAAAGGTTTATATACATAAGTCCTTAACTTGTGTATTTGAAAATACATTGGTACCTCAATTCTCGACCACTATGGAACTCATCGAATTCGATTCTCGACACATTTTGACTAGAAAACATTTTGCTTAAACTTGCATGAGTCGAGCTGCATGTCTCGTTTTGGCTGAAACTCGATTCACGATTCATGATTCACAATTTATGATTTGGTACATGATTTAGCTGTTGCTCTGAGAAGATCTGCACTGTGTTTATCCTGTTTTTCTTTATTTTTACATCTACAGTACTGTATTCTTAGTGCAAATAAGTCCCGATGGGTCCTAAAAGGTTAGTTTGTAAGAGACAACCAAAAGCAAAACAGGAATTCCTGAAAACAGGCTGAAGTTAGTTAACCAATCATTAAATTACATTAAATTACATTAAATTTTTCTACACTCTACACTTTTTTTAACACACAGGTTAATGTGTGTTAAATGTTAACTTACTTATCATTACTTATCATAAGGAATCTCCATCTACAGGCACCATAATGTAACTGCAGTCATTTAAATGTGAACAGAAAATGCGAATAATAAGAAGCCAACTTCAGCCTCCCCAGAGACTATGATACACCAAACACTTGTTAAACTCCTCAGTTCATGTTACATTTACCTTATGATGGATTTTTCAGAACATATAACCATCGTAAATCAGGGAGCACCTGTACAATACAACATTAATGCATATAATGCCTTATACAGTGTGGATTTTCTGGGGGTCTGGAACGGATTAATTCAATTTACTTTATTCCTTCTGGAAAAATGTGCTTGGCTCTCATTGTTTCTGTACTCAACAAGCCTTTTGGAACAAATTAACAACGAGAACCGAGGTACCACTATAATCCAAATTAGAAGATTTCCTTTGGTTATTCACTCTAAAATTGTATATAATATATCATTCTGAATGGTTATTCACTATAAAACGTCTGCATGCATCTCTTTTGACAAACACTCCCATGGCTCTCAGATCAATAACAATATCTGATGCAAATTTTTAAAATAGTGTTATGTGTTGCAGGTTTTTATAGCATTCTATTATCAAGGGAATGGCACACTTCCCCTTTATGGAAGGCATGATAGTATACAGTGGGGCAAAAAAGTATTAGGTCAGCCACTGATTGTGCAAGTTCTCCTACTTAGAAAGATGACAGAGGTCTGTAATTTTCATCATAGCTATATCAGGGGGCGCATTCCCGCCCCTAGGGGTCGCCGCTGGACCGCTAAACGCCGCGGCCGGCCCCCTATAAAATGAGCTTCCTAATGCCGGCCTTCGGCGCACTGTCTCGCTATCCACGCGACGTTTTTGGAGAGTTTTTGTCTGGTGTTACCCTTTTACGTACGGTTTAAGGATAGTGGTAATCCCGTGTCGCACAGGAGGCGGGATGTGGAAGAGGCAAAAGTCTTGAGGTAACCGCTAGGGCCTTAGCCGGTTAGGTTAGGGAAAGTTGGGGGTAACGCCACTAACCTCCGTCTCTCTTCAGCCCGAGATGACCGCGGCCATCTTCCGCTTCTCCCCGTTCCCTCGGGACGTCGGTAAGCTCCTGTCGCGGGTCCTGTCATCTCCGGCGTTATCCGGTGCTTACTGCACCCCAAGCAGGTTGTGTGAATATAGCAACCTGTAAAGAAGACCTACAAGACCATTGATAATCTCCCTCGATCGGGGCGCCACACAAGATCTCATCCCATGGGTCCAAAATGATCATGAGAAGGTGAGCAAAATCCCAGAACTACACAGATGGACTTGATGAATGACCTGCAGAGAGCTGGGACCAAAGTAAAAAGGCTACTTTGGTAGCTTAAACATAAACAGCTTTTGCAACTATATAAGGACTTATTCATAATCTTTGGATAAGTTATGTGACAGGATTGTAGCTGACAGGCCAATGAAAATATCTGTCATTTTGTGCTGAAAACTTTTAGTTAGCAAATACAACCTCAAATCAGAAAAATTTTGTACAGTATGGAAAATGCAACATAAAAATACAGCGTGTCCCTTACGTTTACTTGAATTGTATTTCATTGCAAGACAGTTATGAACCCAAGATATTTCATGTTTTTTTCTGTCAACTTCATTTCATTTGGTATAAACATCTATTCCTGCATTTCAGAGATGTGGCCGCATTCCAAAAAAATTTTGCACAAGGGCAATTGTAGGTTAGTAAAAAAAAAAAAACTAAGTACGGATGTGAATTCAAAAAGGTGAGTAACAAGTGATTTTAATCATGATTTAGTTACAAAAGCAGCATCCACCAAAGGCTGAATCTTTGAAGAGCAAAGGTGACAAGACGATCTCCATTTTTCTCGAAACAAATATGAAGAACCATTCAGACTATAATCAGCTTGTCATTGCCCTTTGGGAAAAGTTCTTTATAATTCCTGTCATGACGCATTATGCAGATAAGTAACACTGAGAAGTTTTAGAGTAACTATACTACATCCTTCAAGAGGACTATTTTCCAGGACATCCATGCATTTTTCAACAAGACAAGCAAAACCATTTGTTGCTTACATTACAAAGGCATGAAAAGAGTATGGGTATTGGACTGGCCTGCCTGCAGTCCTGACCTGTCCTCAGTAGAGAATGTGTGGTGAATTTTGAAAATGAAAAATCCTTCAAAAATAACTCCATACATTGCACACCTTAAGATATGAGTAGGAATAGGAAGTAGAAAATAGGAATATGACATACAAGATAGGAAGTAGAACATAAGTATAGGAAGTAGAAGATATAGAAGATAGGAATAGGAAGTAGAAGATGGAAAGTAGAGGAACGAAATAGGAAGCAGAAGCTACAAAGAAGAAGACAGGAATAGGAAGTAGAAGATAGGAAGAAGAAGATAGGAATAGGAAGCAGAAGATAGGATGTAGAAGACAGGAAGAGGAAGTAGAAGATAGGAAGAAGAAGATAAGAATACTAAGTAAAAGATATGAATAAGAAGTTGAAGAAACTATTTATAAGATAGGAGTAGAAGATGTGAATAGTAGCTAGAAAATAGCAAGTAGATGACAGGAAGTAGAATATACAAATAATTTGTAGAACATAGGAAGCAGAAGATCGTAAGTAGAAGATAGGAATAGGAAGTACACGATAGGACGTAGAAGACAAGAATAGAAAGTAGAAGATAGGAATAGGAAGTACACGATAGGAATAGGAAGTAGAAGATATGAAATGTAAGAGTGGAATAGGAAGTAGAAAATAGGAAGTAGAGGATAGAAATGAGGAGTAGAAATGAGGAGTCTACTTCCTAGACCTTAAGGAAGAATGGAACAATCTACATCTGAATAACTTCATCGCTTGGTATCCGTTTCCTAAGTGTTGTGAGGGGCGGCTCATTGGGTAGCACTGCTACCTCACAGCAAGAAGGTCCTGGGTTCAAACCTAGGGTGGAATGGTCTGGGTCCTTTATGTGTGGAGTCTACATGTTTGTGTGGGTTTACTCTGGATACTCTGGTTTCCTCCCACAGTCCAAAGACATGCATTAGGTTAATTGAATATGCTAAATTGGCTTTGACTTGAGTGTGTGTATATAGGACTAGTCTTGATGTAACCTTGTGTGTTGCTGAAATGACCACTGATGCTGATAGCAATGTTAAATAAACCAAACAAACAAGTGTTATGAGAAGGAATGGCAACACTACTAGGTGGTAAATGCTTCCAAATGCAGGAACATATGTATATTAACAAATTAAATGAAGTTAAAGTTAAAATTTCATATCGAGCAGGCTCCACAAACAACCTACACAGGCATTTGCGAACTGTTCATCAATCAGTTCAATTAGGATCAACCCCTCAAAACCTTGTGTTTTTTTTATGTCAATCTTCATTAAAAACTGTAACCTGGATGCTGGTTTTTTTTTTTTTTTTTGTACATTTTTATTTGTATTTTGTTGAGTAATGTTTTGTTGGGGATGTCTTGTTTCCCTGTATGTAGTTGCAAATTTACAAATAATACACACAATCAGAGACCTGAGACCTGATTGGACCTGAAATTGAGTCTTCGTTTTATGTATTTTATAATTTATTTTACTGTGTTCCATTGTGAGTATATAAATAAAAGCCATATTAATAATAACAAACATTGGAGATTATGTGTTTTTACATTAGTAATTCATTTTACACATAATTTGGTAATAAATTAGGCTACAACAAATCTAAAGAGCCACTTGGGAGCTGGTTCTTTTTAGTGAGCCGAGTCAAAAAGAGCCGGCTCTCTGAAAAGAGCCAGAATTCCCATCACTAATGAGAATCATTGCGCTTTTTATTTGCCAACAGTTTTCTGATTTGGGGTTGTACGATATGCGTTTTCGTCTCTGGGCAATTTTGTCCCTTCGACTTTCCGTGGCTTGAATATGATTGGCGGGCAATGTTGGATTCTGATTGGTCAGAGCAGTGTGCGCACTGTTTGGGATAATGGCAGTGAGTTATTAGTACGAGGACTAAATAAGAAACACGTTTGTAGGCACTGAGTTATTTTGTGCAGCTTTACGGTTAATGTCGGTTAAACCATCAACGTAAGTCAACGGTTTCTTAACATATGAACCTGTAGTGTCTTTATACAGTAGTATTTAGCTAACTGGCTATCTTGGGTCCCTCGCTAATGTTACTCATGGGGCTGAACTATTTAAGAGAAAGAGAGAGAGAGTGTTCAGTGTAATGCTCTCTCTACCATTACAGATTTGTGCTGTGATGCTTTTGGGAAACTCAACTCAATTCTGGTCATTTCAGTTAGATGGTTAAGATTGATTTTTATATAATACTTTAAGGTCAGACAGTGACGTGACAGCTAGAACGGAATACACTCCTTTGCCACTTTATTAGATCCATCTTAAAAAGTTAAGTTTTAAGTTAAGTATTAGATCCACCCTAAAGTTAAGTTTAACTGACCAGCGGTTTGTTTTGTGTAGGTTTGCTGACTGTAGATATTTTGCTATGCGCAACGCAAGTGCGCAAATTATTCATTGTTTTTATTAATAAGAAATATCTAGCCAGCAGCAAGTTGTGGTAGGGCTGGGCAATTAATTAGTTTTGAACCGATAGTGGTGCCGATACTGACACTTACACACAGTATCGGTATCATTTACATTTACAGCATTTAGCAGACGCCCTTATCCAGAGCGACTTACAACTGATACAGTCTTACAATCCAAGCAATTGCGGGTTCAGGGCCTTGCTCAAGGACCCAGCAGTGGCAGAGGTGGGATTTGAACTCGGGACCTTTTGGTCCATAGTCCAGTACCCACTTAACCGCTATGCCACCACAGTCCCAGTATCGGCATCTTCAATAGAGAGCACCGATACCATGATGCCGATACCAAGATGAAATATGATCGAAGCCACCAGCATGTGGCCTAGCGGGTAAGGCACTGGACTATGGACCAGAAGATCCAGGGTTCAAATCCCACCTCTGCCAAGCTGCCACTGTTGGGTCCTTGAGCAAGGCCCTTAACCCACAATTGCTTGGATTGTAAGATTGTATCAACTGTAAGTCGCTCTGGATAAGGGCGTCTGCTAAATGCTGTAAATGTAAATGTCCGCGGTGTGGGACAAGCAGTAGCAAAATGTTTGCTGGAAAATCTGTAACACTAATGATTATATATATAAATAATTAATAATAATCTGTAACAATAATTTTGAGGAGTGGCTGTAATGTACATATAACCAACGATTAAAAAGCTTAGTAAGATCCTTACTTGTGCTTGTTACTGTGTTACGACAAAAGTTATTTTTTCATGGCCTAAAACTATTCAAACTAAACAAAAGACTATTATTTCTATTATATATTATACTACTATATAAGCTTGTCATATCTTATTTGGGATACAGAACTCTGCTTTTACCAAAATGGGGCAAGCCAATTTTTAAGAAGTGGAATGCTATAAATATCAAGAATTATAGGCACCTATCGAGTAGTTAAGTTAGATAGAGTTGGTATCGGTACTCCGCATCGGCAGATACTTGATCATCAGGTCTCGGTATCGGAAGGAAAGAAGTGGCTTCTCTACAATTAATCGAAATTTCATCAAAACCGACATTCAAAACCATCAACCAACGTAATCTAGCCATGCCGATTATTTCGATTTTGTATATATGTTTGTTGTTAATAATCTCATCTCTCTCGAGTTCATCACTGTGTGCTTACAAGTGTTACACAATATGAAAAAGATTCAAGAAAATGGAAAGTGTGTTTCCTTGTTTGTTAAAAGTCCCATAGTTTTGAGCATGTTTACAGTACAAATCTTGCCAGTGAACTATAAGGGCATATTTGTTTTCACATAAAAATGTCCATCTGCCGTTTTTATTTCTATCCTCAGCCGTCACAATGCCTGCCTTTCGACAAGTGGGAGAGAAGCAGCTCCCAAACCCTGTTCTCTACATGGAATGGTCCCCAAAGAGAGATCTCATAGCCTTGGCCAACACTGCTGGGGAGGTCAGGAGATTGAAAGCATTTGTTATTATTATTATTAATACAATTACTTGATTTTGGATGGACGTGTTCACAGGGTGATCAAAACATATTTCTGTAATGTAACATGTTTGGTGATGGTTTGCATTACATCCTCCATTTCAGCTCCTGCTGCATCGCCTTGCTAATTTTCAGCGTGTGTGGAGTTTGGCTCCAAATGAAAACACAGGACGGGAGATCACGTCCTTAGCTTGGAGGCCTGATGGCAAAAGTAAGTCTGGTTTTGTTCATTATTCCATTGTACCTTCCTAATTATGTTTTTGCTTTCAGGGTTTGCTAAGCCTATTTCTGGTGGCTCAGCTAGTTGTTTACATTGTAGTTCACCGTTAAACTTAAACTATTCCACTACATGGCGTGACATCAAGTCTTAGTAAGGATTTGTGTCCCATGCTAAGTTGTACAAGGAGTTCAGAGACTGGCATGTGTCAATGATAATGGGTACAATACAAAAGGAAAAAGAAGCATGTATTTTAGTTGAATTAATTTGTTCCCAATTTATGGAGTTCTTAAGTAATAATATTAGTGATAGTACATGATATTTTCAAAGACCCAAAGATGCTTACAATTAGAACGGACATGCAACGTCTAACACTAGGCAAACCATACAGATGGCAGAATACTTAACCTAAAGGAGGAAATGATATGATTTATCATAGTCGCTCTGGATAAGGGCATCTGCTAAATAATGTAAATGTAAATTTCTTTTGATAATGAACTGGTTTCTTATGGGACTGATTTGGTGTCATTGCTGAAGTTCTAAACTTGGTGTCTGTACCAGTGGTAAAGTTTTAGTATCAATCCTTCATGCATGTTTGTTTGTTGTTGCCAGTCTTGGCTTTCAGTGTTGGGGACACAAAGCAGGTTGTCCTGTGTGATGCAGAGAAGGCAGAGATTCTCCACCTGTTTCCTGTGGAATCCCCAGTGTCCTGTATGCACTGGATGGAAGTGCAGAGTGAGAGCAGGTAGGTCTTTATTGTTTAGATTACTACTAACCAATGAAAAGTCTTTTATGAGGGAGTGATTTGATAGTCAGAAGATAACAGTGATGGCACAAATTTATATTTACAGTATTTAACAATTGTGGGTTAAGGACCCAACAGTGGCAGCTTGGCAGAAGTGGGATTTGAACCCTGGACCTTCTGGTCCATAGTCCAGTACCTTACCCGCTAGGCTACCACAGTCCCTTTCCCAACAAATGTTTATGTACTTATTTGACATCAGAACAGATACAAGCTTTGGCTTTAGAATATGCCCACAAACTAGGGTTAGCTGTTTAGCTGTATTGTATAGTATTGTTATGAATCTTTTAACAGACACTCCATTTCTAATGATTATGCCATTCTTATTAGCAGCGTCATCACCTCTGTAACCAATTTCAATTAAATGATCAAATTAAGACCTGTGTCAAGGCTCTAATACAGGTATAACGTTCGTGGTTGCTAGCCAAATTGGACTTCAACCGGAGTTAAAGAGTATTTTCACAAGGAAACTATGTGCAAATGATACGTAAATGTGTCGGAGATGCCGCTGAAAACAGAGTGATTTGACAGAAGCCAAAAATATATTGATAGACAGTATTACTAACAACACTGCAGGTCAGCCAGATGTAACAGAGACTCAACGAGTGAATGTGAACCAGTTTATATAGGAGTACTACCTACAATAGGACAGGTACATACACTTAGGAATGCCAATTGCAGCTTGTTACAAAGAAGTAGTGGAAAGTCATCCACACTAACAAGAGTAACTTGCGCGAAAAGTCTCTTAACTTGTCAACCGAGTTAGAACAGTCTCTGGTCCAGACATGAGCTGATGAGGTTGAAACGGTCAAATTTTCCTGTTTCCAGCTTTTCCGCTCAACAATTCACTGCAACAACAAGCAGCAACGAGGCAATGGTGGCAGTGTGCACATTTTCCTAGATCTTGCTCATTTTCTGATCAATGGTTTCTCGTTAGGACAATTAAAAGCTCAATACAGTGGTACCACGGAACTCGTCGAATTCTGTTCTTGACGCATTTTGAGTAGAAAAATTTGTCTCAGTCGTCGTTTGCTTTGCACTCGGCTCACTTGCTTAAAGTTTTATGAGTCGAACAGTGATTCAGATTCACAATGGCCTCTGCTCAGTGAAGATCTCTGCAGTGTTTTTGTTTTTCTTTATTGTTATATCTACAGTACTGTATTCTTAGTGCAAATAAGGGCGTACTCACACTAAGTAATCTGTACTGCACTTGGGCGTGCTTGAGCCCCAAGCACGGTTCGATTAACTAGTGTGAGTGCTCCAAATTGTTTTTAACTAGGGAGCGTCACACATATAGCATGATCATGAATCACGCTCATCAGATTTTCACACAAGTCCTAAAAGTAGATAAAGAGAACCCATATAAACAAATGTGGATATTATACTTGGTCATTTATTTATTGAGGAAAATGATCCAATATTACGTATTAGCTAGTGGCAAAAGTATGTGAACCCCTAGGATTAGCAGTTAAGTAGAAGGTGAAATTAGTCAAGTGTTTTCAATCAATGGGATGACAATCAGGTGTGAGTGGGCACCCTGTTTTATTTAAAGAACAGGGATCTATCAAAGTCTGCTCTTCACAACACATGTTTGTGGAAGTGTATCATGGTACGAACAAAGGAGATTTCTGAGGACTTCAGAAAAAGAGTTGTTGATGCTCATCAGGCTGGAAAAGGTTACAAAACCTTCTCTAAAGAGTTTGGTCTCCACCAATCCACAGTCAGACAGATTGTGTACAAATGGAGGACATTCAAGACCATTGTTACCCTCCCCAGGAGTGGTCGACCAACAAAGATTACTACAAGAGCAAGGCGTGTAATAGTTGGCAAGGTCACAAAGGACCCCAGGGTAAAAAGCCCAAAAAAATAACTTTTTGTTTAAAAGAAAAGCGTTATGTTTGGAGAAAGGAAAACACTGCATTCCAGCATAAGAAGCTTATCCCATCCGTGAAACATGGTGGTGGTAGTATCATGGTTTGGGCCTGTTTTGCTGCATCTGGGCAGGACGGCTTGCCATCATTGATGATTGCTTCTCTTCTGTCAGTTTGCTTAAAGATCACATGGTAATAAGCCCGAAGGTTTTTGTGGACAGATGAGGACCAAAAAAATTACTTTTTGTTGTGTTAAAAGAAAGCTTTATGTTTGGAGAGGAAGGAGAACACTGCATTCCAGCATGAAGACCTTATTCCCATCTGTGAAACATGGTGGTGGTAGTCTCGTCTGCTATTCACCCTTTCTTTCTCTGTCTCTTGTCTTTGTGACTGCATCTGGGACCAGGAGGCTGTGCCATCATTGAGGAACAATGAATTCTTGAATTTATATCAAGAGATTTAAAGGAAACTGTCCGGACATCGGTGCCATGAACTGGAATCTCCAAGAGTGGGGTTCTGGGTCTGCAGCAACAACGACCCTACGCACTTGACAATCCGTTCTAACCAAAGAATGGGTAAAGAAGAATAAAGTTCATGTTTTGAATGGCAACCATGTCAAAGTCCTGACCCTTAATCGGCAATCAAAATGTTGTGGAAGGACTGAAAGCGAGCAGTTTAATTGTGAGGAAAACCCACCTACATCCCAGAGCTGAGCTTGTTCTGTACG
Source organism: Ancistrus triradiatus (assembly GCA_025084515.1). Classification (NCBI taxonomy): domain Eukaryota; kingdom Metazoa; phylum Chordata; class Actinopteri; order Siluriformes; family Loricariidae; genus Ancistrus; species Ancistrus triradiatus. Next base: position 177,377 of record JAJAGP010000213.1, on the reverse strand, counting down.
GAGGATGGTCCTAAAATTCTATGCAAGCGGTGTGCGGACTGAATCAACAGCTACAGGAAAACGTTTATTTAGGCTGAACTATTGCTTCACAAGGGGGTCACAACCAGATACTGAAAGCAAAAGGTTCAACAGACTTTTGCCCCTGATGTAAAATTGCACGATCATTTCTGCTCAATAAATAATTACTCATGTTTGCCAGTTATTGCTGCACAGGGGGGTCACACCAGATACTGAAAGCAAAGGTTCACATACTTTTGCCCCTGATGTAATATTGGATCATTTTCCTCAATAAATAATTACTCAATGTTTGCCGTTTGCGGTTCTCACATTCTGTTCTGTACACCTTTTGTATATAGTTTCTAGTTTTATGAAATAGCCAGTTTATATTGAAATGAGTTAACCTAAACATCCGCAAATAGTTAAGTAAATGGAATAGAACAGCTAGTTCTTGAAAGCCTCAGAGAGTCATAGTCACAGACGGAATGTCATCTCACCTCTTTTTGTCTCTTCCTCTATTGAAGCTTATTGTCATCGTTCAGTGAGTCTGAGGACGAGTCCAACCGCTTCCTGCCCAAACTGCCAACATTACCGAAGAGGTCCGTTTCTATTCTAACCCAACTTGTGACCAGTTTTTTTGGTCGTCATGCAAATGTTGTTTGAGTCACCTTGGCGTTCTGTGTTAATTTTCAGCTACAGCACCACATCGAGGATATTTAGGTAGGATATCATCATGCTGTCTCAGAAGATTTTGTTCTTATTGTTATATTTTGTAAGAATTCTTCTGTTCTGTTCTTTAACAGTGACGAGAAATCGGACGAAGTCACTAACCTCCTGGGGGATGTAAGGTCAGTGCGATGAGTCTGCTTGAGTAAGCCTTAAAGTTGTTTGGATTGATGAGCGTACTGTGTATTGCAGACTTAATATACTGGTGGTAGGAGGGCCTTCTGGGTTTGTGGAGCTGTATGCTTATGGCCTGTATAAGATTGCTACTCTTAAAGGGGTAAGATGTCCTCTTTGCCATTCACAATATGCATCTTCTATCACATTAATGACTGACGTAATTATTTTTGCTTTTCCAAATCCGTTTCATAGATTATGGGGAATTGTCGCAGACTCAGTCTCTCCAGCGACCTCAAATCTCTCTCTGTCATAACGGAAATAAAATCAGTAGACAGTAATTCTGAGATCTGCTATGTTCAGGTAAGTGTTGTCAGTATGGAAGTCCTGAAATGCAAAACAAATAAATCCTTACACCTCAGCATGATTGTAACCTAGCTTCATCTCTGTGATGCTGAGACAATTTAAATGTATTTAGGACACGTCCTTGTCTGTGTGCTGTATCCTGGAACGCATTTGGCTGTAGCATTAACAAGAAGATAAAATCACAGTACACCTTCTGAAAGTACCCTGCTTCCTAGGGGTGTAAGGATGCACCGTGACACAGACCACACCTGTAATCATTTACATATCTGCCCGAGTTCTATCCGCATGCCGAGTTTTGCAGCAATCCGACATTCTATCTGGTGCGTTATTTTTGTCGACGAGTGTATTTCTGCAGAGCTCCTGCTGAGCAGAGAGGGTGTTTTATTTGCAGACTTGGGGGCACAGACCCTGTAGGAGTGGGTGGAGCCACCTGGTTGTAGTTTTGGGAACCTACAACGTACAAAGTGCTTTTTGTTTGAGGATGAGTGACCTCAGCCAACATTGTCTGCCTTAAATAATGGTACTGTCTCTCTTCTAGTTGGACACAGGACTGCTCTCCTCTTGTCTTCCAGAGTTAACAAGGATGGCTCGCAAATTCACACACATCTCCACGTTGATGCAGGTTAGACTTCAACTATATGTAAAAGGGTTCAAAAATAACCTAGTTATTTTTTGGCTGTGCTTCCAGCTACACCAGGCACTGCACTAGTGTTGTCTCGATACTGAGAGTTTCAACTTCGATGTGATAATTCGATAACATTTTCAATACCAAAGTCAGACACTGTGCTTATTTCACTTTTGAAGCTCTTTTTTTAGATAAACATATCCAAATATTCTATTTTAATAATATACTAAAATACTATGTACTAATATTTCAAAATCAATGAGTTGAGCTCTGAACTGGAGCAAAAGAAAAGCTCAATGATGCATACATAGACAGAAAAAGCCATTTCCACAAAATAAAAGACCTTACATATGTCATGTACATTAATTTATAAAGAGACGTATTATGCAAGGAAAATAATCCCAGCCTGTGCTTCAGAAATGTGAGTGTTTTCAATTTCTTATGGCAGTGAATAGATTGTCACCACCACCTTAGATACAGCTTGCCTAATTCTGATGGACACTCCCATCGAGTTTCATAATTTGAGTTAAAACTAACTGGAGTTAAAGCTCTTTTCCACTCCACATAGATTAAAAAACCTTGAATATGAAAAATTCATTTAAGAAATGCAGGTCCCACATTTACTGTGGTAGTCTAGCGGTTAAGGTACTGGACTATGGACCAAAAGGTCCAGGGTTCAAATCCCACCTCTGCCAAGCTGTCACTGTTGGGTCCTTGAGCAAGGCCCTTAACCCACAATTGCTTGGATTGTAAGACTGTATCAGTTGTAAGTCGCTCTGCATAAGGGCGTCTGCTAAATGCTGTAAATGTAATGTAAATGTGTACAGTCTAGTCTTGCCTGGACCAATATGGCAGACTGACTGACTTATCGCAGCATTGGACCGACAAGGCCGGCTTGTTCGTGTCCTTTAGCTTTCCGTCCTTATTCACCTCGAAACCAAATGATTTCTGCTGCTTTCTTTGCTATTTAAGACTGGCTGCGGACACTCTGATTTTACTTAAGCTGCCATTTCAGCATAACCATCTACTCTTGTGTCCTATGGAAGCCTGGGTGGATCAAGCGAAAGCGTGGGAAATGAGTATTGTACCATTACAGAATGTTCAACAACCTGTTCATTCCTCCAATAGCATGAGAATTCAATAGTCAGGCTATTGGAGGGTGATTGTGATTAAAAGCTGGAGGATGGATACGGTAAAAATCCTGCCTGTTCCTCTGTGTGGTCCTGGTTTTGCGTTAGTAGTGCAAGACCTACTCTTGAAGAGAAGCCATCAGTGGCCTATGGATATACGGAGCGGAGCGGTCAACACCAAATTACGGGAACGTTAAACAAAGGAACTGGGCACTCACTGAATTAGAGAGGAAATGGGAGGAGTTCAGATTATAGTATTTTCTAAAAAATCTACAGCTAAGACTAGTCTTGAAAGTCTGTTAGGTATTCCTACATTGCTGTTCTTCAAAACTTGATTTGTCTCTCATAGTTACCTGCGCCTGTCTCTACCTGCATGTGTGAGGCCTGGGCGGAATAGGCTATCCTCATGCAAATGGAATCTGCGTCTCACCCAAATTTGTCCAGGTTTGCTTTCTAATTTTAACGTCATGGTTAGTTACAGGTATGTGCCATGTAATGAGACCAGCCGATCGACATCCGTTCATGGGTATATTGAACTTTTATGGACTTGTAGGAACATATATCATTCATAAAATCAGGGGAGCACCTGTACAATACAAAATCCATTAATGCATATAATGCCTTATACAGTGTGGATTTTCTGCGGGTTGGAATGGAACAGAGCAATTCAGTTTCCTTATGGAAAAATTTTCTCGGTTTGTTGATTTTTCTCATTTTTACTGTTTGAAGTATAGGTATTAAATGAAAGCTGCTTTTGTTTTGTAGGAAAAGAATACAAGCACTCAGGTTCAGGATGAGTTCTTGGAGTTGCTGCTCTGGGGACATGCAAGGTATTCATACGTTAGACACACTTTTACGGAAAGGCCAAGCTAGTGTTAATCCAGATACACACAGGGGCAAAAATTCTGCATCTAAATATCATGTATCTGTTGAATCAGAGATTTTTCATTTCATTAGCTGCATAAATGTGACGGGGAGTTTCCTGTTGTGTTAAAAGTGACACGTTGTGCATGTGTGTGCGTATGTGTTTTCAGTCCTGAACTGCAAGCTCTGCTCATGAATCAGCTAACAGTAAAGGTAAGTTCGAAGAGCTATATGATTATAGGTATACAGTGGGGCAAAAAAGTATTTAGTCAGCTACTGATTGTGCAAGTTCTCCTACTAGATGAGAGAGGTCTGTAGAGGTCTCATCATAGGTACACTTCAACTATGAGAGACAAAATGAGGGACAAAAAAATCCAGGAAATCACATTTTAGGATTTTTAAAGAATTTAATGTAACTTATGGTGGAAAATAAGTATTTGGTTTTTCCACCCACAAACAAGCAAGATTTGACTGTTTGAGGCTGTGGACAGGTTTCTAATTATACAGGTCAAAACAGGGTGCCATTTAATACAGGGTAACGAGTGGAAGGAACAGAAGAGCTTCTTAAAAAAGGAAGTTACGGGTCTGTGAGAGCCAGAATCTTGCTGTTTGATGTGACAATACTTATTTTCCACCATGATTACAAAAAATTCTTAAAACCCTACAATGTGAGTTCCTTGGATTTTTTTTACTTTATTTTCCACATGATTTACAATTTAAATTCTTTAAAAAGGTCTCTGTCATTTTTCTAAGTAGGAGAACTTGCACAATCAGTGGCTGACTAAATACTTTTTGCCCCCCTGCATACTCTTTATTAGGTACACCTTGTTAATACTGCATTGGTCCCAGTTTTGCCCTCAGAACTGCCTTATTTCTACCTGGCATAGATTCATCACGGTTCTGGAGACATTAATCAGAGATTTTGGTCCATATTGACATGATAGCATCACACATTTGCTGCAGATTTGTCGGCTGCACATCCATAATGCAAATCTCTTGTTCCACTACATCCCAAAGGTGCTCTATTGGATTGAGATCTGGTGACTGTGGAGGTCACTTGAGTACAGTGACCTCATAGTCATGTTCAAGAAACTAGTTTGAGATGATTTGAGCTTTGGTTGTTTTTTTTGTTTGTTTATTTAACCTCACTCTTCAGTATTATTGGCCATTCAATGACATACACAAGGTTAAGTCAAAACTCAAGGTAGTCTGCCCGGCCAAAAAGAGGTCACCACCTGTATTTAACTAAGCAAATGGCTAAAAATTAATGCAACTCTGGACAGAACAGCTTCTGCAGTGTCACAACAGTGATTTCTGTCCAGATTTGCATAAATTTTTTCCCAAGATCTTGTATTGATGGTGGGAGATCTGGACCACTGCACAAAATCTTCTCCAGCACATCCCAAAGATTCTCAGTGGGGTTCAGGTCTGGACTCTGTGGTGGCCAATCCATGTTTTGAAAATGATGTCTCATGCTCCCTGAACCACTCTTTCACAATTTGACCCTTCTGAAACAGATGAACATCTATTCCACGACCACAGGATGTGTCTTTTGACATGGTTGTTTAACAAATGAGAAGCTACTCACTGCATCAGTTAGGGTTCAGTAACTTGTTGCCAGCTGAAACATAATCACCAATGCAGTAATTATCCAATAGGAGGCTCTTTTTTTTAACTATTTAACTATTTGCTTAGTTAAATCCAAGTGGTGACCTTTTTTTGGCCAGGCAGTGTATGTACTCAACTTCTGACCCTACCATCCGAATTTCACAGCAGGAATCGAGACTCTTCAGACCAGACCAAGTTTTTTCAATCTTTTGTTGTCCAATTTTGGTGAGCTCATGTAAATTGTATCCCCCTTTGCCTGTTGTTACCTGAAAGTAGTGGCACCTGGTGTGATCGTCTTCTGCTATAGCCCATCTGCTTTAAGGTTGGATGTGTTGCTCTTCTGCATACCTCAGTTGTAAAGAGTAGCCATTTGAGTTACTGTTGACTTTCTCTCAGCTCAAACCAGCCTGGTCATTCTCCTCTGACATCTGGCACCAACCAGGCATTTTTGATCCGCGAAAATGCCTGGTTGGCGCCGTCGCCTTACAGGTTCCAAAGTCCCCAGTTTGATCCCGACCTCGGACTCCACCTGTGTGGAGTTTGAATGTCCTCCCCTTGTAGTAATGTCCCCCCAAATAGTAAATGCGTTTATTTCTTTTTGGCTTTTCAAGGGCTTAAAGATGTTGGGCCAGTCCATTGCGTCGTCGTACTCAAGCATCCAGAAACTGGTCATCAGTCACTTACAGAGGTATGACTGGATCGTTGTGTACATTTGTTTGGGGTTGATTGTTACAGCACAGACACAGCATAGTATTAGTGTATTTGAAAGTAGGGTGTACATATTTTTGTCATGTGTTCACTCTGTGGTGAGTAACTTCTGAAATTGTCTCTCAGTGGCTCAGAGGCTCTCCTATATCACTTAAGTGAGGTGAAGGGCATGGCTTTGTGGAAGCAAAAGTTTCAGCCTCTCGGTCTGGACCCTACAGCAATAGAAGGTAAAACAGATATTTACTCTTTATAACACTGTAATAGCACCTAAGTTCACTTGTTCTTAAACGTTTTATCAATTGAGCTGTGCCCTAAAGCATTCATCGGTACAATAATAATAGCCACAGTATAGAAGTGCAGGCTATATATTGGGGTGGGCATTTGAAAGGACTTCACGATACAATATGCATGACAATACATTAGCCTTTAAGTATAAATGGCTATACAAAATTGAAATATGATTTTCACTCGGTATGTCCAAACGTTTCACCAGTAATGTACATTAACACTTCTTAGAGGCTAAACGTCCATTATATTTAAGGAATAATTCCTACTAAGTCTCAACATGTGCTGTAACTATGCATTTCTGAAATATCTTGTGTCTCTCTTAGATGCGATCACAGCCGTCGGCGCCTTCACCTTAAAGGCTAGTGAACTCTTACAGTGAGTGTTCATAAGACCTCCATATGAACAACTGTTAGACAGGTCTCCTTCAAATGAACTGTTCATAATGTACCTTTATTCTGTGCCCAGAGTGATTGATAAAAGCATGAAGAATTTTAAGGCCTTTTTCCGCTGGCTATATGTCGGTAAGTTTGAATCATGTGATTAATGGATGTAGTGCCATTTTATTCATTAAAAAGGAATTGTTTGAATTGTTTTGCTATTTAATGGTAATTTTATTTTCTCTCTGCTAAGCGATGCTTCGAATGTCAGAGGACCACGTCCCACCAGAGCTAAACAAGGTGAGAAAATATATGTTTGGAAATAGTGATACATGAAAATAGATTGCTAGGTTGCTCTCATCCACTGATTTTAACTGCCTGCATTAACAAAAGTGTTTTTGTTATGTTTTTTTTACAAAGACCAACGATTTTGTATTTAAACTTAATGGCATAGACGTATTTTATTTATATCTCTGAGGTAAAGATTATGCATGCTTGTTTATTATGCCATCTAATGCAATTGCATTTTTTAACACCACAGGGCAATACCAATACAGTGGGGCAAAAAAAGTATTTGGTCAGCCACTGATTGTGCAAGTTCTCCTACTTAGAAAGATGAGAGAGGTCTGTAATTTTCATCATAGGTACACTTCAACTATGAGAGACAAAATGAGAAAAGAAAATCCAGAAAATCACATTGTAGGATTTTTAAAGAATTTAATTGTAAATCATGGTGGAAAATAAGTATTTGGTCAACAACAAAAGTTCAACTCAATACTTTGTAACATAGCCTTTGTTGAACTTGCACAATCAGTGGCTGACTAAATACTTTTTTGCCCCACAGTGCATGTCTTGTTTTCAGCGAGACTCCTTTTAATTTCTGGAGACTAAAGATTGTTTTTGTTTACATTTTTATACAAGAAAAATACATGTTCTGAATTGTAATTTTTCAGAAATTAAATAGGAAAGTTTTCAGTCAATGTTATTCAAGATAGGGTGAAGCTACAAATGAGCATTCTTTTTTTTCTTTTTTTACAATTTAAAACCTGTTTTTTTAGCCATTTCTGTTCATTGCATGGGGTGAACGTTTTTCTTGTTTAAAACTTCAGGAATAAAAAAGGAATGTCTTTTATGCAGTGTAAAATCGATAATCATGTGAAAATCAAATTGAATTGTGAGCAGAGTGTATTGTTACACTCCTAGTAGGAACCGGCTGCTGCCTGTGGAGTTTGTATGTTCTCCCCATGCCAGTGTGGGTTTCTCATGTCATGCATTAGGTCAATTGGCATCCCTAAAAAGGACATGTGCGCATGCATGTGCCTGGCAATTGCCTGACCTGTGTGGCATTCCATTAATAATTATATTGTAATTTTGTTAATTGTGTCCCCAGATGACCCAGAAAGACCTGGCCTTCGTTGCTGATTTTCTCTCTGAGCATTTCAGTGCTGTAAGTGAATAAACGTAGCAAGCTTAAATCTTAATGCAGCCCCATTTCCCCACAGTTTAACTTTGTTTTTGTTTTTTTATGTCCTGACAGAATGAGGAGCTGTTTGATCGTAAAGGGAAGTACTTCAACGTGGAAAGAGTGGGGCAGGTGAGAATCATGTACTCTCCAGTCACCTGACCTATAATCCATCTAGCATTTATGGGGGCACAGTAACACGAAATGATTTTTGGAATAATGTGATATCATGCTGGGATGGATCCTCAGCACAAACTTGTGGTGTCCAAACTTTTATGCTAATTATATGTTTTGTAATGAGAACCATGAATAACAATGCAAAAAAGAAGCATTTTCTCTAGTAGTCTAAGACTGTTAACCCCCAAAGCATGTTTAGATAAAAAATGCTTTGTGGTTGCCCCAAGCTCTGTAAAACAAACAGATATACAAAAGCACTGACCTCCATTCCAAAATAGACAGCTTTATTACTTAATTTATTTCTTAACAGTCTTATAAATAATACTAAATTATAATAGGAAATAAAAATTTGGTTTAAATCTGGAAGATGTGGCCGTAAACAGCTGGTCACCTCAACAGCCAATCAACACTGCAGGTTCACAAGCAGAGGTGGGAGTTAAAGAGGTGAGGTCCGTCATTCACTCAAACACTCACTGCCTTATTGGTTGTGTGTTCACTTGCTCGGAAATTCACTTTTGGACTAGAAACTGTTCTAACTCGGTAGATGTGTTTAGAGACTTTTTGTGCAAGTTGCTTATGTTTCGCTACTTATTTGTAACAAGCTGTAATTGGTGCTCGTAAGTATATATGCCTCTCCTATTGCAAGTAGTACTTCCTTTGTGTCCCCCCCAACTACCTATATATTCTCTCTATAACTATATAAACTGGTTCATATTCATTCATTGAGTCTCTGTTTCATCTGGCTGATCTTCGTAATACTGTCTATCAATGCATTTTTGTCGAACAAAAGCATCAGGTTAGGGCTGCAACAGCGAATCGATAAAATCGATAATAATCGATAATTAAAAGTGTCGACAACGAATTTCATTATCGATTCGTTGTGTTGCATGATTTATGCGGCACTTGCGGTCAGCGCTGGAAAAAAAACACGAGCGATTGAACGCAGCGAGGCAGAGCCGACGGTTTTCAAATTTGTTAATAAAAAACATTCCGTCCACACAAGCACTGTTTAAACAAAAAACTTCGTCCACGTGAAAACAGAAAAACGCACACAGTCGCTGTCAAGAGCAATACCAAACCAGCAGTCCTATATGCCGGCGAAGTAGCTCACTCAACGACAACAGCAACGTCCTATGCATACGAACATTTTCTCGCCATTGTTCTTCAACAATCACTTTGTTTTCAAAGCTGTCCCACCAACGACAGGTTCGACCGGGTCTCGTCCAAAACCGGCAACGCTGGGGGCGGGAACTGCTTCGTGGGTGTGATGGATATAGTAGTGACCTCCGTAGCGCTTTCTGACGCCTCTGTTCTTCAGTGTAATGAAAAAGTAATAATTGTACATTTATTTGTAGATTTGTAACAAGTTTGGTCAACAGTGTTACAGCTGGCACTATTTTGGCTACGTCCGCTATTGCACAAAATCGCCTCATGTAAACAAAGGAGATACCGGCGCACAAATGACGTTACAAGCAAGAAACTCCGTTTTCCCCAGTCCAACAACAACGCTGAGTTTCTGAAAATCTTCACCCTGGAAGGAGTTTTTTTCTGTGACCTAAAACGCCGTTTTCGTGTGGACAAACAGTCAAACGCATAGAAAAAGCTACGTTTTCGTGTGGACAAGTCTCTAAAAAAGAGAGCCAGCTTTAGCCTGGAGCATGTTGACATGATAACATTTTTGGATTGCAATGCAAAGTTCCTAAAGAAAGGCAGTGAATGAGTTTGTATGTAGTGTTTGCATCAGAGATGCACTTATTTTTCTTTATTATATAATTTGTTATTTTAATTTATTAATGAATTTAATTTATTATTAATTGTAATTGTAATTTAATTTATTGTAAGCACTTATTTGCTCTGTTATTTAATGTTATATTTCTGAATAAAGACATGGAAAGTTTTTTTTTTGTTTTTTTTTAATCCGATTAATCGAAAAAATAATCGACCGATTAATCGATCATTAAAATAATCGTTAGTTGCAGCCCTACATCAGGTCTATTATACCATCTTTACAGCTTTTAGTAAAGGTTTTCCCTGGATAGGATTGTAATAGTACATGACTGAATTTTCTATAATTACAGGTAGTCCTCGGGTTACGACGGTCTCGAGTTACGACGTTTTGAGGTTACGACGCATCTCCCATTTACTGTATAAAGCCTTGTTTCCACTTAAGTGGTTTTGCGTCGTAAACGTCATAACGCGACCTTCGTGTTTGGTGTGCGCGGCGGAAGAATACACGGTTACGCGGCTTGTTTTTTGATAATTACTGTGTTAGGATAGGTGTTAGGATAGGATAAGTGCTTACAGTATGTTATTTACCTACAGTATGTACGTATGTTCTGACTTACACCGAAAATTGGTTTACGACGCCACCTAGGAACGGATCTGCGTCGTAAGTCGAGGACTTACTGTATTGTGAATTTCCGTAAATTAAAAAAAAAAAAAAAAAAAAGGTTTAGCATGTGTAGAAACTCCAGACACCGGGGCATTAGGGATGCTGTGTGGATGGTAGCGTTCCACTTGTTTTCAGCAGTATTTCTGACACATTTGCCAATCTTTTGTATGCACTTCTGTTATGAAAATATCCTTTATATATATATATAGTATAGTAGCCTAAATTGTATCTGTGAGTAGGGTAATATCTGGTCAATTGTGAATTGTGCGTACCTGTAGTTAATACAGTTTCAATTGAAAAATAGCATGCATTTTTTTTTAAATATACACATCTAATCACATATTTCATAATGTTCCGGCTTTAATGTTAATAGTCTGTATTTTGGCATTTTAAACACAGACAACAGGAGTTTCAGGAGAATTTTGTAATGCTCCTGTCCTTTTTCCTATAGTACCTAAAAGACGAAGATGAAGATCTGGTGTCTCCACCAAATATGGAGGGCAATCACTGGGTGACATTCGTTCAGCAGAGCACGCACCTTAAAGGTAAAGATCCGTTTAATAGTGTCGTATGTTGATGTATGAAAAATACATGTACAGTGGGGCAAAAAAGTCTAAGTCTCCGACTTAGAAATCCATTAAAATATTATCATGTCATTCATATTTTGACAGCCCAAATTCTTAAATAAATGTATTTGTTGAAGCGAGCAACGGTGTTACAGTTGGCTGAGGTTTGTGTTTGGGTGCTGTGAATGTGTCATTGTGGTACGTTTGCTTGTATGTGCTGTGATGCAGATAGCCCGTTGCTGTTCCCCACCTACCCACAAAAGTCTCTGCACTTTGTGAAGAGGCTGATGGAGGCCACCATTGACCTTTGTCTGGAAAAACCAGCCGTAAGTCTATAACCCATTTAAAAACACGAGCTTGGGCCACAAAATGGGACAGTTGCAAAATACTAATCTTTCAATGGTCCTAACAACAAATCGTTGGTCAGATATTTGACAAGAATCAGATATTTGACAAGAAGGTGTGAAAAAGTGTTTGCCCCCTTCCTGATTTTCTATTTTTTTGCATGTTTTTCACACTTAAGTGTTTCAGAACATCAAGCCAGTTTCAATATTAGTCAAAGACAACACAAGTAAACACAAAATGCAGTTTTTAAATGAAGGTGTTTATTATTAAGGGAGAAAAAAATCCAAACCTACAAGGCCCTGTGTGAAAAAGTGATTGCCCCCTGAACCTAATAACTGGTTGGGCCACCCTTAGCAGCAACAACTGCACCCAAGCGCTTGTGATAACTTGCACTGAGTCTTTTACAGCGTTGTGGAGGAATGTTGGCCACTCATCTTTGCAGAATTGTTGTAATTCAGCCACATGGAGAGTTTTCAGGCATGAACAGCCTCTTTGAGGTCATGCCACAGCATCTCAATAGGATTCAGGTCAGGACTTTGACTAGGCCACTCCAAAGTCTTCCATTTTGTTTTTTCTTCAAAGCCGTTCAGAGGTGTACGTGCTGGTGTGTTTTTTCTGGATCATGTGCTGCTGCAGACCCAAGTTCGTTTAAGCTTGAGGTCATGACGATGCGCGGACATTTCTCCTTCAGGATCTTGGTAGACAGCTGAAATTCATAGTCCATTTTTTATCACAGCAGGGCTCCCGGTCCTGAAAGCAGCAACAAACAAAACAGCCCCCCAGACCATCACACTACCACCACCATATTTACTGTTGCTATAATGTCCTTTTTCTGAAATGCTGTGTACTTTGACACCAGAGTGTAATGGGACCACACACCTTCCAAAGAGTTCAACTTTTGTTCTCGTTCAGTCCACAGAAATGTTTTCGCCAAAAGTCTTGGGGCTCTCAGGATGTTGTCTGGAAAATTGAGATGAGTTTTAATGTTCTTTTGCATCAGCAGTGGTGTTGGTCTGGAAACTCTGCCATGCAGACCATTTGTGCCCAGTCTCTTCTTATGGTGGCCGGCATGAACACTGAACCTTCCTTAAACTGAGCCAAGTGAGGCTTGCAGTTACTTTGGGATGTTGTTGGGGGGTCTTTTGTGGACCTCTGAATGAGTCGTCGCTGCGCTATTGGGGTAATTTGTTCGACCCGACACTCCTGGGAAGGTTCACCATTGTTCATGTACTTTGCCATTTGTGGATAATGGCTCTCGCTGGTGGGTTACTGGAGTCTCCAACGCTTTAGAAATGGCTTTATAACCCTTGTCCAGAACTGATAAGAATCTTCCAAGATTACTTTCTCTCAATTTTTCCTGAATTTCTTTGGATCTCGGTGTCTGATTGTGAACAGGTGTGGAAATAATCAGGCCTGGGTGTGGATAGGAGTGGACTCAGGTTTGTGATAAACCATAGTTAAGTTATGTTTTAACAAGGGGGGGGGGGGGGGCAATCACTTTTTCACACAGGGCATGTAGGTTTGGATTTTTTTCTCCCTTAATTGAAAACACCTTCATTTAAAAAAACTGCCCATTTTGTGTTTACTGTGTTGTCTTTGGACTAATTTTGAAATTGGTTGATGTTTCCGAAACACTTAAGGTGGACTGAACAGCCATCTTGTTACTAGCCATGTTTTGAATAGCAGCTAATACTAATGGCTGTCAGAATGATGCACTGCATGGTGCACCCAAAAGCTCACACACATGTCTACAAATATATAAAAATGAAAATTCAAAGCATCATAAAGTGAAAATATCAGGAAAAAAACTCATTCTGTTATCATACGTGCCAAAAATGTAGAATTTACTACACCGTAACAAATACACCAACATTACTCAGCAGTAATGGTGACAACCCTAATCTCGAAGTCTGCCCACTACTTGTAAGTGTGCTACTAAAAGTAATCAGATTATTGACTGACTCATTGTTGACCCGAGGCTTTCTCATTATCAGATGATAATCAGAAGATAATCAGAAGATTACTTTGCTGCCTGTAACTATGTTTATTGAACTACTGCCTCAGTCTTATTAACTGTTTTCTGATTACTCTGGACACTTAATTATATTCACTGGTTCTCCACACATTAGCAAGTGCACACGCTCGTGCTAATGCGTTCCTCAACTTTTCATCCTGTACAAATAGTTTTAATTGCATTGTTAAACCATTTCATTTTCTGCCTGTGTGTTACTGCTGTGTCCACTGTCAGTGCTTAATATTGATTGCGATTGTGTCCTGCGTGTATTTCTCAGGAGGTAATAGGGAGTTCAGTGAAGCAGGCTGTGTGTTTGCGTCTGTACTCTGTGCCTGAGAGGTAAACTGCATAGCTTTTGAACTCTATAGTGCTGATTATGTGATAGCATAGGTAAAGTTGAGCTGAAATATATGACTGTTTTTGGCAGTTCAGAGAAAATGCCAGAGCTGTTCGAGCTTCCATCACTGTGAGTACACCAACACTTACACTTCTAAATAACTGTCTACACTGTTGTTGCTATAGTTGTATGACATTGATCCAATCTTTGTTAGCCTGTGTATGTGATGTTTTGGAATTCTGAACTTAAATGGACTTAGCAGTAGGGTTAGGGCTTAATGATTGAAGAACTGTTTGCATTTAATACACACTCACCAGACACTTTATTTTGCCCCATTTTGCCTTCAGAACTGCCTTAGTTCTTTGTGGCAGATTCAATAAGGTTCTGGAAATATTCCTCAGAGACTTTGGTCCATATGGTCTTCATCGCATCACGTAGTTTCTGCAGATCCATGATCCAAATCTCCCGTTCCACCACGAACCAAGGTTGCTCTAATTGCAATCTGTGGAAGCCTTTTAAGTACAGTGAACTAATTTGAGATTTCTGACTTCCTGATGGATGTAGCGATCAGAAGATGGTGCGCTGTGGTCATAAAGGGATGCTCATGGTCAGCAACAATAATCGGGTAGACTGTGGCATTTAAACGATGCTCTACTGGTATTAAGGACACCATTACACCAGCACCAGCCTGAACTGTTGGTACAAGGCAGGATGAAATCCATGCTTTCATGATGTTTACACCAAATTCTGACCCGATCATCAGAATGTCACAGCAGAAATCGAGACTCATTAGACCAGACAACGTATTTCCAATCTTCCAAGCTTGGTGATCCAGTGTGGATTGTAGCCTCAGTTGCCTGTTCTTAGCTGACAGGAGTGGCACACAGTGTGGTGGTCTTTTGCTGTAACCTCTCTTAAGTAAAATGCCCAAAGTGTGTTGGCACCTCCAAAACCTGAGCTGTTTTGCACTGAGATGTTTCCATTGCAAATAAGCAGCACTTCCTGTTCACTGAATTAAACAGTGCAGACATTTCAGCTGACATGTTAGAATGGTATGAGCTTTTTGTACAGAATGTTATAATAGCTGAAAATAGGCTGAAATTGCAGATTAAAGCATTAGAATTAGTCTTATAATTTGGACATGTATTATATGCTAATTGTAATCCCTTCTTTGCATTTTTCCTGCAGATGGAATGATAAAAATGCCAGTATGCACTATGTGGTTTTCTGTATGCCAGATATCTCCCCTTCCAAAATCTACATCCTTAGGAGAGCAACGGATCGGGACAGGTTTGGGCTCTATCCATACTTTGTGTTTCATCATCTAAAAAAAACAAACACATTTTCAACCTAAGATTTAACAGGTTTACAAACGCTTTGAAAAATGTTTATAGAGTCAAACCATGTTCCTCTAATGTACAACGTTCCTGAAACTGTCTCTGATACCGAATATGGGCATTTGTATTTGTGTGTGTGTGTCAGAGTCAGAGTGAGTGTGGATAAATCCAAAGTATAACTTCTTATTGAAAGACATGAGGTAGAAAGTACAGGCAAAGCTTAGTTACATTGCTACACACTCAAAGCACTGTGAGGCTGATGGAGGGATGATGTTTGAGTTCTATCTTAAGTTTGCTTGTATGTTCTCAGATCTGTCATTAATGGCTTGGTGGCCATCGACTTAAACACTCCACTTAACTCCAGTATTGAGGATGAAGCACCGGTTTCTGAGCTCACGTACGTTTCTTTCAAAAGAAAATATCAGACTCGGCTAAACACAAGTCAGTCAGGTCAGATTTGCAACTGTATGTGTTTTTGTCTGCCTTGCAGTGATCGCTCCTGTGTCTGCCTTCATGCTCGTGTTTATGACGAAGAGACTTTGACCGTGGTGTTGCAGAGCCAGCAGGACAATGAGAACAGACTTCGCATCCTTGCCCAGCTTCCTCTCGGTCCTGCTCTTAGTTGTGTAGAGGACTTTAGCTGGGACCCCATGCAGAGGTACCATCCCCCTGAGGCACAGCTAAAGCCTTTATATTGACTAAAGACCTTGGTTTTTGCATGTGTAGCATTGCTTTATGTCAGTAGTGCAGCAACAAGGTTTAACCTAATCCAAGGCTAAGAGGCAGCAACAGCGTGGAAAGACTAAGGGATACACAAAGTTATCCAGGTTGTTTTACCAGAGCTCAAGCCATTATATGTAATATTGAATGTTATACTGGAGTCTCTATATTCTTTTAATACTGTATAACAGCTAAAATCAGCACAGGTCAGGTCTTTTTTCTTTCGTTATGTTATGTGTGCACATATATCACTGAACTTATTCTGTGTAAGTATACTACACCTTATCATTTCCATTATATAATAATTTTACATTATGTTTGGTATTACAAGATTCAATGTGAAAACATCACATGCTATTCCACATGTATTAAATGTTTAAAACTATCAAAATTGGCCATCAAAACATAAAAGAAAATCAGTAGAGGACCTCCCTGAATGACCTACATGTGTCTGGGCTAAGCTCTCAATCTCTTCACACCTTAGAAAAGACTGAGTTTGATTGAGGGGAAATCACCACCATTTGCTTCCAAAAGTTCCTTTTTTTTACTTTTACTAAAATTATAATATATGAATAATTAGTAATTTAAGCCTATATATAATTGAATATCATCTTTTGCTAGATCTATGATTAAATCTAATATTATTTATTAATAATTATATAATGTCTAATCAATGTAAAGTGAATTCTAAACTACCGGAAATTAAATTTTTTTAATTTTCTACTTTATTCTTGTCTGATGAAAAAACATCTTAATCTGGTCTTGGTCTTGGCCACTTCGTTTAGACTGAGACTCGACTACTAAAAGTCTTGGTCTTGACTCAGAGTTGATGTGTCCCGGTCTTGGTCTCGACTACAACACTGCTTAACGCTAAGTAATAACTTTGAAATACAGATAAGTTCCGTGTAACGACCATCCAATCATCATCAGTTCACTTTAATGCCCGAGGTCTTAACAATTACAACAAATTAAAATAGAAAAAAATCTGGACGTTGCAGGCATCACACAAAAGTATCAGTCGTTTCAATCACTCAACAATCACTCGGGTTTTCAGCAGTATCTCATTTACTTATTGTTTGCAAGCAGTTTTCTTGTGGAAATATTCCTTCTATTTATATTACAGTAGCATAAAAAGACTATGGTAATGACCATTTCGGTTAAACAGTCAAGTCAAGTCAGATCTATTTATATAGCACTTTTTACAATGGAGCATTGTCTCAAAGCAACTTTACAAGTTTAGATTATCTCCTAATAACTACGTCCATTCCCAAATTGAGCAAGCCTAGGGCAACAGTGGCAAGGAAAAACTCCCTGAGTGTTATAGGAAGAAACCTTTGGAGGACCAAGACTCAAAAAGGGACCCAACCACCTTGGGTGGCGTAGATGATACATCTAAGAGCGAAACTAAAGTCATGGAGTCAAAGTTTGAATAAAATGTGAAGTATGCACATGGCATTAAGTGGCCCGGGTATGGTGGGGCTGGAGCTGATGACGGAAGCAGCTTGAGTGGAGCTACAGCAGATGAACATCATGTGTGGGGCAGGAACCGGCACCGGAACACAGCTCTGAGAGAAAACAGAAAAAGCAATTAGTTATTGATTAAGAGCACAGTGTCTATTAACAATCACTGATGCCATGTGTAGCATGAGACCAGCATAGCAGCATAGCTAGAAAGAGGAGAACTGGTAGGAAACACAGCCAAGAGGGATCACATGAGACATTGGCAACCCCACGGGAGGCAGAAGACAGAACAGCACATACTTGTACTAATTTGAATAGTTGCAGTGCATTTTCAATGTTATTTTCCTTGATGTTGAGGATTATAGGGTGTAAATACAGCTGGAAAAGTAGATTTGAATGTTTGGTGTGTAATGGTACAGTAATGTGAAAATGTAAGGATTATTACAGGATATGCTGATTTTCTGTAAGCACAGGATACCAGTGACTTGAAAGTTTTTTGATAGCTTGATACGATATCTTACATGTGGCTTGATAAGCCCTTTGCAAATGCCATATACATCGGTTTCAAGCTGACTCTAGCTCTGTTCCAATGTGATCTTAGGCTGGATGAGCAGAGTGGTGGAATCCCTGTACGAGGGCTGACTTGGGGAAACATGAGCCGAGATCTAGAGAACATGAAAGCCCAGTTTGTAGCTGTTAACGGCATCCGTAAAGTGTCCTGTGTGGTAAGATGAAGCCTTTACTAATGCATTGATTTTGTACGTAGGCGTTGTAGACCTGAGAACATATTTCTAGAGTCTGTCTGGAGATAATGGGCTGCAGAATCCATCAGAGTTATAATGTAGAGCTAGAACTGCACAATTATTCAAAATAAAATTACATGTTCAATGTGACCATGTTATTAGGTAATAGAACAGGCTCTAAAGAGTAATCTTGTGTGAGGATCTTGTTAATAGTAACGATTAAGAGGATTGTCTTTTGACACAAGGGTGGACACGTCAGTACAAAAAATGGAATCGTGTGTCTGAACTATATGGGGTTTTTATTATTGAATTGAAATTTCTTATATCAATTACCAAAAACTGATCATCGGTGCCCTTCCATGCTATACATTTATTTGAGTTTGACTATGAACTCAACACACTAGAGTTGGTTTATTTAGAATTAGAACTGTGGTAGTTTAGCGGTTAAGTTATTGGCCTATGGACCAGAAGGTACAGGGATCAAATCCCACCTCTGCCAAGCTGCCACTTTTGGGACCTTCAGCAAGGCTCTGAACCCACAATTGCTTGGATTGTGAGATTGTATAAACTGTAAGCAGAGGTGCAAGAAGAGTACATGTTCTTTATTCAAGTAAAAGTGCTACTAATCTGTTAAAAATAGTCAAGTAAAAGTTGAAGTTTGGCTTATATATTTTACTCAAGTAGAAGTAAAAAATGTACTTAGAAAAAAGTGTAAAGTATTTATTTAAAAAGCCTTTTAACTTAATTTTTGAAACGGCACGTATTTTATTGAGGGCAAGAGGAACACATACATGATTCTGAGTATGCGCCTACAGAAAGAGATGGAACCACCGCGATTGCATCATTTTTGGAAACCTTGTACTCCTTGAAACCTTGGATTCCAGTTTTTGCTTCATTAGATTCCCGACTAAAATTGTTTAAATAAAAACAGAAAAGATAAAACAGACAAATAAATACATTCCGAAAAGCTAAAGTAACAAGGCTGTTTTGAAAGTGTAGTGAGTAAAAACTACGATTTTTATCTTTGAAATGTAGTGAGTAAATGTAACAAATATTAAGTCACAAAAATAATAAAGTACTGATATCTAAAAATATATCTAAGGACAGTAACGTCTACTTCGTTACCTACCACCTCTGGCTAAGGGTGTTTGCTAAGTGGCTAATAATTTGTTTTGGTAGAGTGACATAAAGAGTAAGTGCCATTATGGGAGGTTTGATCTCACAATAACTCGGACACAGTGTCCTAAATGTCTTAACGCTCTTGTTTTCCAAGGGTTTGTGCACTATAGATTGAATTATCAACAAATGTCGATAGCAATTGGAAGTAATTGGCAACTTCGATCATGGTATCAGTAGCACTGCTCGGCAACACCGGTAGATGGCGTAATTCACATAGTTATTCAGGTCCCAAGTTCACATTCACAGTTCACAAGTTTTTTGTACAGCCCCAAAACGGAGAACGGTAGCTTTTGAGCCAAATAGTAAGCATTTTGAAAAAAATTGAATCCATTTAGTCAAACTTATGTCAGGATAAATAAGGTGTTTCCGTGCAGTTCCTGTAAATCTTGATGTGTGTGTTTGTGTGCATTACAAACAGTCCCACAGAAATACAATGAAAAATATGAGAAAATCTCACTTAACTGTATTGTAGTAAATTTATTCAAATGAAAAAAGTAAACTATTTAACAAAACACCTATGTACTGTTTTAGTCCATATAGAAATTATTTTAAAGAAAATATGGTCTATGATTTGATCTAGGATTTCATTACAAACCATAACAAATTGAGTGGATACTTGGAAAAAAAAAGGCATATATGTATTATTATTTGGTATGTTCCACCTTTTTCCATAATGGCAGAGTGTACTTTGGTTGGCATGGACTCCACAAGCTTGTGCAAAATCTGATGGTTCATGTTATCCCAGCATGATTTCACAGTATTGCAAAGGGCGTCTTGTAATGTTACTGAATGCTGGACTTTCTCTGTCAGGTGCCTCCCATAAATGCTCATTGGTTTTTATGTCAGGGTGCATAACAGATACTAATGAATTCTGATACTGAATTGTTAATTGAATTCTGACTTATGCCGATTCTATGATTTGTAAAATAAAATGTATTAAATTTGAGAGAATTTTAAATAGAAGCATTTTCATTGTGGTCTCAAACTTTTGGCTCCCACTGTACACATTTACATTTGTCATTTAGCAGATGTCCTTATCCAGGGCGAATTGCAATTGACTTACAATTAACAACCCAAACAATTGTGGGTTAAGGGTCTTGCTCAAGGACCCAACAGTGGTAGCTTGGCAGAGGTGGGATCTGAACCCTGGACCTTTTGGCCCAGTCCATACCTTAACCGCTTAGGCCTACCACAGTCCCATTCCCTCAGTCCTGTACACATGATCCATAGTAAGTACCCATAATATTCTAATATATTTGATTAATTTGGTTTCTTTTCAACCAGCTAAGTTTTTCTAACCTGGCGTACATCCGCGTTCTTTGAGATGGATTGTGGAGGATGAGGAAGATGAAGAGCGGGCGATGAGTCCCAGGACGTCAGCTGCGGACCAGGACTGACTGTCAGGACATATAACCATCAGGGAGAGGCCGGGCAATTGAAGAGTAGAGGGGGGGTAGAACAAGCATGTGAGGAGATGGGGGAGGGAACAGGGGACACTCTGGACCAAACCTCAAGGGTCATATACACTTATTAGCCTTGTCACTGTTGTCAGCCTCTCTCAGATATTCTGTGGTTTAAGTCTTTTGTAATAATGTACATCTTACCAAAACAAGTTTTCACATTTTTGAGAATAAAGTGCCAGCTTAGACGTGTCTGTCCATGTTTCATACTTATAGAATGCTGAAAGTCCCTGGGTAGTAATCCATTATCCCTTATGTTGTCTTAAAGCCTCAAAATGAACCATCACTATGTTTACCACAGAGGAAAAAAACCCTAACCGCATCTATTTTATAATTGAACTTGATGACTTTTGTAAATTGACCAGAAAAATAGAAAAAAAAAAAAACCTGAAACAGTTGTCCGTTTACATTTGTAAATGAAGCCTTGTGCAACCACCAATTCAAAGATTTGTCTTGATAAGTGTTAATCAGTTGGAATCAAGCTCTTCAGAGTCCTCTTCAGGGCATTTACATGACATGTTTCAGCATTTAGAGCGACGCCCTTAGCCAAGCAAACCTACAGATGGTTTGTAATGCTAGTTCATATAAGCAGATAATCCAGAACACAATCCATAAATACTGATAGAATTTGGATGTAAGGTAAAATCACAAACAAACCAACACTTTTTAAAAATTATATTGGGTATTAATTATCCAAGTGCATTTTCAGCCTTCACTTAAGTGCTGAGTGAGAGGTGTGTGTTTTTAGTTGCTGTTTGAAGACCAGACACGCAGCCATTCCGACATCCAGTGGAAGTTCATTCCACCACCTGGGTGCCAGCACATAGAAGAGTACTGATGCTTGTTGTCCTTTAATCTTGTGGAGTGGGTCCAGTTGAGCCAAGCTTGTGTGTCAAAGGGTACGAGGTACACAGCAGGATTTGATTAGAGCCTTTCGGTAAGACAATGCTGGTCTGTTTTTGGCTTGTAGGCCAGCATCAAGTCAAGTCAGATTTGTTTATATAGCACTTTTTGCAATGGATCATTGTCTCAAAGCTACTTAACAGTTCTAGATTATCTTCTAATATCTAGGGTCATCCCAAATTGAGGAAATACTCCCTAAACACTATGAGGAAGACACCTTGAGAGGACCAAGACTCAAAACGGGACCCATCGTCCTTGGGAGTCGTAGATGATAAATGTAAAAATGAAACTAATTTCTCTAAACAAATAAGTCTGTATTAATAATTGAAAAAAAAACAATTCAAATATGCATTTCAGAATTATTTAGTCCAGTACACAGAGTCACTTTAGGATCTTGAGTCCACGGCAGAAAAGTCCTTGGCGTCATGTTGTCCCCAGCCAAACGGAGGAAGTGTGCCCTGTGGTGTGGCTGATGTGTGTGGTGTGGTTGGAGCTGATGACGGAAACAACTCTACTGTAGGTAGAGTAAGCAGGACATCTTAGTTTGTGGCCCTGGAACTGGTACCGGAACACAAGCTCCGAGGGGAAAAGAGAAAATGTAGTTAGTTAATGATTAAGAGCACAGAGTCTGTTAACAACCACTGATGCCATGTGTATCATGAGAGTTTGGCAGCATTAGCTATAGCAGCATAGCTAGAAAGAGGAGAACCAGAAGGTAACACAGCCAAGAGGGATCACATGAGACATCAGCAACCCACCTCCCAACAAAACTCTTTGACTATGAACCCCCAGCTCTGCTCTTAATTTAAGGCAAGGATGCACAAGTCAAGATCAAGAGGACCAATGCCCAGTCTAGCCACCAGACATTGTCAGCCAAAGGTTTTGAATCTGATGTGGGCAGCTGCAGGGAGCCAATGAAGAAAATACGCTAGTGGGATGAGAAAACCATGAAAATTGAAAACCAGATCTGCTGCCGCATTCTGAATCAGTTTTGAATCACAGTCTGATGGAACGCATGGAAGACCATCAAAGATGGTCCTTACATCGATTTGCATTAGTTTTTTCCCTGTAAAGGGAAAAGTAAACCCAGATTATCTCTGCAATATATAGAGTGACCAGACCATTACCTTATTTAGCTGTTTTCCATTCATTTGTCACCTGCCTGTATTCATCAGCTACAAAGACCAATGGGAGTTAAGGTTCTACCTCAATAAATGTCCTGCTCCCTACGTAGATGCACTACATGTGCTTTGAGTTAACGGTTACCCATGCTACGTAGTGCACTCTGTGTCTGATTAAAAGAAATTTGGGATTGAATCAGCCAGTGCAGCTCCTAGTGGCTGTCTCCTAAAAATTGGATGCTGTAATTGTATTCCTTTTGCCCTTTTCTCAAAGTTAAACTACGCCCTTGTGTATATACCTTATTTAGAAAAAGAATCATTTTGTTGTTGCCCACCCGAATAATTCAAATGCCCACCCAAAGATGACGTCCTAGCAACGCCTCTGTTGTCCTGATGAAAGGGTGAGACTGTAGAAAGGCGCGTTCACGCTAGGCGTCGCTCCCATAGCGTGCTCGTTCACGTCATGCGTGATGACGACGGAGTTCGGCTTTCTTCGGTTTCCCCCAGATAAGTGACTGTTGGACGGGAAAGATGGCGACGGAGGCGCTAGTGGCAGTAACTATTACGGGAAGATGACGACCATAAGCACAGTAACTAACTTTAGAGCTGAGTTGTCGGTCTTGTGAACTCAAGGGAGTTACAGAGAAACAACCGAGCAACTTGTAAACTCGGTGGAGGTTTATTAGATAAGTAGTAGTTTGCCCGTGGGCTGCTAGTGTTCGCTTCGCCGAATGGAGGATATCAACTCGAACATAAACGCGGACTTGGAGGTGCGGAAGCTGCAGGACCTCGTGAAGAAACTCGAGCAGCAGAACGAGCAGTTGAGGAGCCGCTCCGCTCTGCTGTCCTCGACCGGCGGCATGGCGGCGAACACCAGACCCCTGAGCGCCGGCTACGACTCTCCGTTGTCGGCGGGAGCGGCGCCGGGGCTGGCGGGCTTTACCGGGGCGGGGTTCGGCGTTATGCGGGCTTTCGGAGCGGCGCCCGTGGAGAACTCGCGCTGTCTGAGCCCCAGACGCTCTTATCACGGGAGCTACGGAGCCGTGTACGACAGTGACAATTCTCCCACTCCCATGCACACGCAGTATTACAGAGATTCAGTGGATTACGATGACAGAGAGACTTCGGTCCTGGATGAGGTGGAGATCCTCGATCTCGAAGATATGGACTGTCTGAACGAGGACGATGACAGCTGGTGAGTAAGACAGCCGGTTACAGTGTTAAGGAGTGTGAGGTTGTTGAAGCCTCGCGCACTTAATGGTTTTGAGTTTGACATATTGACAGGCCAGGGCAGATGCTTCCCCCATGCAGAAGGTGCCCAAAAATTACACTCAGACCCGGTGATCGATGCGTCTGTGATACTAGTGACTAGTCCTGGATTTCTAATTTACATTTTGTATGTTAGCTGCTCTGAATATCATGTCTTACAGAATGGGGTGCGATATGTTTCAACTGGGGATCAACTGAGATCTGAATACGATTCAACGTGCAACAGATTGCCAGAAACAGGCCTTGGCTGTATCGTATAGTTTTAGTTTTCTTTCCTCTTTTGGATCAGCAGTTTAGTTTCAGCTCAGTCTCAGCCATTCATTGTTGTTTTGTGATAATGTAGGGTCTTTCATTCATACTCAACCATATAGGGTCCAGAGACGTCAGGAGGTCACCAGGTGTGCCAGACTGGCCCTACAGGCAACAGTGGAGTCCCTCTGATGTACACACAGGAGCGTGGTCTGAACTCTCAAATCAATGTTTTTATCACTGCCAGATGGGACCATGAAGAAGGCAAAGAAATACAACCTAATCCAAGTGCTCCAGCACACATTCCTTTACTTGGTAACCCAGGTGGATGATGTCAGAGTAGTATAAAAGTGCTTCCAAGAGTGGTTTGTTAGCATTTGGGGACTGTGGTAACCCAGTAGTTAAGGTACTGGACTTCTGACAAGAATGTCCAAGTTTCAAGTCCCCCTCTGAGTGTGACGCTTGTCCCACAATTGCTTTGATTTTATCTTCTAAGACCTGTAACAGTTGTAAATCAATCTGGATAAGAGCGTCTGCTAAAGAACTTCATGTAGTTGTAATCGTTGGCGCTTTGGGCCTGCTGTCATTACTCACTGCAGCGTAAGCACTGCACACTACCAAACTTGGAATGTTTACAACAGGGAGTCCAGCCCTTCACTCTCAGGGAAAGACCGAGGCAGTAGATAACATGGAAAACTATTATTAGGTAGCCTCTCATCAGATGACTTGGTCAAAATAGTCTGTCATGAAGACTGGCCCATCCTAAAGAAGACTGACTCCAGAAAAAAAAACAGGTGTCCAACAATAAAGGGCAGGGAGAGGTCGCAGCTGGTTGTCGTCACTTGAGGTCTCTCAAAAGTGGTTTGTTGACTCCTTATGGTTTTCTTATGGCCCCCTCTGCAGATAAATCTGAGCTTTTACTTAAGGTCATTCATAGACGCAGGTTACTGAGTAAACATGTGGTGCTGAGGTGTTGACCTAATCTAAAATAGTTCCACCACTTAAAGTCACTGTGTGCTGCTCTGTTAAACAGACATAATTCAAATTAGGATGGGTTGTAAATATAGAGGAGCAGCATTGTCAATTTGGCTCAGAAATTAAAATGAGCGATTGCATCTTCTGTCTATCTGTGAAATTTGAATGAAGTTCAAATTCAAATATATATGCACTCATTGGTTATTAGCCTCTTTATTTCTACACCCACTGCCAATTTTATCAGCTCCACTTACAATATAGAAGCACTTTGTAGTTCTACGATTACAGACAATTAGTCCCATTTACTAGGACTAGTACAGGACCAGCACTGGTCAGGTTCTTTTGGGTGGTGGATCATTCTCAGGACTGAAGTGGCACTGATGTGGTTGTTGTGTGTAGTGTGTGTTGCACTGGTATGATTGGACCAGACACAGCAGTCCTGCTGGAGTTTTAAACCACCTCAGTGTCACTGCTGGACTGAAAATAGTCCATCAGCCACAAAAGTCCAGCCACCAGCATCCTGTGAGGACTGATGAAGGATTAGAGAATGATTAACACAGACTGTGCAACAACAGATGAACTACTGTCTCTGACTTTACATCGACAAGGTGGAGCAATATGGTACAGTATAGTCGCCACAGTGTTTTAATACTCCAGCAGCACTGCTGTGTCTGATCCAAACATGGCATAGGCTTTTTTTGGACCGTTGACACAAGGACAGCATTTTTCCAAGCTTCTGTTGTCCAGTTTTGGTGAGCCTGTGCAAATTGTAGTCTCAGTTGTCTGTCCTTAGCAGACAGGAGTGGCACCCGGTGTGGTCTTCTGCTGCTGTAGCCCATCTGCTTCAAAGTTTGACCAGTTGTGCATTCAGAAATGCTCTTCTGCATACCTTGGTTGTAACATTATTAGAGTTATATATAGAGAGTTACTGCTGCCTTTCTATCAGCTCAAACCAGTCTGGCCATTCTCCTCTGATCTCTTTCGTCAACAAGGCATTTCTGTCCAGAGAACTACCATCACTGGATATTTTCTCTCTTTCAGATTATTCTCTGTAAATCCTAGAGATGGCTGTGCATGAAATCCCAGTAGATCAGCAGTTTCTGAAATACTCAGTCCAGCCCGTCTAGCACCAACAACCATGCAACATTCAAAGTTAATCACTTAAATCATCTTTCTTCCCCATTCTGATGCTCGGTTTGAACTTCAGCAGGTTGTCATGCTGAAGTTGCCAGCTGCCATGTGATTGGCTGATTATGTATTTACATTTGCTGTAAACAGCAGTTGAACAGGTGTACCTAATATAGTGGCAAGTGAGTGTATATTTAAAGCTGTAACAGTAAGTGATAATTTAGTAATATGAGAGCAGTGGACAAATGTTCAAAAAACTCACAGCATTATCATTTTTAATAGTTATTATAATTATTATCAATGGAATTACAACTTGGGAAATGCTGAGTGATTGTTCACAGAAACCAAATTAGATCTAGATAATGTGGGTTAACTGGTTGTTCCAAATTTTCAACGCGCACTCCCTTCACTTTCGTTATCGGGCACATGTCTTTCCTCATGAATGCTGTTTGTTTTTATTATTGTTTGTTGCTCTGAAGCTGGGACCGCCTGTGTTGTAGCTGGGGTGCAGAAAGCCATTAGTTAAGGGTGTTTCACCACCAAAATCGCTCTCGTCGAAAAACTTTGGATTGCTTTGTCTTCAGGTGTCGCTATAAATGCTCAGTGGGGTTTACAGTGGTGCTTGATTGTTTGTGAACCCTTTAGAATTTTCTATATTTCTGCGTAAATATGACCTGAAACAACATCCAATTTTCACATAAGTTTTAAAGGTAGATAAAGAGAACCCAGTTAAACAAATGAGACAAAAATATTATACTTGGTCATTTATTTATTGAGGAATATGATCCAATATTACTTATTAGTAAGTGGCAAAAGTATGTGACCCTCTAGGATTAGCAATTAATTTGAAGGTGAAATTAGAGTCAGGTGTTTTCAATCAATAGGATGACAATCTGAAAGTCTGTTCCTCACAACACGTTTGTGGAAATGTATCATGGCATGAACAAAGGAGATTTCTGAGGACCTCAGAAAAAATGTTGATGCTCATTAGGCTGGAAAAGGTTACAAAACCATCTCTAAAGAGTTTGGCCTCCACCAATCCACAGTCAGACAGATTGTGTACAAATGGAGGAAATTCAAGACCGTTGTGACCCTCCCCAGGAGTGGCCGACCAACAAAGATCACTCCAAAGAGCAAGGCGTGTAATAGTTGGTGAGGTCACAAGGACCCCAGGGTAACTTCTAAGCAACTGAAGACCTCTCTCACATTGGCTAATGTTAATGTTCATGAGTCCACCATCAGAAGAACACTGAACAACAATGGTGTGCATGGCAGGGTTGCAAGGAGAAAGCCACTGCTCTCCAAAAAGAACATTGCTGCTCATCTGCAGTTTGCTAAAGATCACGTGGACAAGCCAGAAGACTATTGGAAGAATATTTTGTGGATGAATGAGACCAAAATAGAACTTTTTAGGTTTAAAAGAAAAGTGTTATGTTTGGAGAAAGGAAAACACTGCATTCCAGCATATGAACCTTATCCCATCTGTGAAACATGGTGGTGGTAGTATCATGGTTTGGGCCTGTTTTGCTGCATCTGGCTCAGGACGGCTTGCCGTTCTTGATGGAACAATTAATTCTGAATGATATCAGAGAATTCTAAAGGAAAATGTCAGGACATCTGTCCATGAACTGAATCTCAAGAGAAGGTGGGTCATGCAGCAAAACAACGACCCTAAGCACACAAGTCGTTCTACCAAAGAATGGTACAGAAGAATAAAGTTCATGTTTTGGAATGGCCAAGTCAAAGTCCTGACCTTAATCCAATCAAAATGTTGTGGAAGGACCTGAAGCGAGCAGCTAATGTGAGGAAACCCACCAACATCCCAGAGCTGAAGCTGTTCTGTACGGAGGAATGAGCTAAAATTCCTCCAAGCCGGTGTGCAGGACTGATCAACAGTTACAGGAAACGTTTAGTTGCAGTTATT
The DNA here is from genome assembly GCA_025084515.1 of Ancistrus triradiatus. NCBI lineage: Eukaryota > Metazoa > Chordata > Actinopteri > Siluriformes > Loricariidae > Ancistrus > Ancistrus triradiatus. The sequence goes on along the minus strand of JAJAGP010000213.1, from coordinate 148,812 downwards.
GCTGCACGGGGGGGGTCACATCAGATACTGAAAGCAAAGGTTCACATACTTTTGCCACTCACTAATATGTTATATTTTATCATTTTCCTCAATAAATAAATGACCAAGTATAATATTTTTGTCTCATTTGTTTTACTGGGTTCTCTTTATCTACTTTTAGGACTTGTGTGAAAATCTGATGATGTTTTAGGTCATTTTTTATGCAAAAATCTACAGGGTTCACAAACTTTCAAGCACCACTTCTATGATAGTCAGCACTTTCTTGATCTTTTTTTGGTCTTCAAGTAGTTGTTGCAAAGCTTTGTGGAGTGTTTTGGGCCATTTTCCGGTTGCATTATGAATCCTCCTCCAAATCTGAACAAGCATTTTCACTTGTAGGCTCCCACTCATCATCATTGTGTTTCGAGTGTAACTATTTTACATTGTTTACTAGCAGTTAAGCTACTTAGGACAAAGCGTGTAGCGATACCTGTCGTTTTGAATAGTTCTCAAGATGACATTTTCTCCCATTAAACATGATTTTGCTATCTAACAAATAGAATCTACATTTACCCGTCACTGAACAATGACCATGACTTGTTCCATTCAGAAACTCAACCAGCTTCTGGTTGTGGGTTTTTTCTTTGTATTCTTTGTTGTGATCTTGATTTCCATTAGTCTCATGAACTTCTGACAGTACAACCACAAAACCCCAAGTGATTCCTGCGCCCCTTGATAGAAAACGCTGCCTTAGACTAGCGTGTGCGACTTGTGCTGACTGTATTTTTAGAAAACTTTACACATTTTTTCCAGCCTAGCTAGTAATAGTTCTGAATTATGAACACATTTGGGTAGATTTGGACAGAAGCAGAAAGGAATCTGAAGGGAAATGTGGAAAATCCCTGCAGCAGCTGGACAGCTGTGGTTGGGACTTGTGAGGACTTGACAGTGAGATCATCAGTGAGATCATTGAAATTGGAAGCCTTTCCCTGTCCGATGGAAGGGAGTCATATTATGGGCTTTCAAATCACTTTTTTGCGTTTTCCGGTAGTTATTCCGTTCTCATCTTTGCCGTTGCCGGCCTTGGCCCCGCATTTTTGCCCCATCCCCCCCTGTTTATAATTCCTTTTTAATCCTCTGCGTATCCCTACTCCTCACCTTTTTTCCAGCCTAGCTAGTAATAGTTCTGAATTATGAACACATTTGGGTAGATTTGGACAGAAGCAGAAAGGAATCTGAAGGGAAATGTGGAAAATCCCTGCAGCAGCTGGACAGCTGTGGTTGGGACTTGTGAGGACTTGACAGTGAGATCATCAGTGAGATCATTGAAATTGGAAGCCTTTCCTGTCAGATGGAAGGGAGTCATATTATGGGGCAAATCACTTTTCAGGTTTCAGGAGTTATTGACACCCCTGGTTAAATGGGGGTACGTTTTAAATGGTGCTTTAAGATTTTTTACATATCACCCATCCCTAGTCAGCAATATGACATTCTTAGCATTTAACAAATTGTCTCTAGCACACTCGCTGTCGGTAGCGGGATTAGACCAAATGTCTGTCTCTCTTACTAAGTCATGCTCTAATCCTGAATTACCGTCACATAGGATTACAAACAGACAAGTGCTATATTTGTACCAGAAATGCTGCTGTAATCAAAAATATTTCTCTGTTTGCTTCAGCTCCTCAGCTAAGGATATTGGGTCTTGTATTCAGTCATGCTGAAGTGGATACGTTTTGTTGCTGTCTGTTGGATTATGGCATGAATAGCCTTTTGAAGATGCAGGCTTAAAATATTAGTCATTTTTCCAGGCCTGTTGATTGGTTGCTGTATAACACTGTTTCTATGGATATAACTTCTCTCTCTCAAACTTTCACAGAATAGGGCATATGTGAACACTCCCCACAGACAAAAGTACTGCAATGTACTGGGTCCTGACATGGTATAATTGATGATTACTGGTCAGCTTGTGTTAACAGAAGCTCATACCATTTTTGGTCAAGAAAAAGTGATCGCCATTAAGGCTGGTGATTAATATAGTTATGTTTGTGAGGATACAACTAGTATGTGGACAGGATTTGTCTAGTAATGAGGGTGATGTCATGTTTATAACAGGTCAGCAAGTTGGACTTGATAATTGAAAGGGTACCTGTCAGTAGCATGTGGAATTATTAGGTTTTAACCTGGATATATAGGAATACAATAGTTTGATAGATTTGTCCCCTGTTTGATTGGGCTTTGTAGTTGTATAGTATTATTATAATTATTAAACATTTCCATGTCAGCCATACACTTGCATTTGGCGAGAGGGTATGGTGGCATCCCGAGGTGACTGTACTTTTATTTTTATTATTATTGTTATATTTTTCAATAAAAAACATGAAAACTTTGCTTACTTGGGACACCAAAAAATATAAATACGTGTAGTGTGTTATAGGGATGCACTGATCCGATATTAGGATCTGATATTGGTCCTGATATTAACAGAATTAGCTGGATCAGATATCGGAAAATTAAACCGATCCATGGGACCGATCCATTCACTTTAATTTTGCGACACATGTTGCAAGCAGTGGTGGTTAAACTGCAAAATGCATCATATAATATTTGAAATTAATAATATACATATATAGTTTAAGTTGTTTGACTCGTTTTTTTTATTTTGAATTTGAATGCTGTGCCAAAGTCCTGCACAATTTTTTATTTTGGTGACAAATAAATTGGAATTTAGTACATTTATATCTGTTAGTTGTATTTTGTTTTACAAAGTTAGTAAAATAATGTTTAAGTCAGTAATGATGCCTTAATTCTCTCCCACATGGTTACGTATATGGTTTTTACCTGGTATTGCTTTCATACATGTTTATTTTAGGTCAAATTAATGTTTTCAGAATGCCGAGTCTGTTAAAATGACGTACATAGTCTTATCGGAATAAATGACAAAGGCATACTGCTTCTGAAATACCTTATTACCTCGTTTCCTATACATTTACAAAACTAATACTATCTGCAAGCAATATAGGAGGGATTTAGAACTGAAGAAGCAGGTGGGTTGAGAACAAGCTCTCTTAAGCCAGGCATAGTCTGTAATATGACAAATTATAGTCTAAGGGAATCAGTTCCCTGAGATACAGTAATATTTCCGCAGAGATAAAGCAACTGATAAACAAACTGGACCATTTGGAAATATAAATTCCACCAAATTCACTGTACAGGTTTGTGTTGTTTAATGTCTGCATTATGTTCTGTGAAACAGGACGTTGATTGCAATGGACATTGATCAGACATTACCAGTCATGTAGACTTTTTAGGCTACTGTACCAGAGGCAAGATGCATTCAGTTACTAAGTATTATCGTTTAGATACTTTGCACATAGTGCTTTACAGGTACTCCCGTTTTATGATGGCCGAATCCGATAATAAACATAAGCAGAAATTGTACTCGGGCAAGCAATGCGCACTACTATACTGTCGAGCACTGTGACGAGGAAGTAGGGAGTCACGTGGTGGGAGTGATGAGCACTGGGAAATGTAGTGAGCAACAGCCATGCAAACACTTATTATAAAATAAGCTTTATGTTAATGATTTTGGAAGCTATAGTCTAATGTAAGTGTTTTAAGCACATTTAAGGTACGACATGCACTCATCAGTGTGTGACATAAGAAGTCACAAGGCGGGAGTGATGAGCGTTGGGAAATGTAGTGAGGAAAAGTCGCAGTCGTGTGTTAAGGTAGGCTACACTATGATATAGAGAGCATATATTAAACTCCTCACTATACGATAAATTCAACTTACGATGGGTTTGACGGAGCATATCCGCATCGTAAATTGGGACTACCTGTATTTCAAACTAAAATATTAAACACAATACAAAAACATTTAGTAGTGTACAGATACTGACATATTTTGATTTCTTTTTATAATTGAGTCTAATTTTTAAGACTTTGCCCATTAAAGCAAACGGACATTAAATGGCACTTTGGGATTTGTTCAGCGTACAGGTAAAAATGTGTCCTAAGTTTAAAATGTCTGCATTATTACAGCGACACGTCTGTTGTTTTTGGCAGGTTGTATGAGGCAAAGCCGAACAGCCCTCTCCAGAAAGCTCTCAGCCCTATTGTGTGGTGCAGGCAAGCCTTGGACAACCCCAGCCCTGACATGGAGTCAGCCAAACGCTCCCTCCTCCACAGACTCGACCTCACCATGTCAGGTACAGCATGCATGGGCACAGAGATCTGTCATCCATTGTTTTCCTTCTCTTTTCAGCCGACTACTTCAGCTGCGCATTAATTCATTTTCTCCTTTGCCTGCTTGTTACATTTCCCTGTCTAGCAGATTCTCATACCTCGTCTTCACCTTTACTCTGGCTCTCTTGTCCTCTGTCGTCCCTTCTCCCTCACGGCAGTATTGTAGCCTGTCCTCGTCTTAGATAGCTTGCTCATCCGGTGGTGGGTGTGCTCATGTTAATTATAGGGAAAGCTGAGTTCTTAGTATCAGAGTGTTTGTCCTGGTGGTGCCATTTTTACTCGGGTATGTTCATGTGACTCTTGATTTGAGCAACACATCTTAACAGTACTGGATGTCTACTGCATAGACACGTGCTTTAGTCCACGAGAGCTGGGTTTATTACCTTGATCTTTTTAATGTCCCACAATTAAACCAAAAATGTATTACCCATTCAAGAGTACAGTGTGGCATTCTGACAGACCTGGGTCACAAGGCCTGAACCTACCACCGTACAATACATTTAAAAATACATATATAGTTCACACCCTTGGTAATGTTACGTCTTTTGTAGATTTGCTAAATAGAACCAAGTTAACATGACTTTTATAGGGAACCATCTAAAATGGGACATTTCTACAAATTTACCATTAGGTTGGATACTCCATTGTTTTAGCACTGGTATATTGACTGTATTTAATTATTTCTTTGTCTTTTTTTATTAGAATACAACCAGAACATACAGGAAATCTGTATGCAGTATTAAAAAAGCTGAAAAAAAACACAAACAGCTGTAGACTGCAAGTATTTGGTGTGACCTCCCCTTACACTTGAGTAATAGAAGCATCTGGCAGCTTCATCGGGATGCCAAGTTGAGATTTTTCCTGTTTGAAGAAGCTTGATCAGGAGGGGTCTTTTTTGGAGGGGTATCAGCCAAGAAACCACGTTTTGGGGATGGGAACAGGGTGAAAAGGCTGAGATATGCTAAAGCTCCCAAAGAGTAGAATGAAAATCAGTGGGAAAGAGTATTATGGAGTGACAAATCCAAGTCTGAAACTCTGGGTCCAGTTGTCGACAATATGTTATATATGGTCATTATAGCATTGGTAAAGCAAAAAATCCAGTGGTGGCCTAAGACTTTTGCACAGTACTGTATAAAAGCTTTGGCACATTTCGTTAAGTTCTGAGAAATGCATCGATGGCCTTAATCCAAGTTGAGTGTAAACAAAAGCAGAGCTTAATAATTTTGTGACCATGCAAGATTCCTCATCAGCCATGGGCTCCTAAACAGCTGACTGATCAATAATAAATGAATTAATAAAGACAATTGGATCTTAAAAAATGGATAAGGCAATAAAAAGATATCTTAATGGTTCCTGTTTGCAGTTTCCACTGTCTATCGAACAGAAATGTTTCTATATGCTGTAAGTTCTAATTCTTAGACTGTAAGTCCATTGGAATCGGTCAGTCATATGTTTAAAAAAACGAATCGGCCAAGAAAATTGTAATCGGTGTATCTCTAAATAAAAAAGAATGCTTCCCAGTTTGATGCTGCAAGCAAAGCATAGTGTTTCTTTTATTCCAGACGCTCTTATAGCTTTCTTTCACACCCATACAGGCGGTGTGAGAGCCACCTTTTTCAAAAAGTTGACAAAAAACAACAACTTTTGTCTTCCTTGTTAGGATACTCCCTACAAATTTTGCAGAACATTTTGGGATAACATCGGCCCATGAAAGTGGAGTTTTCCCTGAGGGAGTTAAGCTGGAGAGACTGTTTGCTTTGGCATTTCCTGCTTGCCTCGGCATGATGTCGTTTTTAACAGATAATATCATTGGTTTGTTTTGACTGGACGTGCGAAAGGGTAACACAATTTTCTGCATGAAGAGGGGTTAAATATTCAAGTGAATATTTCCCAACAACGCGTTTTATGGGTCCCGGCATTCGGGAATCATTATCAGTTGTTGAAGCCCCCCCCTATCCAGATCGACTTACAATTGGTACAGTCTTACAATCCAAGCAATTGTGGGTTAGTGCCTTGCTCAAGGACCCAACAGTGGCTGCTTGGCAGAGGTGGGATTTGAACCCTGGACCTTCTGTCCAGTATCTTAACCGCTAGGCTACCACAGTCCAATTGTCCAATTGAATAGTTGTCTTGAGCCAGTTTAGGCACCATGTTTCAAAGCTGACTGACCGATTGCATCACCTTTACTGAGCTTGGCGGTGTTCCAAATAACTTGGTCTGGACCAAAGGTGCCTTTACTGTGCCACATTGTGCTCACTCACTGCAGCTTTGGAATGGGTTCACAGAGACCTTCAGCCAGATGGGTTTGGTTGGCTGAGGTCATCGTCCTGGCTCGTGCATTTCATTATCTGCCATCCATGTTTCCACTTCAATTTCTTGAAGCGGAAGAAGACGGTATGCGTTGACTTGCTTCATACTTGTCCACTGTAATTGCACTGTATGTAAATCTACAGTCTAGTGAATATCTACATAACATACAAAACCCTTTTTGGATTTAGTGATGAGGGAATGAATTCACTGTATTCCTTTGTTTCAGTGGCTTGCTAAAGCTACTGAGCTGTATGTCCTTCAGTGTGTGAGAAATGCATTGGGGTCTAGTATGAGTATCAGTTTTTAATTCTTCCATTATTAAAATGTCTACTATAGCTGTGTAAGGAGGCTAAGCTTAACTCTAGGTTGTCTGCGTCATGCTGATGTTATGGAGAGCTCTCAGTTGCTGACTTAATGTGTGAGCTGCATGTTCCAGCTTCAGTCCCACGGGATGGACAGAGCCTTGTTTTGATCTGTCCCATCATTTTCTGAAGCCTTTTAAAACACTTTCCATTTAAGCCGAGTAAAATATTGTGTTCATCCTTATAAGTGACGACAAGTTTTGTGCAACTACTTGGTTACAGGATATTAGTTCTTACTGTAGATTATAGTGTCTGCATTGATGCTTTTTCCATTCAGATTCTTAATCTTGTGCATTCATATGACAACACGGGTAGTGTTTTTGATAGCGACAGATCAGACTGTTGTTCTGTGTAGAAATGAGCTAAATGAATAAAAGAACAGGTTTACCAAGCTTTACTGAACTGAATAAATGTGCTGAAAATCATTATGAATGTCGCATTTAGCAGATGGGCTTTTGCGATTCTCTTCTAGTGAAAAGGCCAGGGAGGATGTTGTGTGTCTAGGTTTGTCCATGGTAACCGATCTTTACACTCCAGTATGAAATAAACAGAATGGTGTTATGGTTACATAACTCACTAGAGATGGGCAGAATGACCATGGAGAGAAAGTGGAATCTATGTGCTATATCTGCATAGATTGTTGACATGATAGTCTTGAAGTATTTGTGAAAGGTTTAGGTTATTAGTAGCTGCCATTTTAACTGTGTACTCACTCCTATTAGGTATGTGACCTGTTCTGTTTAGAAGTTAATTTGAACTACATCTGATATGCTGACTGATTTTGGCATATAACAATAGTATATGTTGTTTTTATCTGTTTTAATTTTGCATTGTGGTTGCTATGGTGAAAATTATAGGCTATGGTAATTATACCATTGCTAAAACAGTCATATGTAATAGTGGCCTAAGACTTATGCACAGTACTATATTTCACTAAGTGTTGCTGCTTTATTTACCATAAGCATACTCTAGAATGAGTTGTACTTGACATTGCTTGGTAACAACCTTGGGTAAGTATTTTCTTAGAATCGAGTGTACCTGCTGGGTACCTCTGCATCAATATACCTACATGCTCTTCATCTCTCTCTCTTCCTCTCCCTCTCCGTTTTTCTCTCTCTCCTTGCGCTTTTCCTGCCCTCGTTCCAAATCCTGATCGTTCATTCAGCTCTCTCTGTTTTTCATTCTTTACTCATGCTTTTTCTCTGTTCACATGCAGTCAGCTCCTTTCTCAGTTCCACTTAACATGTGACTTGCCCTTAGACTTGTTTACCTCCTCCCTGTCTTTGCTTGCCAGCATACAGTGGTGATTGAAAGTTTGTGAACCCTTTAGAATTTTCTATATACTTCTGCATAAATATGACCTACAACATCATCAGTTTTCACACAAGTCCTAAAAGTAGATAAAGAAAACCCAGTTAAACAAATGAGACCAAAATATTGTACTTGGTCATTTATTTATTGAGGAAAGTGATCCAATATTACATATTAGTGAGTGGCAAAAGTATGTGAACCTTTGCTTTCAGTATCTGGTGTGACCCCCCTGTGCAGCAACAACTGCAACTAAACGTTTCCTGTAACTGTTGATCAGTCCTGCACACCGGCTTGGAGGAATTTTAGCTCATTCCTCCGTACAGAACAGCTTCAGCTCTGGGATGTTGGTGGGTTTCCTCACATTAGCTGCTCGCTTCAGGTCCTTCCACAGCATCTCCATTGGATTAAGGTCAGGACTTTGACTTGGCTATTCCAAAACATGAACTTTATTCTTCTTTAACCACTCTTTGGTAAAACGACTTGTGTGCTTAGGGTCATTGTCTTGCTGCATGACCCACCTTCTCATGAGCTTCAGTTCATGGACAGATGTCCTGACATTTTCCTTTACAATTTGCTGATAGAATTCATTGTTCCATCAACGATGACAAGTCGTCCTGGTCCAGATGCAGCAAAACAGGCCCAAACCATGACACTACCACCACCATGTTTCACAGATGGGATAAGGTTGATATGCTGGAATGCAGTGTTTTCCTTTCTCCAGACATGATGCTTTTCTTTTAAGCCAAAAAGTTCTATTTTGGTTTCATCCATCCACAAAACATTCGTCCAATAGTCTTCTGGCTCGTCCACGTGATCTTTAGCAAACTGCAGACGAGCAGCAATGTTCCTTTTGGAGAGCAGTGGCTTTCTCCTTGCAACCCTGCCATGCACACCATTGTTGTTCAGTGTTCTTCTGATGGTGGACTCATGAACATTAACATTAACCAATGTGAGAGAGGTTTTCAGTTGCTTAGAAGTTACCCTGGGGTCCTTTGTGACCTCGCCAACTATTACACGCCTTGCTCTTGGAGTGATCTTAATTGGTCGACCACTCCTGGGGAGGCTAACAATGGTCTTGAATTTCCTCCATTTGTACACAATCTGTCTGACTGTGGATTGGTGGAGTCCAAACTCTTTAGAGATGGTTTTGTAACCTTTTCCAGCCTGATGAGCATCAACAACTCTTTTTTCTGAGATCCTCAGAAATCTCCTTTGTTCGTGCCATGATACACTTCCACAAACATGTGTTGTGAAGAGCAGGCTTTGATAGATCCCTGTTCTTTAAATAAAACAGGGTGCCCACTCACACCTGATTGTCATCCCACTGATTGAAAACACCTGACTCTAATTTCACCTTCAAATTAACTGCTAATCCTAGAGGGTCACAGTTTTGCCTCTCACTAATATGTAATGTTGGATCATTTTTCTCAAGAAATAAATTGAGCAAGTATAATATTTTTGTCTCATTTGTTTAACTGGGTTCTCTTTATCTACGTTTAGGACTTGTGTGAAAATCTGATAATTTAGGTCATATTTATGCAGAAGTATATAGAAAAGGGTTCACAAACTTTCAAGTATGTGCTGTTTGCATTCGCAGCACTTGTCAACTCCCAAATACTAGTTTTCTTTAGGGAACTTTAGGTAGAGCTGATGGGAGCGTAATAATGTTTGACGTATCAGTTTTTATGTCCCTGTCCCTGTTATTTATGTAGTGTTGTAATAGACTTGTGGTTTGAGCGTGCTTAGGGAACGATGGACAGGCTTCTTTTCCACTAATAAATTATATATTTGGATCTACTATTTGTCAGCTAACTGATGCAGTAAATTTGTTCTGCTTGTTAAAATAAAAATTAGGACCTGTTATTTCTTCCATATTTCTGTTCCTGTGCTTGCTTTTGTCTGTAGGATATATTTTAAGTCAGCCACATCATCAACCATACAGATGTGAAAAGTCAGCTAGTCCCATGGCTGTAGCAATTCTAGATATATTGCACCTTATTGAACTCTACACACTGGAAACTGAATACTTTGCACAATAACAGATTGTCTCAGATGTCACAAGGGAGTTATTGAGCTTTTACGAAGGTTTTCCGTGCCATTCTCGCCCTAGCCCAGCTAAACATCCTTTTCAAGATTCAAGGTTTAAGTGTTTTATTGTCTCATGAATGGTGAAACAAATGATTACACTGCACAATGAAATGATTAGTCTGCACGAACCTTCAAGTGTTGCTGTGCACAATATCTAAATATTAAGCAACAAAGAAAATGAAATATTAAAAATGACTAAAGATGAGAAACTGAAACATATACTGATTCCATTTTTACATTACTGTCTATACAGTCGTGTTTTTAATGTATACCCCTGCATTAGTATGTAATATCTCGGTCACTATCACTTGATATTTGGTTGGGCCGTTTTTCTGTTTTATATATACAGGTAGTCCTCGACTTACGACGCAGATCCGTTCCTAGGTGGTGCCGTAAATCGATTTTCGGTGCAAGTCGGAACATACGTACGTAAATAACATACTGTAAGCACTTATCCTACCCTAACACCTATCCTAACACAGTAATTATCAAAAAACGAGCCGTGTAACCGTGTATCGTATTTTTCGGACCATAAGGCGCACTTAAAATCCTTTAATTTTTTCAAAAATTGACAGTGCGCCTTAAAATGTGGTGCGTCTAATGTATGAATTAATTCTGGTTGTGCTATCTGACCTAGAACCGATTGTAGATGGTACACGGCGCTCATAAATCTGTCAAAATGTTTTAGCACGGCTTTGGTAGGTTACGAAGCTTACGGCAACCGTAGTGCGCAGCATAGCGGAGTAATACGGTACGTGCTTCAGCATTAGGGTACGTGCATTCATTCATTTATTTTCGAAGCGGATTTCAAACACAGCGCTATCAGTCACGCAGTACAACATGGACATAGAGCAGCTGCGAGAGAATTCATCATTAACGAATCAATGATACGGAAGTGGAGGAAGCAAGAAGACGCCCTGCGCCAGGTAAAGACCAAACTGAGCTTCCGACGGAACTTACGAGTTTCGTTTCATTTCATGCGCCTTATAACCCGGTGCGCGTTATGTATGAAAATAGATCCGTTAGATCACTGATATCGCGCCTTATAACCCGGTGCGCTTTATAGCCCGGCAAAAAACGGTATTCTTCCACCGCGCACACCAAACACGAAGTTCACGCTATGACGTATACGACGCAAAACCACTTAAGTCGAAACAAGGCTTTATACAGTAAATGGGGGGGATGCGTCGTAACCACAAAACGTCGTAACTCGAGGACTACCTGTATATACATTTCTCTGTTATATATAAATGTAAAAAATGCAGCAGAATGTCAAATTGACGGTTAACAAAGCATTGCAATGGTATGGTATTGAGACATGACACACTCTGACCCTCGTTGCATTTCTAGCTCATGTCAGCTACTTGTCCCTGTGTCTGCAAATGTCTGTGTTTTAAGTTTATAGTCTTTTATTGATCTTTGTTGCTAAATGCCTTTGATTGTACTGATCTGTCAGCACCTTCCGGTTTGCACTTCCATGTAACGGATTAGAGCTAATCTAGTCAGTCATCATGTCTAAGTCAGATCATTCCTTCTCCAAGACTTATACATCACACAAATGTGAATCTCATTTTAGTCAGCCTCACAGTCAGTCACTGGGTTTTGGGCTGTGACTAAAGCAAATGGCGTGGATTGGAAACATTGCTGACACAGGATCAGCTGCATGTCGTACTCATAGTCATATAAAAGACACAAATTAGCCCCAGGATTAAACCCGCCTTCTGTGGTGGCATCTGTCCTGACACTGTGTTTACAACAGGCGTTGATCTCTGTGGCATTTACAGCTAATCCTGCTGACCACTATAAATAACTGCTATTGTGTGGACTATTCCTGCCATTCAGCAGAGCTGGGCATACATTAGAGTTCATGCTCTCACTTGAAAGTGTTGGTAGAATTCTCTTAATGTTTATTGTTAACCAGGCTAGTTTTAAAAGCCTGTCGTTATTTCCTAGATAATGCAGATGGAGAAAGCGTCTGCAAGAAACAATGAGCAGTTAGAGAGAAAAACTGATGAGTGTGGATGTTGCAGGAAGCGAAGCATATGAAGTTGTGGGGAAATGGGTTCTAATGGGTTCTTGAATGTCCGGCTGCAAGTGTGTGTATATACACACAGGAAGAGATGAGGAAAGTGGACGATCATGTGAGAGTGTGTCCACAGGGAGCTTCTTCCATTATTCTCTCAGTCCTGGGGGACGTAGTGCTGTCCTGAAAATGAGCCTGGCCGTCTTGTGCTAAAATCAGGATTGTAGAGGTTAGATTCTTCAGCCCTGGTGTAACTACTTCCTTCTCCCACAGCGTCATTACAGCCAGCAGCAGCTTTTTGCAATGCGAGCTCGACTTCATTACTGCAGTGTAGTGTTGAGTAGAGTGGTAAATGGCTACATTTAAGGCAGATACAGGGGTGTGTGAGAGTGAGACAGAGGCTGAGTGAATAGATTGCATTGTGAACTCTGTATAGACTATGAAAGGCTTTCTGTATGGTGGTTACCATGTCATATGCTTAAAGACGTTCACAGAATAGATATGCAAATCACACTGTGCATACATTTAGCTGTAAGGAAGTCGTTTATCTGTCAATATGTTTACGCTAAAGGAGAGGTTTTCAGTTGTTTTGGACGTCCAGCAATGGGTACGAATAAATAAATGGCAAAAGCAGCTACAAGTGTGTATTGGCTTGGTCATTATCATCTTTTATCATGATCTCTTATGCCTCTCTTGGCTCACTTTTTTCTTTGGACAAAGGAACGGCTGCTCCTAGATTTTTAGAACGGCGTGGTAGGGGTGTAACGATATATCGTTACACAATGTATTTCAGTGCACAAAATGTGACATCATTTCCAAGTTCTATTCATGGCATCTAATGCAATTGCATTTTTTGTGCAACAATCATGTCATATATGGCATATCTTCTGATAGCTCTTGGTTGTTATATTTCTAGTTATTAAAATTATTTTAATTGCAGGGGACTAATGTTTTTGTTTAAAAACTTGTACAAGAAATTGCATTGTTGGCACTTAAGAATAAAAAAAAAAAAGCAATGTCTTTTATTGAATGTAAAACTGATGATTGTGAGAAAATCAAATCATGAGCTCAGTGGCTTGAATCGAACTGAATTGTGATACACCTTTACTGCTCAGGGTAATCTGATGAGAATTAAGATAATTGAGAATGAGAATTCAAGCTGAACATCCTTGCATACAGTGAGAGTGTTGTTTAGCCAAATGTCTCTTGCAGTCTTATAGGGGTGTACATTTAGAGCATTTAGCAGACGCCCTTATCCAGAGCGACTTCCAGTTGATACAATCTTACAATCCAAGCACTTGTGGGTTAAGTGGCAGCTTGGCGTAGGTGGGATTTGAACCCTGGACCTTCTGGTCCAGCGTTCAGTACCTTAACCGCTAGGCTCCCACAGTCCATGTCTGATGTGTACCGATGCTCTGTGCTCACGATTCAATTCGATCCACAATGTTCACAATTAGATTTTCTCACGATTATTTATTTTGCATTCCTTTGTAAGTCACTTATTAGATAGATAGCTCCATCTTTATTTCTGTCCAGCATATCTATCTGGTGGTTTTAATATCTGTTGCTTTTAATTTACTTGAGGTACAAAATGTGCAGCTGTACTTGGATCAGGAAAAAAGGATTAGTACATTCATAGTAGTCCAAATATTTGCTCCTGGGTGTACAATTGGATCCCAAATCCCACTAAAACTGGTGTAACTGTTTAACTGAAAATAATGAAAATCAGACCAAATAAAACGTGTGGCAGCCAAGTCAAGTCAGATTTATTTCTATAGCACTTTTTACAATGGAGCATTGTCTCAAAGCAGCTGTACAATTTTAGATTATCTTCTAATATCTACGGCCAATCCCAAATTGAGCAAGCCTAGGGCGACAGTGGGAAGGAAAAACTCCCTAAGCGTTATGAGGTAGAAACCTTGGGAGGACCGTAAGCGTAAACCATAAGCTTGAATTACTTAGCAGCTAAAGTTGTTTGATTAGATTTGTCTGTCAGATTATTGCCTTTGCCTCTGAATGTCTTACAATTTTCCTCTCTTTCTGTTTAGCCAATAAGAGGCGGAGTCTGTACGGAAGTACCTATAGTCCTCAGATGGGCTACGGAAGCTCATGCAGTCCAAATGCAGCCAACAGCCCGTACAGCAGTGGTTTCAACTCCCCCTCCTCCACTCCCTCCAGAGTGCCTATCGTCAAGCAGTTAATACTGCCTAGCAGCACAGGTACCTCCTAACCCTTACCTCTTACTGTCTTTAAAATATGGTTACTTGTGGTTATTTGAATATTTATGCATTAAGAGAGATGGCATTACTTGTTTGTCAAGCTTTATGAAGGCATGTTTAATATATACATCAATCAATCATAACCGGTGAAGTGAATCATATTACCAGTGTGACGCTCTGGGAAATGTTCTGCTATGAAACCATAGGACTTGGCATTCATGTGGATGTAGCTTTGACACGGACCACCTGCCTAAACATTGTTGCAGATTAAGTGCACTCCTTTATGACAACAGTATTCCTAATGGCAGTGGCTTCTTTCAGCAGGATAATGAGCTCTACCACACTGCGAAAATTGCTCTGTAATGGTTTGAGGAATATGACATTTCCTGTTGACTTGGCCTATAAATTCCTGTGATTATAGGCCAATCGAATATATGTCAGATGTTCTGGACAAGTCCAATCCATGGATCCTCCACCTCACAATTTGCAGAACTTTAGGGGATCTGTTGCTAACATTTTAGTGCCGGATACCACAGTACATTCAGACGTCCTATATACTAGGCAGGTGGTTTTAATGATTCCATGAGAATTACTGATTTTTTCTAAATTAATACATCTTAATCACAACCTTAACACAAGAGTAGGACAAGTGTAAACAAGTGTTTCTGTGTTAGAGGTATTCTGCTATACCGTGTACTGAAAATCAAGAAGCAGGAATAGAAAAACTGCTGACTGGCTAGAAGAAAAGTTTGGGCGTTGTGCCAAGTAGGATGTTACACCTTATTGACTGACAGGATTTCTTTCGACATGGAACGGTTCATTTTTCCCAGTGGGTTATAATAGAACAAATAACCACTAATGGTGAATTCAAATTTGCATACATGTTTAATTATTTTGTTCCCTTCAGAGTTTTCTTGGACACCCTTCTTCAAATTGCATAAGTATACTGTATATACAGATAGCTTATCTAGGTAAGAAGTTATCGGCACCTTTGGTAAAAGTGGCTATTTTAGGACATCTTTATGCTTAATTAGATTCATCTCGCTTTAAAGGTATGGAAGAAATCCAACCTTTTAAGTACAATTGGAAAATTCTAAAATAAAACCCTCATACCTTCAGAAAAACCCTGAAATGCACATATTCACTGTTAGGACAAGTTCTGTTTAAAACAGCCAGCACTGTAATGAACCTAGATAAAGGAAAATGCAAGCATGCTATTCTAAAAATGATGGTTGAAGATTTGAGGAAAATAGTATCACTTTGGGATCACCAAGTCTCTAAATGTAATTCGACGCCAACTTCATGCCAAGATAATTGGATGAAATGCTCACCACAAATGTCTTTAGTCACAAGACACTACTTAAACTATGGAACAGAGTCAGATAAACAGAAGACATTTATACAACAATCGAGGTGACTTGGGCATAATTGTTATAAAGAAATGAAAAGCATCATCCAGACAAAAACAAAAAAGACCACAGAATCCAGCTATTGCCGTGGCAGCCCTAGTAGGCCTGGGCAATATCAAAAACGTGATTCTCTTGATAGGAGCTTGGTTCCTTTTGAGGGGTAGAAAAAGCATATCTAAGGGTGTACCCCACTATGCTAATGTGATCACCCCGTGTCATGGCTAGGCGAGGTACGCTGAACCATGTTCAGGCCTACTTAGAGGTGAGGATCCTACTTAGAGGGTAGTACGCTTACTAACCATGGAAGACGTCAGCTGTCTCCATAAAGTCTTCTTATAAGGGCAGCATGAGTAGCCAAAAATCACCACATTGCATAATCAATAAACCTATAAGCCGTCTGAGAGGGCTGTGTGTCAGCGTGCCCAAAAGGATTCCCAAAAAGCCACCCGTGAAGTCCATTGTGTCTTAACAAAAGTAGCAACGTGATGATGTGAGCATGCTCGGGCCCAGAACATTTAAGTGCAATGTGAACGCAGGCTAGTTAGAGAGGGGCAATCATGCTGTGTCACGGTACAAATCAATCAATATCCTGAATAACACAAAAGTACAGAGTCATTTACATCTTGCAGCATACAGTGCTTTACCTCACCAGTCATGCTTTAAAAGTTCAGCTTGAGCACTCTGTCAGTAGGTAAACACACAGGTTAACAGAGCACAATGATTTTGTTGGTCACTGACTGTAGTAACTTTAGCTAACTTTTACATTTACTTATCCATAGCGCCTTACAATTGATACAGTCTTACAATCCAAGCAATTGTGGGTTAGGGGCCTTGCTCAAGGACCCAACAGTGGCAGCTTGGCAGAGGTGGGATTTGAACCCTGGTACCTTAACTATAGCCTTATAGAAGTAAGTCCTGTCACTAGGGCTGTCACAATCATGAAATTTTGGCTGATGATTAATTGTAGTACAAATAATTGTGCTTAACGATTTAATGTCTGCTTTAGTAGCCCTGTATGCTTAATAATAGTGTAATGATGTATACACTCTATTATGACAAACATCAACTAATTGAACAATACATTTATAACAAGTAAATAATTACATTTGTATGCCTATAAGCTTGAAAATAGTAGTTGCGAGTAGGCCTGTCACAATCTTGAAACTTTAGATGACAATAATGACGTTGTCATATAAATAGCTGAGCTTTGATTGTCTGCTCATTGAATGCAGCTAATTAGGTACACGCCTAAAGTGATGGAACAACCATCTTGCTTACTAGCCATGTTTGATTAGCAGCTAATACTGATTAGTGTCAAAATGATGCAGTGAATAGACATGGACCCAAAAGCTCACACACATGCCTACAAAAAAAAAATGCGAAGTGCCAAAAATGAAAATCTCAGCAACAAAACTCATTCTGCTAGCATACATGCAAAAAATATAGAATTACACCAACATTTCTCAGCGCTGCCCTTGTTTTCCTTAACCCCATTACGTCTGAATGAATGTATTTACTGCTTTCTTATATTTAAACTTTGTTGTCTCATCGCAGTACACCCGATTCACATTTTGCCTGTTGCAGAAATCTACCAACTGTGGACAACTACTGTAGTTCAGCATAAGTTTGTGATTTTCAATTATTATTGTTAGGCTTTTAATAATTAGCTTTTAATTAAAGGTTAGATTTTTCTCATACTGTAAATGTGAGCTTAAGCAGAAAGATTAAAGAAGGTGCCAGTGACGCTAGAGCTGGCTGTATATATAACTGTCTTCTGTGTTTGTAGTTCATCAGCGTGGTCCAGTGGACAGAAATCCTCCGCCAGTGAGTCCTCAGTCGTCAGTGGACAGTGAACTGAGCACGTCAGAGATGGACGAGGACTCGGTGGGGTCTTCCACCACCTACAAGCTCAATGATGTCACTGACGTGCAGATCCTAGCCCGTATGCAGGAGGAGAGTGAGTGACTCTTGTCTTCTTTGTTGGGTTGACATTCTACTCTGGTTTGTTGACTGTCAGCTCAAATTTGTTTGTTTTTGATATCATGGCTCTGAGTAGTTCTTTGCTCCTCAGTTAGGCTGCTTTTTGCTAAGACAATAAATGTGTTTACTTGCACTTAATAATCCGATAACTGCAGAAAATCTGATTCTGTCAGTAATCCGATCAAGGAGTATACATGCACTTGAGTAAGAAGAAAATGGGAAACCTCCAGGTTTACATGATCTAGGTTATAATCTGATTTCTACTTTGCAACCAGCCAATAATATCACAGAAGTATGTGATGTAAACCTGAATTTTTTAATATTAAATAATAAAATTATCCGTTTTCATGACTATATATTGCATTTCAGAGTCTTAATAGCCATTTTGCGGAAGCTGTGTTTAATTCAAGCGTTGCCAGATCCCACGAAAGAATCCCCCCACCCAGTCTATGTAAATCAGCCTGAAAGAAGCAAAATCTCTAAGAATAACAGGACCTGGCAACCATGTTTTTTTCCACTAGCCACTCTGTGTATATGCGCAGATTGCCAAATCCAATTGAAATCGGGTTACTGGTATACATGCTCTTAGTACTCCGATTACTGGGATAAAATCCAGCTCTCTTTATCAGATTTCTTAATCTGATTTTTAGATCTGAATATGCTGTATACATGACCACTTAAATAATCAGATATCTGCAGAAATCCGACTATGATCGCTTTATTAAGTGTGTGTAAACGCACTCGATGCTTTTAAAGCTGCCTGTCCTTCCATTGAGTGTATTAAATGCCGATCATAATGGGATTTCTGCAGTTGTTTGATTATTCAAGTGGTCATGTAAACGGATAATTCTTTTGAGCCAATTCACTTATTTTGTTTTCTTGTTCTCTCATGGGATCTGGCAGCCCTGGAATTAAATGCAGAACCCGTGAAATGGCTCCTTCAACAAAAAGAGCTTGTCTCTGTCTTTGCAGCAAGTTCGAGAAAGCTATAAGAAGGGCAGCAAGATCCATATTTGCCCGTAAAGTGGGTCCATGTTTACAGAAAGCCACCACAGGAAGTTTGATGATTACATACCACCATTCTGTGAGATTTTTGGCTGGTTGCAAAGTAGAAATCTGGTTATTGCCGGAGTCATGTAAACCCAGAGGTTTCCCATCATCTGATTACCCAAGTGCATGTAAACTCGTTGATCGGGTTATGGACAAAATCTGATTTTCTGCAGTTCTCGGATTATTAACTGCATGTAAATGAACTCGATCACTCGTGATTGGTTTGTGTCCTGGCTGGGATTTAATGTAAAGCTAAAGTAATAATTTAGCGAACATATTAGGAAAATCGTGCAGCAAGTTTAGAAACAAAAGCATTTGTCATGATTTAATGCTCCAATCTAGAGTTGGCAGTTTGCTTACTTCAGCTAAGACGATTACTAACACAGTCTGTTTAATTAACCGTAAACCGTGATCACACTAAAAATGTTTAATTGTGCAGCCTTAATATATTATCATTAAACAGGAAATGTTCTGTTAAATTTGTCTGCCTTAAAATTGCCAAGAGTTGTTGGAAAATTGCATCCTATTAAAAGGCTGAGAGTCTTTAGCTAAAGCTGAAAGTCATTGAGCTCTTCAGTCTCCTCCTCTTGTCAAGTTTTTGAGATTGCAAGGGATTATACTTCTTTTAGCAATTGGTATGATTGAAATAGCCAAGTCCATTATTTAGAAATAATGTCTAAATACTTTTGGCCATGTATTACCCAATTATCAGATATGACCGGCAAACAGAAACAAGGATCACTTAGTATTTTTCATGTTTTAATTGTAATTACTACAATGTGGGTGGCTCGGTGGGTAGCACCTCTGCCTCACAGCAAGAAGGTCCTGGGTTAAATCCCAGGGTGGGGTGACCTGGGTCCTTTCTGTGTGGACTCCCCTTGCCTGTGTAGGTTTAGTCCGGGCACTCCGGTTTCCTCCGGTTTAACCTTCCTGTTATGTTAATTGATTACGCTAAATTGCCATGGTTTGAGTGTGGTCTTTGGCGACACATGGAGTGACACGTCAGCTGGAGTATTCTTGGTCGCGTCCAAATGGCAGTGGGCGGACCTCGCACGGGTGGGACAAGCACCAGAATGAATTGTATGATGATGAATTGTAATTGCAATGTAATTTACTGGCAGACACTCAAAAGTGAATACAGTGGAACCTCAGAATTCAAACCCTTAGGACAATGAACGGTCCGTTTGAATTTTTTTTTTGTTCCCATATTCAAATGAGTTCAAACTGAATGACTTCAAACATGAGCACCCTAAATAATACTCTATATGGTGTGAACTTCCAAAGACGATGTACATAATCCAGACCAGTTGGTGTTGATAATGCACCAATATGGTATGCCAATCGGCATAAAACCCAAAAGAAGAGGAATAACTATTGCTCGATCACAGGCATATTATATCGGTCTACGGGTTTGATTTCAGACATCCCCTCAGTCTCGGCGCCGCCGTCCCAGTGATAAGACTAGGAAAATATAGGTGTAAAAAACAATCATTTGGGGGTCGGGAACAGATGAAGTCCACTTGCATTACTTTTTATGGGGAAATTTTGATTCTGACTTTGAACAAGTTGGAGTTCAAACAGCCTCCCAGGACCAATTAAGTTCGAATTCCGAGGGTCCACTCGATGTATTATATCCGTCAGGCTGCACACTTTTAATAGGTTCCTTGTAGTTTTATTTTTCTTCCTTAATCTCATCCTATTCTATGTAAAACCTATTCTACTAATACAATAGGCAAGAAAGTTGAATAATGTCTACAGTTCACATGAAACTAAGGATGCAGATACAAAAAGGTTGCAAGTCCCTGCTCTAGAACCTTTTGTGCTCTTTCTGTCTAAAGGCTTACGTCAGGACTACGCTGCCACAGCATCGCGCCGTAGCTCCGGCTCTTCGTGTCAGTCCCTGCGACGTGGCACGCTTAGTGATCAGGAGCTGGACGCCCAGAGCCTGGAGGATGACGAGGAGGCGGCACTGCCCATGCATTTCCACCACGCACCTATCAACCGGTTCAGCCCCTCCCCTCGAGCCTCACCACGCGTCTCACCCCGCCACTCTCCCCGCTCACGCTCGCCCGCTCGGGCCTCACCACAGCCGGTTATCAGCCGACTACAGCAACCCCGGCTCTCTCTGCAGGGCCACGCACACGAAGCTCAAACAAACGCCATCAAGAACGAAGGTAGGCGAGTCCTAGGTACCAGTGTTCATTTTGACAGCAAATTTTAATTGAGTTTGTTAGTCTTTTGACTAAAATGTAATTTAGTTTTAGTCATCATTTAGTCATCTGAATTGTTTTTAGTTTGTCTAGTTTTCGTCGACTAATTATAATACGATTATAGTCGATTACATCTACAG
This sequence comes from Ancistrus triradiatus, assembly GCA_025084515.1. Classification (NCBI taxonomy): domain Eukaryota; kingdom Metazoa; phylum Chordata; class Actinopteri; order Siluriformes; family Loricariidae; genus Ancistrus; species Ancistrus triradiatus. Next base: position 127,486 of record JAJAGP010000213.1, on the reverse strand, counting down.
TAGCTTTAGACTAAAATATGAAATGTAAAGGCTGCAATACGTGAATTATTTTTTAACCTTTCCCTTTTAAAATGAAACATCTACATGCATGCATTGATAATAAAAGTATACATTAAAGTGGTTATTTCTCATTTTCCACAATAGATCTGCTTCAAATTTGGTGTGGACATTCAGTAGATATTCTAGAATAGAATCAAGTTGGAATGGATGATATATTGTAAGATCTAATTAAGATATAAGCTCAGGTCTGTATGCATGCATTATACTAACTGTATACAGTAAAGGGGTCACAAACTCATAATGTCCAGCAAAGATCTGCTTCAAACTCGTTGACACTCATGAGATATTGTAGAATAGAATCAAAAATGTATGGCATTTAGCAGACACCCTTATCCAGAGTGACTTGCAATTGATAGTTGCAATCCAAGCAATTATGGGATAAGGGTCTTGCTCAAGGACCCAACAGTGGCGGCTTGGTAGAGGTGGGATCAAGTTAGAATAAATGATATATTATGAGCTTTATTAAACATATAAGCTCAGAAGATCGGGTATATGTGCATGCTCTATATGCATTTATTCATAATTACAGTATAAATGGAGTTATGTTACCAGAATACGTCGCGAAACGAAAATATTTTAATCCCTACTTTATTTGCATTTAGGTGCTGATAGCTTGACCACAGTTTCAGGACGACATGCCTGCAAATGTTGCATAAACTTTGTTAGATTTTTACCGGAGATGGATACGTGGGGCGACCCACACGGTCTACAGAGTCTTGGTTTCCTTGATATCAAATGACAGATGTGCCCATATATCGACTCTCCTCTTTCTCTCCAGGTGTTGACATCTGGGACTGTGGTAGCCTAGCGGTTAAGGTACTGGACTATGGATCAGAAGGTCCAGGGTTCAAATCCCACCTCTTTGAGAAAGGCCCTTTAACCCGCAATTGCTTAGATTGTAAGACTGTATCAATTGTAAGTCGCTCTGGATAAGGTCTGCTAAATGCTGTAAATGTTTGACATTGTTGAGCTAGTACGGTCTTCCCGGGGTAGAGTAATGTCTTACTTCATTACTGATTACATCCCGCCTTTCCACATATAAAAAAGTTATGATTGGATCTTTTCCTAACTTGCCAGATCTGATTGGATGTTGTCTCTGCCAAACATTTTCGTCTCGTTTTTATTCGTTGACCCAAGTCATTTTACATTTACATTTACAGCATTTAGCAGACGCCCTTATCCAGAGCGACTTACAATTGGTACAGTCTTACAATCCAAGCAATTGTGGGTTAAGGGTCTTGCTCATGGACCCAACAGTGGCAGCTTGGCAGAGGTGGGATTTGAACCCTGGACCTTCTGGTCCAGAGTCCAGTACCTTAACCGCTAGGCTACCACAGTCCCACAATAGACTCGTTTTTCATTCATTTTTGTTTAGTCATCGTCTTGTTTTTGTTAGAAAAAAGGGTCGTTGATGAAAACTGATGATAAATCATCCGTCATCAAAATTAACACTGCTGGGTACTGGCTGGTACATGCATAGAATTGTAATTGACGAAAGTCAAAGATTGTGTTGGGTTTATTTGTGTGTTTATCTTTGCCTCTGTGTGTCTGTAGAGAAATTACGACGCAGTCTTCCCAACCTGACACGTTCCAACTCCGGCCCTAATGCTGAACCTGTCAAAAACAGTCGCAGCATGGAATCCAACCTGCAAGTGCCAAACGGATCCCCTCGACACCAGAGTCAGTCAGCAAGTGAGTGAGCAGACAAACTAGGTTAAGACAGCGAGTACACACTACACCGAAATACACGAACACTAAGACCCCGTTTACATTAGGTCATTCCATGAGTCTGGAGTATCAGGATTGCATCCAGATAGAGCTAAGCTACGTAAAGGAAGTGGATGGTCCAAGGTTAAGAACTAATTTACATATTCCACGGTCAGATTTCAATCTGGCTGATTTGCAGGCACATTTGACAATTAAATGTAAAGGCATGTGTTTAAATCTAGATACAATCCAGATACAAGACATATAGAAAGTGTAAACGGGGTCTAATGCTGCAGAGCTTTTGAGTACCACTATAAACACACATCATACATTTGTCCCATATTTAAGTGCAAGTCAGTTTTTCATCATGTAGTTTGAAGATGAAAAGAAAATCGGGGATGAGAAATGGTAGTGCTACTCATGTTTAAGTTCCCCTAAAGAGAAATGAAACGCTTTCAGCCAAGCCAGATTAAAAACGTTACTGATCAGTTTCATAGAATAAGGATGAATGATTATTTTCTGTAGGTTATTTCCATTGGGCATTATCTTCCAGAAACATTAGAAAGCTTTATCATTTTCCCTTATTACATTTATAGCTGAGTATGTGTGTGTTCAATCAAGTATGGTGGATTTGAAGCTAATGATAATAATCACTCCCCTAAGAAGGATGTCAAAACATTTTCTGTATGCTACACTTTACTGTCTGCTTGTTAAGCTGTATTATCCTCAGACACTGTTTATCAAATATCCAGCATATCCAGGTGACTTACCCTTAAGTGTAGCTTGCTAGTAAAATGCTTCTTTGCAGCATCTTTAAATGCAACTTCAAAATAACATGCATAGGTCCAGGTTAGCAATAAACAAGTGGCATTCTTGTTTAAAGGGAGGTTTAAATGGTAATGTATCGTATGAGTATAATAAATGATTGTTTCCATCTGCTAGAAAGTTGTTATTGTAATGTCAACTTTTCTTAGAAACATGTGAATGACTAAATGACTCATTTGTTAAAGCTTAGCAGTTCTTCACTGGTGGCAATTCCTTTGTCTTTCACTCTTATTTGACTGCCTATTCATTAGCATGCAGTCCCTGTCTAAACCCCCACCTTTTCTCGCTCCCCTTTCTTGGCTGAGGTAACGTAGTTGCTCTTATGGCGCTCTTCTTTGCTTGGTGCTCAGTGCTTCCTCACGGGGTCAAATGATTCCTTTTTCTGTGGCACATTCTAGTGGCTGGTGATCCCCTAGGCTGGTTAACAGTTCTCACTAGCAGAGGCATGGCTACCTCACTCGGTTACCTTTGCTTTATAAGACAAAACCCCTCAACGGCTGACTATCTCTCCTTTGGCTCCCTCCTTTAACGTAGTACTCCTCTGATTCTGGATCAGTGACCCCTCAGGTCAGCCTGATTTAGACCATGATTCCTGATTGTCTCCCAGCAGTGCAGCACCAAAGGCTCTCCGGGCCGGCTCGTGCCTCCCCGAAACCCAAAGAGCAGCTGCAGAATCCCACGTCCTTACGAGGTAATATACTCCGATAGCCATCGGTTGGAATTGCACACAGATAGTGAAGCTTTTACACAAGCCGCCAATGGCTACTAGACATTTGGTTGAGTGAATCTCCTTAAATACTGTCAGATGTATTTTAAGTGTTGCTACTGAGGAAAATCTCTCGGGTCCGGACCCGCCTCGGGTGAAGACCTTGGTGTGTGCTTTGTCTTCTACCAAGCTTGGTCCAGATTTGAGAGCTTATTCCTTCGTAGCAACACTTGGAATAAATCTAACACGTGCTATTGTTTTTGCTGACAGAAACGGTTATTGCCTTTTTAAAAGTCCTCATTTCTAATTAGGTCAAATATGCATAGGCTGCTTGTATGGCCAGTTCAATAAATAACAAGGAGTCAAAATTATTTGTTAAGTTGGGAGTTTTTTTGGATTTCAAATATGTAATATTAATATTGGTGCATAGAAATTCTTGACAGAAGCAATACTGAGCCGGAAACCAAAAGGTTTGTTTTTTTATTTCCTTGTCTAATGGCGATCATGAAATTATTCCAGACAGCTCACAGCTTCTCTGCTGCTTAAAGAGAATGTGACTACACTTACCTGTGCAGGGAAATGAACAGTATTTTAAAATTCTTTCTTATTTTTAATTACCATTAAAGTTATATTTAGTGCTACATAGACTTCATCACTAATTTTTAAGCCCCTGTCCCAGTCCAACGCAACTGGTGAGCAGTGACATGCATGCTCCGCCCTCTTTGCTCACTGATGACTGCATCTCACTCATGAGGCCATCTGATTTTTTGTGATTTTGGTTCAGGCATAGAAGGAACGGCTCACTTGTGTAATTGGTGACTTCCCAAGGCTATAGTAGCCAAGAATGTGCTGCACAAGGACATTTTTCCCGTTGTCCATTAAAGATGCTTTTTAAATGGCATACATGCTCTTTGAAAGTGGGCTGAATTCAACTTCTGTTCTCCAACAGCATTCATCTCCGCTCTCTGACAGTGTTTTTCTATTGGCCAAAAAAAAAAAACTGAACATGCAATTTCAGCCAAGAATGTTGCCTGAAATTTCTGTAAGGAAAATGCTCATCAGATGTAAGCTTTCCATGAAATTATGTAGTAGTTATGAGTTGCTGTGTTTTTCTTTTATTTATGTGTTACCAGGCTGTAATTTGCACCTGCATTCACGGAAGAACAGGAGAACTTAAATGTATAAACAATACTTTGTACTAAGAGATTTGTAGGCCTGTGATTGTGTGTGGATATTTTAACCCAGTCTTTTCTTAGTTTACAACTTCTTTTTTTTTTTTTTTTTAGCAGACGCCCTTATCCAGAGCGACTTACAATTGGTACACTCTTACAATCCAAGCAATTGTAGGTTAAGGGTCTTGCTCAAGGACCCAACAGAGGCAGCTTTGCAGAGGTGGGATTTGAACCCTGGACCTTCTGGTTCATAGTCCAGTACCTTAACCGCTAGGCTACCACAGTCCCTTAGTGAAGGTCATAGTCATAGACATCAGAATGAATGAGGGGAATGATAACTGAGAATATTCTAAAAGAAAATATAAATAGACTATAATGAATTAAAGAGCAAATACAATACTGTGAATGTATTAAATAAAGAACATCAGGCGATACAATATGCTACATTAGTGCGTATATATAATAAATAAACTCAAAATATAATAAAATAAGGAATACATTTGAATGAGCAAGCAAGCACTGCACCAAGCACCTCATCACAAGCCCAGGCAACTGAAATGGGACAATTTTTTTTTTTTTGGTTAGAAGAAGGTGGAAGCAACCTTTTAGGCTTTTGGCAGCTTTTATTTTAATGCCTAAGCCTAGAGCACTGGCCTGTAGTAGGAATGCTCGTTTTCTGTGTGTATTATGAGCATGAAATAGCAGCACTTTGTTGTGTCTGCAGTCATTTCTGTTTAAAATAGTAATGTAAATATGGCTGGCTTTCATGTTTGAAAGTCTTTTTGTGAGAAAAAAAAAACGTGTGTGTGTGTGTGTGTGTGTGTATTTGTGGACCTGCTGTCTAAGCTCTGGTAGTTGGATGGCACACGTTCCTGGCAGAATGAAGCATACAGTTCTTAAGGTGGCATCAGCACCACCCATTTTAAATCTTTCTCTGAAACTCTTTTTATAAAATGACATTATGTATCAGAACATTAAAATGTTTGAGAAGTTGTGCATATGTATTTGTACTGGATAGATAGAAGTTTTTTCCCAAGCCTGACTTGAGTGAATGTGCTATATGGACACTTTGGGCCATACCATTACTCATGTTGGCAGTCACGTTTATCTTAAGATGAATTCATGCTAACAGTCAGAAGTGTTTTGTGTTCTGAAGGCTAGTAAAAACAAAACTAGTAATAAATAACCTACATTCGTGTTAATGGATCACTCATTACTGCTACAGACAGGGAGGGTCCATGCAGGACGTTTGTGAATTTATTTGAACCAAAGCATCTCCTGTCCCATCTTTAGTTCCCCTCTCGTGTTGCTTTGGAGAGGAGACAGATTTCAGTGAGTATTCACTGAGGAGCCTGCTACTTGTGTGTTGTGATGATCATGTATCGTGTGTGTGGCTGTGCTTGCATTGTGATGTGAACGTTTAATTTCTAGTTTGCCACTAGAGGGCGTTGGAATCACAATTTGCGCACTCGATGTCGATATTGGATTTGTGCTCATCATTTCGTTTTTGTTTTTGTTTAAGTGCCTGAATACACTGTTGTGAACAGGACGACTCCTAGTGTATGAATGTTCTTTTACCACTGATTGAATGAATTGCTTTGTGTTGATAAAGATGTGGTTTGTTCTTTTTTGTTTACCTGACTGATGTCTCATCTTTTATACAATCCTTGTGATTTTGTGCTGTTTGAAACCTCTGTTGTAATGTTTCTGCTTGTTCTCGTTACATCTCACCATACACACACTTTATTTATCATCCATTAAAAGTATCCGTACAAGCAGCAAATGAAACCTTCCATTGTTCCTGGTACTGAATCTCTTTCTTCCTCTCTGATCCTCAGTACCCCCCAGTAGTAAGTTGCGGACTCCTGCGGCCCCATCTCCGCTGGCCCTCCGGCAGCCCATGAAGGTGGTGTCTAATCCGGGATCGGGCACAACCACGCCCACTCGCTCTTTAGCACCGCCCCGCAGCGGTCTGCCTCGCCCCAGCGGCCCCGCTGCAGGGGGAATACCCGTGCCTCGCAGCAAACTGGCCCAGCCCGTGCGCAGGTACGCCCACGCAATCACACAGTCCTGAACAATATCTATGACAACAGTGTCATATTTAATATTTGTCTAATTTTACATCATGGGGTTTTATAATAATATTTATACAGGTATGCGCCATTTAGCGTCCACATTACGTTCTGTAAAATAGGATGCAGGTGGAAATGGATGTTGACTGGACATGGTCACATAGTTATTTTATGCTGCTGTAATGTCAATATAAAGGGTATTTTCACAAGAAAACTGCATGCAAACAATACGCAAGCGTGTCAGAGATGGTGCTGAAAACCAGTGGAACGCTACCATCTACACAGCATCTCTAATGTCACCGCATTTAAGATGTATGGAAATTCACAATAATTATAAAACCTACAGTAATGTGCTCTTACGACCCTAAGGGAAAGCCGTAACACTTCAGTGGATGTATGATGGACCTGATACTTTTGTTATGCATGATAAACAGTATTTTGAACAACACAAGTTCAGCCAGATAAAACAGAGACTTGTACAGGTAGAGGGGGGGGACAAACACAGGAGCAGTACTTACTATAGGACAGGCACATACACTTATGGACGTTATCTATAGCTTATTTCAAATCGTGGCAATCCACATAAACACAAGTAACCTACACAATGAGTAACCTAGTCCATGAGTGGATCGCCAGCTTTGATTGGCACAGTTGTTGACACAGATTTTTATTTCCTATTATAATGAGTTTAAGGCCAGTAACTCACCTGACTGGAACAGTGGCTTCAGAGGTGCTGTGCTGATGAGTTGCACAGCACCACCCAAGCGCCTAAAATGATACTGTTTTTCTTAATTGAAAAAAATTATGAATACAGGTATGCACCCTTTGATTACCATCGACCGTCTAATCACTATGGGTTTGTGTCGACATCAAAGGTCTTATGGTCTTACATTTACAGCATTTAGCAGACGCCCTTATCCAGAGCGACTTACAATTGGTACAATCTTACAGTCCAAGCAATTGTGGGTTAAGGGCCTTGCTCAAGGACCCAACAGTGGCAGCTTGGCAGAGACGGGGTTTGAACCCTCGACCTTCTGGTCCAGAGTCCAGTATCTTAACCACTGGGCTACCACAGTCCCACTAATTATAATAGGAAATAAAAATATCTTTAATATCTTCCTGTGACCCAGGAAAACTGAAGTTTGATCATTTTGAAATAAGTCTGGGATGAAAAAACATGTTACAAGGATTTTTTTTTTCCAAAAACACTTTTTATTTATGGTCATTTTTTTTATGTCTTTTGTGTTTCCGTTCTGCATCAGATCAAAAAGTAAGTCCCAATGTCCAATACAGAGGACATTAAAAAAGTACACCTTTTAAGTGGTTAAGCACAAGTGAAATCAGTAAAAAAAAAATACTTTGAAAATGAGCTAAAACTGTTTTCTACGTAAAACATGTAAATTATAGGTTTTAGTAAAATCATTAATACATATTACTCAACAATTTTCCTTTCTTGGATCCGTAAACAGTGCTCGCTGAGATTGCAGCCATTTTGAAAAAGCAGATCTCCGGTTGCAAATGGCACCACACAAATGATATATCGGTGTAAAGGCCAGAACGTCCTCTAGATGGCGCATCAGCTTTTAGCTCTGTAGATTATATGGTTATTGAAATATTCTTTATGAACTCATGTCCCCCACAGAGGACAGAAATGAATTATGATGTCTTACGTGGATATACATCTAATAAACTGTGAATGACAGAAACCTAGTATGAATGAACCCTTGTGACACCTGCTGACAGAAAAGAGAATCACGGTCTTGAAGCAGAATACATTATACAGTACTGTTGTAGGAAATTCCCAGGAGCAGGTAGAGAACGCCAAAGAAAATGATTCCTTGCAACAGGATAAGGCGGGGCTTAGAGTTTAAAAAGTCAGTCAGCCATTTTCTCCTTAGGCTTTTCTATTGATTGACATAGACTGAGAATTGTGGTCTGAAAGTGTGATCCATCCATCCGTGCTCTACAACTATCCCTTTGTCATCCATTCTCTTCTACTCAGTTCTTTTGTGTTTCTTTTCTGTGAATAAATAGCATCAATTGCAAGTCGGTTCATCCTCCTGTGCTTTAATGGGGACACCATCACGATAGCCAACCTCCGATTAATCTTCAATCCAACAATCCTTTACAACTGTACTAAATATTTTAGTGTTATTGTTTTATATAAAACACTTTGTGTTGAGTGTCTGTGACTATGGTAATGTCCGGTCAGTGTGTTTCACAGAATGTAATGCGGATGCTAAATGGTGCACACCTACAATTTAAAAGTAATTTTAGCCACACAGTAGGAGTAAGGGAGTTCTACCAAGACTGGAACAAATGCTGTTTCCACATTTAGTCCTGCTGGTTCTGAGTGTGTGGGTTTCCGCTCTAGGTCTCTGCCAGTTCCACGCACCTACAGTGGTGTAAGAGACGAGAGCTGGAGAGATGGCTGCTACTGAGCATGCTCACAAGTCTAAAGCACAGACTGACTATCCAACCTGGCACTTTACCAACCAACCAGTTGTTTTTAATCAACGCAAGTGCGCAAGACACGGTAAGCTTCCCCATACAATCATGTAATAAAGCAATTCTTATCACTTTTACTGTCCCGACTGGATGGAGTTCAGAGAATGCCAAAGAACAACAGGGACGTCCACATGAGGCTCCAATCACAGAGGTCCTACAGAGAGAACCCATCAAACCGCACCCCCGCCCACCGCTCTCGGTCTCGCTGATCATCCTGAACACTCCTCCACTCTGCAGAGATCGTTACGTGCATTCTGTTAGGAACGGGCCAGTTGCAATCCTGTCAGAGTGACGTGTTGGTTGTTTGTGTAGCTCGCTGGCCATCTTGTCAAATGGGCTGCTTTGATGATAAACCATTGCCGTGTCTTTCAGCCAGAATGTCTCGTCAATCAATGTGACAATTTATTTATTTACAAATGATTATGAGATTATATTCCTACTCAGTATTTGCTTTTTGCTTGTTGTTGCTGTTTTTTTTATTATTTTTGAATGTTTAAGTTGAACCTCAACTACAAAGCTACGTTTCCAAAGCGTTTCTTCATGGATTCATAAGGAGAGAGAAAAGCCGCTGGGTTACTTTAAGAAGTTTGACAGTGCTTCATTTAATCAGGTTTCAGTTCAGAACTTTTCAAAGTCCAGGGTTTGTATTTTCCTCAGTTTCAAATGTCACCTTGTCGAATCAGAAACGTCCTGCTGAGCTACAGGAGCATTTTGGGTAATTTGTGCTAATTGTCGAATTGGTGACTTTTCCCAAGTTTTGTGTATCATGTTCCGATTTGGCAGGTCAGTTATTGTAACCCGTTGGATGTTAAACAAAGTGTTAACATGTTTAAAAGGAATAGGTCGTGTTTATTACAATCGGAGGCAGTGTTGGTCCTGCCATCGGTTCCTGGCTCAGGGGAAAGGGCTTAAGATGGCATGGTGCAGTGTGATGATGAGAAAGTATCAGATGGAAGTTTAGTTTTTTGTCTGCCATCCGCTTTTAATGAGGGAACTGATTCAAAAAAAGCTCTTAAAGAAGAAGTGGGATAATAAATGTATGGTTGTGGATCCTCAGAAGCAAAGCACCAATGATCCTACAGAGAAACTGCAGTTGATACTCTATAAGAGGTTAAGAACAAACAGCGCTTGCTCAAATGAAAATGTCACTTGACGTGTTAAAAAAAAAAAAAAAAAGACTGCAAAAGTTTTAAAGATGAGTGCCTATAATTTATACAAATCATTTATTTGCTTTAATGTTGTTTTCTTTTTAGAATTTTTATTTTGTGCCAACACCGTTGCTTCAGGGGTTTATTTCTTTGCATTTTGTTTCTGGGTAACACTTGGTTTTGTAATTGCTTTAATAAAATTTATATGTATGTTAGAAATGCCTTGCTATTTATGACTACTTGCTCTGATGTAATAAGAAGCTTATTTATTAAACGGAGCAGAACCTCTGCACAGTGACAAGCAGCATTTGGTAGGATCCCCCGAGCCTGGTATGGCCTTTGGGAACACTCGTGCTACGCCAGTTTGTGGACACTTTTGTTAACCATTTTTGTATTTCCACAAACATGATGCTCAGTTTCCCCTGTGTTCACATTTCAAATAAAAGTTCTAAAAAATGTCTGGTCTCACTTTCTCTGAGAGATGCACTTTAAACTATAGGGGTGTAACGATACAGTCTGCTCACGATTCGGCTCTTTTCATGATATCCTCAAGATGACCAATTTTACATTCTATAAAAGACTACTTTTATTTCTGAAGTGTAAACAGTGTAAAATAATGCAATTTTCTTGTATAACGTTGTAATCTTTAGTCCCCTGCAATTTGAGAAATTACTAGAAACAGAGGTTTAAAATTGCGAACAAAATACTGTCGTAGCTTCACCATTTCTTAAATAACCGAGTGAAAACATTCGTTTTTATTTCTGAGTAATCACACGAGAACGGCCTGCCTCTCTGAGCATGATGAATGTTTACGCCCTCTGGTGGTCAAAGCACGCATTACGCAGTAAGCAAGAATGCATAATTTATATTGACATTACATTTACAGCATTTAGCAGACGACCTTAGCCAGGGCGACTTACAATTGATACAGCCTTACAATTCAAGCAATTGTGGGTTAAGGACCCAACAGTGGCAGCTTGGCAGAGGTGGGATTTGAACCCTGGACCTTTTGGTCCATAGTCCAGTACCTTACCCACTAGGCTACCACAGTCCCACATAGTCCATTCCATAGGTGGGATATGATCTGCTTTAGACTGTGTGCAAAGCACTGTGGACAAAACATTAGTTGAATATGGTGTTTCTTCCCTAATACTTGCTTATACCCTGAACCCTGTCAGATTCAACCAGTGTCTTGAAATTCCTTCATTGATTTTGAGTTCCTGTAAATACAAACCCACTCTTTAACTAACTTGTTTAATTCTGCTACAATTTGTTGGTGCCTATTTTGTTTCTACCTGCTGTTTCAAGTAATTCTTCAATCTTTAAATGGGATTGAAGTTCACTCCTGTTTCTTACCAGCCAAAGTCCCAAATGCAACAAGTTCCAGGTTTGACATCGCTGAACCTGTACAGATACAGTTTTCTGTACAGATAGTGTAACCATTATTTATTAGTGAGTCTTACTATCTTATTATGCCATCAAGTGGGCCAGCGATCTCCAGTTTGATCTCGGCCGTGTGGTGTCCGCGTGGGTTTACTCTGGGTACTCCGGTTTTCTCTCACATTCCAAAGACATGCATTAGGTTAACTGGTTGCTCTAAACTGGCCCAGTATGAATGTGTCTGACTAGTATCGATGGAACCTAGCTCCTGTTGTGACTAAACCATGGATAGTGATGCGACGTTAAATAAAAACAAAATAAACAGACAAATATTATGCCATCTTGAAACTGACACTTTTCATGGTTTTACATTTATTACATCTTTTTGACAATGCATGCTCAATTTTTAGAACTCAGAAGTATTTTGTCATCTTGTCATGTTCAGATTATAAAACAGTTCAAATTCAGTTTTGTCATTAGAATCTGTACAGTCTTATGCAAGGGTTTGGTGCCTCCTGAAGAAAATGACTTGTTTTATTCATTGTCTTTCATAAACAACTTAAGCTCTGCAAAGAACAAGCTTAAATAGGATGCATTTCTGCACAAGTTCTAGGGCTCACTGGGGGGGACATTTGGAAAGGTGCACAAACTTCTGCATAAACCAAATGTTATGACCACCACTGGGGTGACCTGGGTTTGAGTCCAGCCAGATCAAACAGCCTGTAAAGCAGTGGTTCCCAAAGTGGGGGCACGGCAAGGAAAATGAATGAGGTTACACAGTAAAAGTATAAGATTATACATAATGTGTGATATGTATATAGTATAATAAACCTTTATTTATATAGACAGGTGGGGGTCATTCTGGTACTGATATCCTAGTCCAGGTCATGCCAACATATATGCCCTTGGGTCTCCAGGCACAGGGGAGCCCTGCAACCCTAACACGGACAGGCAGGAATAAAACGTGAAATTTTGTTATATCAAACCTTCATTTGAGTTTTTGGAGGCCAAAGCTTTGCATAACTGCTACATGAAATTTCATTTGATTTTGCTTTCTCACTGCACTGGTTCTTTGTCTTTCCTCCTTCACCCTTTTCTCACCTCTTTTCTCGCTTCCGAATGACAACGTTTCTCTTTCTTCATTACATCTTCATCCTTTCATCCCTCAGTCTGCCAGGCCCAGCTCTTGCCGTGTTAGCGCTGCAATTTCTTTGTCCTTCAGAGTCTCCGGCGAGGCGCATGTGGGCTTGGAATCCACCGACTGCCTGTTCAGCCTCTTCCAAAGGTACTCTATCTTTGTGTCGCAATGCCAGGGGTTCAAGGTCAACTCAACCCAGATGATGTGTAAGCCGAGGGTACCAGGAGACAGGAAGCGCAGTCTGTTCTCTGTAAGGTCCACGTACTGGAGATGTTCGAGGTGGTGGAACACTGTAGCTGGGAGACTCTCTAGCTTGTTCTTCTGCAGGAATAGGTGAGTCAGGTTAGCGTGATGGCTAAACACCTTAGCATCCAGCGACTGTAGTTTGTTCTCATCCAGGTGAAGTCTTTCCAGAGCTTGGAGGGGAGACAGGCTGTCAGGTGGAAGTTCCTCGAGCAGGTTGTGAGAGAGATGTAGAGTTATCAGGCGGCCCAGGTTCTGAAGCAGAGCAGAGGGGACTTTCCTCAGCTTGTTGCCTGACAGATCTAGCCAGGTAAGGTTGCTGTTGGTGGGCAGCCAGTCTGCGTTGGTACTGGTGAGCAGGTTGTCCTTAAGGACCAGGATGAGCAGTGGGGCGTGGTGGAACACCCGTGCAGGCAGCTCTCGTAACTGATTACCTGAGACCACAAGAGGGTACATGGTGGACTTTAATACAAATATCCAAAAATATATGCACTCAAGGCCTTTTCACACCAAGTCCGATTTTTACATATGAAAAAATGCAGATCAAGTTTTTAAAAAGGGCACGTTTATCAATGCCGTCCATCACACTGAGTCCGAAACTAACGGACTGTGATGCTGGATAGTTTTTTTTTTTTTAATCATAGCCTATTTTAATTTCTGCTAATTCTTCTAATTGAATGTGTTCAAATCAGGCTGACCAATCAGAGCTTCGATGTCAGGCAGATCAGCTCATCCTGCTAGTAGCAGAGCACAAGAGCTTGTATGACACAACATGTTGACTATAAAAACATATGTATGGAAGAAAAAAATGTGTAAATGACACTGTAGCTGAGGTTCTGTTCAAGAACTGCATCCGTCAAAGGCTGCGTAGACTGGCGAAGGTCAAAAGGAATTGACACTTGACACATAGGCTTGCTCAATTTGGCATTGGACGTAGTTATTAGGAGATAATCTAAACTTGTAAAGTTGCTTTGAGACAATGCTCCATTGTAAAAAGCGCTATATAAATAAATCTGACTTGACTTGACTTGACTTGACACAGTCTGCTCTAAGGCGGATTTCCTGTTTGCACCACAGCATGTGATGAACCTAGGGATATGTTGGCTGGCGAAGGACCCACTTGTTGGATCCTTTGTTGCCATGGAAAAGAAGGGTGCATATAAAGGGACTGTGGTAGCCTAGCGGTTAAGGTACTGGACTATGGACCAAAAGGTCCAGGGTTCAAATCCCATCTCTGCCAAGCGAGCCTTTAAAATGATATAAAGCCTAGTAGGTAGTGGTGATACTGCAACATTTGGTATCAATGCGTTACCAAGGAAATACAGGGTCAGTATCGCCGATACGGATTTTTTTTTTTTTATATTACTTTCATGTACATATTCATGATATTTAAGCTGAATCTATCCACTTCTTCCACTGTTAATTAATAATGTGCATGTTAATACCCAAGGCAGCGAATTCATGTGGTAAATACAATTTTTTTAATAAATGTAATGAACTGAATTCGTAGACATGAATTCTGCACAAAATTACTATTTGTAGAACAATCTATACTTGAAAACTTTCTTTCCTTAGGTCGAGTTTTTGTTCAAAACAAATTATATAATAACGAAACAATATCCCTTTGCACTTCTCTGGCTTAAAAAAAATTAATTGCACAAGATTATACGACTTAAAACTGTTATCAGATAGTAATAAAGAAAAGGTTGTATAATTTGTTGATGGGTGTAAAAGATGGGTTGTTGTAAATACGCGTATGTTTTTTGGCTTTCAGGCTTCTCCATGCATATATGAAAATATCTGCAAGGAAACCTATAGCTCAAACTAAGAAAAGCGACTACAACCCCAAGAACATGTAATTCAAAGAACACAAAGAAAACCGTTCGTGGTTGGCCCACTAAATAAATACTAATCACACATACTAGTGATGTGTCGGTCGCGACCGAGCCGGCTCTAAGAGCCGGCACTTTGAAATGAACGACGGGAGCCGGCTCTTGATTGGGAGCCGTTTTGGAGCCGACTGAACCTGAGACCAGATTGGACCTGTAATTAACATCGGTCTTCGGTTTTGTATTTTATAATTCATTTTACCGTGTTCCATTGTGAGTATATAAATAAAAAGCATATTAATAATAACAAACATTGGATATTATGTGTTTTACATTAGTAATTCATTTTACACATACTTTGGTAATGAAGCTACAAAATATTTGAAGAGCCACTTGGAAAACTAAAGAGCCGACTCTTTTTGGTGAGAGGAGCCGAAAGAGCCGGCTCTCTGAAATGAGCCGGAATTCTCATCACTAATAGTTGTTAACTAAACTCTGAAATTCTATTTTTCGACCGAAGTAAGGAAGCCCTGCAGTTAAGCAGGGCGTCAAAAATTAGTTGATACTCATAGTGTTTCTCCCCACGGAAATCTTTAGTAAAAGGCGAAAGATTTATACGATCTGAAGAGAAACAAGAGTGTATAGCGAGCACTCGCCCCCATGTGTAACCCCACTAACAGAAACACCAAACCCAATAATGGTAACCAAAGTAAACAAGCAAAACCGAGTAACTACATCACTAACCCGATACCTCTGTACACGCTGTTGCCAGTTGTTCAATAACGCTACGTTTACAAATACGTATATATGTTTTTTTTAATCAAGCAAACTCTGCGCATTGCATTGTGGGAAGATCGTTCAGTCATGTGTAGTGCGCGTGCTCGATCAGTGACGGTGGTTTCCACGAAGCGAAACCCTTATTTGGTAAGAAGTGAGGTGCATTCATAGTACAAAGGGTAACCCTGTTTACCCTAGGAGCATTTAGGACTGTACATTCTTGTTTTTCTTTAGACCGTATAAATATTTCCCCTTTACTAAAGATTTCCGTGGGGAAAACATCAGGAGTATCATTTCATGTTTGATGCTTGACAGCGAGGTTTGTATACCATGTTAAAAAAAAGAAGTTTGCGTGTTTAATTTAACACTTCTTAGTAAAGCTTTTGTCTGCTTTTATCGAATAACTGACACTTGCTCTCTTTATGCTCTGGAACGAGAAACCCTTGGTTTTCGTGAATCCTAAATTAACATACCTAACCTAATCATATTCTGGAATACCCGCATGTTTCCGTACTAATCATGACTAGGGTCAAAGAAGACCGTTTTACAGCAGTTCCTCGTTAGTATAGTGGACAGTATCTCCGCCTGTCACGCGGAAGACCGGGGTTCGATTCCCCGACGGGGAGAAGCTTTCAATTTTGAGTTCAAACGAAACAATGGCTCCATAGAACAAGAATACATATCGTTTTAATTGTATTTAGTGTTTGACTAAAACTGTGTTGTTAATAAAGATTAGATTGTAAAGTACAGCTAAACAAACACAGTGCTGGTTATCTAAATAAGTACATTGAAAAAATACATTTACACTGCTGAAAACAACTGTAATGTAAAAAAAACGTTTTCACTGGCATAAACAAACAAACAAAAAAAGGCTTTTTGAGCAAGTCCTTTATGCTAATTTTTGGCATTGAAAGTATGGTACAGATATGTGTTTCTGTTAACTATTGTATAGATTGTATCAGTTGTAAACTGCCCTAAGGGTGTCTGGTAAAGGACTAAATGTAAGACCATTGTCTCACTACAATTGTATTATTAATAAAGATTAAACTGTAAAATACAGCTGCACAAACTCTGTGCTGGGAAAAGTTACATAAAAATGCATGCACTAAAGTAAATAATAAAGCACTCACAATGTACATATTAACAGACCTGACGTTACAGGAAACACTCTCACCTTGCTGATAGTTGTGATAGCATCCTTTTCACACACAAATTATATCAATCCACTGATGCGTTGATAATTAATGACAAATCTTATGCACATTAACACGTACAAATAACACAATAACCCTAATAGCCAGTGATGCACTGAGGTTCTTGCTTCTGAACCACTGCTGTGTAGCTTTGGCAGTATGCTTGAGGTTTTGTTTTTTCTTACAGGATGGCCCTGTATTCAACATCATACATCTTAACTTTCACTCTCACCAGGAGCTGTATTCATAAAAACTCTTAGTGCTAAGAGTTGCTCCTAGAGAAAAATCTCAGAATTGTGGGCGTTTCCCTCAAAGTTAGGAGTAGATCCTAGTAAAGATAAAAGTTAGTCATAAATCACGTTAACCCCTAAAAGAGCTCCTAAGGTGAATAAAGGAGACATTTTAGAAGCCACTGGAGTTTTATTTATGAAGAACAAGAGAAAATAGCAGAAAGACAACAATTCAGAAGATATGTTCTCCAAACACCTAATAACAGTAAACCAAACGCTACTGATTAGATAATGTTTGTGGTTGACCTTATTAGAGATGTGCTCATGGATCTCAGGATGATGAGCCGTGTATGGACTGCTCCTTACATCGCACTTTGCAACAAGGCCGAAAGGTTCAATTTTGATTTCATCAGACCAGTGTATCTTTTTCTAGAAGTTTCTTGAGTCTCCAACTTGTCTTTTGGCAAAAAGTGATTTCAAATTTCTTTGAAGAATGTTTTCCCGCTTGCCTTCTTCCATAAAGTTTCCACAGTTTTCCTCATCTCATCTGCAGATGTTTGCTTAGATAAGGCCATCCACTACTGATGGAAGTCTAAGCAGAGTCACGGCTGTTTTATATTAATTTCTGGCAAGACATTTGTCACATTTCAGGAATAGTGAGGGCGAGAGCCGAGTTTGGCTGTTTTTCGAGGTAAAATGCATGGAGGGAAATCCGTCCTGCCATCACAGGTTGCGAGAGATGAATTTAGCGAGGCAACGGGGGGCAAAATAACAAGGTTAGACTGTATATTTCGAATTTAGTTCATTTCAGTTCCAGGTGGGTAACAATACATTATTTGGAGGTTGAAGTGCAAGGGGGTGAATACTTACGCAAGGCATTGTATGCATGTTTTCATTCCAAATATAATGACCCAATGTAAAACAATATCAACTCGGTGGTTCCCAAAGTGAGCACAGGGGGCGCAGCAAAGCAAATGAACGAAGTAAGTTTGAGGCAGAACAATCTCAGACAGAAAAAATGTGGCTCTTTTAATTTCTAAACAAAAGTTTTAGCATTTTGTCCTGCTTTTTGCGAGTACCAGCCAAAACACTCTCACATTGCTATATTCCAGTTTCGCTGTCACTAAGAACATTCAGGTCTTCCAAAGCAAGGAACAAAAACACATAAACTCTTACCTGTGAGGTCTATGGTGTGGAGGTGATGCAGACCCATCAGCAGGTCCTCAGGTAAGCTGCTGAGTCGGTTTCCTGGAAGATGGAGCTCCTGCAGAAGGGGCGTGGCTCTCAGCTCTTGGGCAGAAAGACTGCTCAGGTTGGTGTACTGGATAGTCAAGGAGGTGGTGTTTTCTGGGAGACCTTTACTCGGGTAATACGACAGTTCAGCATCCGGACAAACCACCTCAGTAGAAATGACACCGAAGTGACATGTGCACCGTGCTGGACACGAGAGGGCGCCATTGTAACACAGGATCACCGTAAGCACGAGGAGCCGGGGCCACTCCATCTGCAGAGGTGATAGATGAGGAAAATACCCAAAGCAGTCTGAAATAAACTTGAAGGAACAATCCAGAAGTTTAACTTGATTTCTGACCGTCACATTTTTGACGCATGAACAATAAGAATGAACTGATAAAATAAGCTCGGTGCCATTGTTGCTCAGTCTGACAAACTTGTTTTATCTTTTCTTTTGTACCAGAAAACATATGAAATGTATTGTTTCTCACAACTGCCCATACTCTAGTGTAAATAACCTAATGCTGTAGCTGCTTTACTTTAACCTTGTGATAGACAGATTAAGGTTTTAAAAAAACAACACTGGGATAGTGTTGGCATTTGTGCAATCTAGGACTGTGGTAGCGTAGCGGTTAAGGTACTGGACTATGGATGAGAAGGTCCAGAGTTCAAATCCCACCTCTGCCAAGCTGCCACTGTTGGGTCCTTGAGCAAGGCCCTTAACCTTGTAAAATATATAAATTGTAAGTCACTCTGGATAAGGGCGTCTGCTAAATGACATAAATGTAAATGTAGTTACATAGGAATAACTAAGAAGTTGAGTCAGAGTTATTTACATATTGCAGTTTTACAACAAAGCATTGTCTCAGCTTTACGACTAACTGGACCCACAGCCCTAACCAAGCAAGCCTCCCTTCATTTTATAAGTAAGAAATATTAGGAGGACCAAAACTCGAAAATGGACCCAACCTCCTTGGGTAGCCTAGATTTTATATGTAAGAATTAAACTGTTACCTAACTAATAATACAATATTATAATATATATAGACTATAATAAATTAGATATTATACAATATTATGAATGTATAATAGAGAATATACTAAAACTATAGAACATAAGACAAAATATATGTAATATCACAGATTATATGAGTGAGTATCGGCAAGATTTCATATGGAGAGTTATTGCTCTCTGATGTGGTTTGAATAATGGTAAGGCTAAGAAAAGCCATTTCCTGTGATAGTTAGACATGATAAAAACCCATAAAGCACTGGGTCACAATTTATTTGTTTTGACAAAAAAACTGTCCCAAATTCTATATGCACACTCATATCACAACTTTATCTACAGAACCTCAGACAATTATTTTGCACATACACATGTACTATGGAAAACACAGATGATCCAAAGGTCATGTCCTAATACAATCAAGTATTGAAATACAATAAAAAGTATAATACAAACTACTAAGATATAATTCCTTATAAAGTTATGAACCAAAATAAACTTTTCATAGTATTTCCATAATCTTTCTTTAGAATAAACAGCTTTAGCTTGTTTATTAGAACAGTGTTGCCATAAATAACAAAATATATAACAAAACTTACCTCTTAATGTTTCTATCAAAACTTAAAATCAGTACATGCAGTGTTCCCCTGACTGACTTCACTTTTAAATAGCTTGCAGGCTGATGGGGTTTTTGAAATTTCAGCAGCTCTAATCCAGCATATGGGTCATGGGGGAAACCGTCACTGAACAAACATTGTCAGGACTCCACTGTTCAACAGATATTGGTCTAAGACAGAAATGAGAGATACAGTATAGCATGTAATAAATAAAATAGCAGCATTCTAAAACAGAAACAGGTTGATGACGTATTCTCAACACAGTATGATCAAAAAACTGACCTGTCTTATGCACCATGTGTGTAAATAAAATTCACAAATAAATTTCATATGATTCGAGATCAATAAACAAGATCAATCATTCACCATGACCTCTCAGGCTCATCGCACACATTGCAAAACCTGGCTGATTCAGTCTGTTTAAGCCCTCTATATACATACGGGTACATTTCACTATGTATTGTTATGACCACTCTTCAAAATTGCACAGAAATACACTAAATGACCACCCACAAACTTTTGGCTTCTACATCAGCCTTTATTCATCTAAAAAGGATTTCCACTTGATTCCCCAATCCAAACCAACTCTCAGAACCAACTGCAGAAAGATGAAGAACTGACTTGTTGGAAGCTGCAACCTTTAAATGTATCATATTGAGAGTCACTGGGGTATCAGTCCAACCCATTCTACTTAACCAAATATGCAGACCATCTTTATCTCCCTTATCTATAGACAAGGGCTTCCCCTGTACAAAAGGAAAGAACATGAGCTCACACATAGGAGATCTCCTAAAAAGCTATGTCGTTTTTCCTAGACCTGAGTGAAATGAAATGGAGAGAAATGCATGCTGGGCTTTCAACCTAATATCTCTAGATGAACTCAGTTTGGCTACTTTAATCTCAAGTGCATTGTATCTCTTTTTTGTCTCTCTCTATTTATCGCAAAGATTTTAGGAGAAACATCTGAGTCAACGTTGCTCCATAAAAGAAACATGCACGAGAATCACTATGAAAGACCAACCACTGAGATCAAAAACTTTCCTATGGGTCGTTAAACCAGTTTACATGACATGGTTATATAATAGAAGTATAAATGCAGTTATGTCATATTTATTAGTTAATCAATGTTAGCTATGAGTTAAGGTTTAAATGTATGCAATTTCTTCTTTTTGAGATTGAATGACTGGACATTTTGTACTTAAGCTGTTTTTTGGTTTACTGGGTTTGATACAACCTCAGGAACAGTGTAAATCCTGTTTGCACAGCATTCACACAATAGCTAGACCGCTAGAACCAAGTCTGAGTCAAGAAGGAGACTTGGACACAGTGAATCCGAGTCCAGATCAAGACTGGGACACAATCCGAGTCAAGACCAATAATTTTATTAGTTGAGTGGGAGTCAAGACCAAGACCCGAACACATCAAGTCCGAGTCAAGACCAAAACTTTTATTACTGAGACAGGGAGTGGCCAAAACCAAGACCAAGATTAAGAATATTTATTATCATACAATTATAAAAAGAAATAGTTTGTAATTTTTACTTTACATTCATTATAATGCATAAGTCATGAAATATATTATTTCTGAATTTACGTTCAGCCAAAGTCCTGCGTAGAAATTCATGGTGCTTCATAAAAGTGAAGAATATACTTCCAGATTTTGCAGACATGGTGAAGTAAATCGAGTGGTCAAAAATGCACACTTGCAATCTTAATGTCAGACTAAATAAGACATGTTCATTGATTGGATACCGAATGTGAAGAGCAGTAACTTGTTTTTGCCCATCAGCCATTCTGAGTGCAGATTTTATTTAGGCATGTAGAGAGAGGACAGATTTATTCTGTCTGAATAGATAATTGATATTCAATAACAATAGAATAAAGTTCCATACAGAATTAATGCTACCTCAGACAGATTTTGGACTCGCCTGGTCTCGACAACAATTTCTGAGTCCACCGAGACAAGACCGAGTCCAAACAAAGTCGAGACCGCTCATGTACAATAACAATAATTGCATAGCTATGTGAGTTTTCAATGAATGTAATCATTTACACTGTCTTACAACATACAATGCTTTGTTCAAGGGCCAAACTTAGCAGTGCTTAAACCCCTAACATCCTGGTACCTCACATACAGTTGTAGTACAGCAAGTTTGAGATTTTTTTGTAGTGAATTACAGACCTTGTGGTTTTAGCCACGAACATAACTGTTACACCATCATAAACACAAAGACATCAGTTTGAAGGCAACTCACCCAGGTTCAGCTTTGAAGCCATGTTAGTCTCTCTAATTAGATATTGCGCAAATGTCTCCTTGGTACTTTGCTGCTTTATTACCATAAGGGTCTGTGTACATGTTTTCTAGAAATGGGTGACACCTGCAATATGATTCACAGGATGTTGTTGTGGTTACAGGTTTCCATTCTACCCATACAGGAGATGAGATCTACTGATCAACCCAGTCAATGAGATGTAGCTGCTGCTTGGCTCAAATGAAAACCTGTAGCCACACCATCTTATTGTGGATCATGCTAACAATCTTGTACTGATTACCATTTAATTATTAACCTTCTCAGTTTAGCCAGCTAAGTGCTGATTTGGATAAATACCACCACAATACTCACTGTACTTTATTAGGTACACCTTGGTAGTACCAGCTTGGACCCCATTTTGCATTAGGAACTGCATTATTTCTTCATGGCATAGATCTAACAAGGTGCTGGAAACATTCCTCAGAGATTTTGGTCCATATGGACAAATCTAGCACCAACAACCATGTCATGGTCAAAGTCATTTAAATCACCTTTCTTCTCCATTCTGATGCTCAGTTAGAACTTCAGCAGGTCATTTTGACCACTACATGCCTAAAATGGATGATGAGATATTTGCCTTTACAAGCAGTTGAACAAGTGTACCTAATAAAGTGACCAGTGAGTATTTTAAATAGTCTAAATCAACTTAGAGGCCTAATCATTTTAACATAGAAACATAAAAACTAAACAAAAATAACATGAAAAGACATTTCCGACTGTAAATCCTTTAAATGAACCTACATTCTGTTTAGCCTAAGAGTTGATAGCAGAGTGAAGGGATGTGAGAGAAGAGTTTTACCGGCCATGCTGAAGTACGTCTGAGGCAGCATTGGTGTCTCCACACAAACAGGTAATTTCACTCAAGTTTCATCAAGACAACAACTGAGCAGATAACCCCTTCACCTGGTTTAAATGCAAAAAAAAGCCAAAAATTGGAGATTGGATATTGGAGAGTGACAGTTTTGACCTGATGGATATATGGTTTGATCATCTTTATATTTCCATTGCAAATTGGATTCCCCTCCTCTCTCCAAAAGGGTGAGAAATGAGTGTTCATTTACTGGTGCATTTCTATCAGCTCGAACCAGAGAATTAGCAAAAACTAAGAATACTCACTCCTGAGACCTGTAGTTCTCAAACATTTTAGACCAAGTACCACCTTTGTCATCACAAAAACACATACCTGGCTAAGCTCCTGGCTTCATGCTCATGTTGCTGAGAATCTCAGACCATCGTGATCTTGGTTCTTCTTCTGTTCCACTAACGTGAATCCAAAACTTAACCTTGCATCGTACCATCTCTTAGAGCTTTTTCAGAGCTTTTTTTGCCACTAGCCGTGCCACCTGTGTCTAAAATAGCATCAACTGATGCAAGGGCGGGCAATTAATTAGCTGCTATTTGGGTTCACTGCTCCTGGCATCTACATCCTTCACCCATGAAGGTTTTTAAACACAAAACACAAATGAATTTTATTAAAACTAAATTATAAAAAGACTGAAACACATGTAATTTGCACATGACAATTGTAGATGTTTAATAATTCAATGATTCATTAATTATTAAATAATTACTAAGTACATTTTCCAAGGTATTATAGCATACCACCTCATGCTCGTTCAAGTACCACCAGTGGTTCGTGTACCACAGTTTGAGAAGCCCAGCTTTAGATAGTATTTTGTCTGACCTTAAACACAAACTAACTAGGAAATAAACTACTTGTCAACTGGTCAAGCCATTACCATTGCCCAGAAATGTACACTAATTACACTGCCCAAGAAATGGCAACAATTACGTGAAAACAAGATTAGGGAGACCAAGAACATGTCACTACAAAAAAACCTGTAGAATAGTGTGGCTGGTACTGGAGGATTGGAGGAGAGATGTGCTGGTCCACTGTGTACAAACATGAAATGCAAGCAACAAACCTTATCTACAGACTCAGTCTCAGCAAGCACAAAATCCAGCTCTTCATCTTCAAAATCCTGTTACATGCTGTCAGTCGGAGATCTGCAGCCATCTGATCTGTCAGTGATCACATACTGTGAATACCACACATATCTACACAGCCAGACACATAGACACTGTCACACACATCTATACACTCATTCACTCCCTGTCTCTCTCTCACACACACACATTCTCACACATCTGCGTCATTCTAAAGATTTTAATAAACATTCAATGTCCCAAGATGTACTACTGATAAGACTCTTCAGAACATAATTCAAAATACAATTCAGCTACAGCATTTCAAAGTTTTGTATGCTTTTAATATGCAGTAGGAAAGAGAAATTGAAACTTATATGTTTGCTTATGTCATTAATATCCTCAGAACAAAGTGGTGCAGCCGGGTGGTAACCCAGCAAACAATTAACGTCTCCCCGCTCCCTATGTGGCTACATTCTGTAGTACGTTTCTATGCCTATATAGATGTTGACAACGGGTCCTATTCTTGAACTAATGGAACGTCCCTTTTGGCAACGTCCCAGCATAGTCCCTCAAATAACATTTTTTAGAACATTTTAGATTCAGAGAACATTTGACAACGTCCGGATATGGTACTCTAATGGTTATTTATCACGCTGCATGGCAACCAGCTGGTTTCTAACATTGTTAGCTAAGTTCACCTTAATGTGTGGTTAGGAAGTAGCTTACTGCACAGCCTAGATCCTATTAGTAGTTTAAATGAGTATGCCATAGCGAAAATGTAGAATTCTGTTTTACTATTTATTTACCGGATTTAAAATATTGGGAGGAAAATTGAACATAAAGTATGGTATATACTGAGGGCATATTTTTTGTTTCATTTTTCTTTTACAATAAACTCACAAAATAAATAAAATGTGTGCCATTTTTAAGTGTTTAACAGGGAATGTTCTTCGAGATCATAGCTCTGTGGACAATATTAGTGATGTGTCGGTCGCGACCGATCCGGCTCTAAGAGCCGGCTCTTTGAAATGAACGACGGGAGCCGGCTCCTGATTGGGAGCCGTTTGGGAGCCGACTGGGAGCCGGTTGGACCTGAGACCAGATTGGACCTGTAATTAAGATCGGTCTTCGGTTTTGTATTTTATAATTCATTTTACGGTGTTCCATTGTGAGTATATAAATAAAAAGCATATTAATAATAACAAACATTGGATATTATGTGTTTTACATTAGTAATTCATTTTACACATACTTTGGTAATGAATGAAGCTACAAAATATCTAAAGAGCCACTTTGGAGCCGAAAGAGCCGGCTCTTTTTAGTGAGGGGAGCCGAAAGAGCCGGCTCTCTGAAAAGAGCCGGAATTCCCATCACTAGTGGACATGCTGCCAGATGATTAGGGCTAAACAAAAAAACAAAAACAGGAACGTACCATATTTTGCATACATCAGAAATCGAACGCCTCTTCACTCGAACAATTCGGACATTAAATGGTCGGTTTGAATTTGTTTTGCCGCAAAATTCGTCTTCGGAAATTTCACCCTAAATAAAATACTCAATGACGTAATCTTTCAAAGACGATGCACGTAGTCCCGTCCAGTTGGTGGCGATATTGCACCAATAAGAACTTAGGGTGTGATCATAGGCATATTATATTATATTATATTATATTATATTATATTATATTATATTATATTATAGTATTATTATATTATGCATATGTATTTTAGTCTACGGTTGGTATTTTCCGATAGTTTTTTCATCTGATGTGCCTATAGTGTATTATATTATATTATTTTATTACTATATTATTATATTATGTATATGTATATTATATTATACTAGTCTACGGGGGTGATTTCGGACACCTCCTCTGTCTCAGTGCCGAAACTGCATCAGCCTCAATGGCTAAAAAGTTTCACTTTATTTTCACTTATTTCATGTCTTTATATTTCATGTATTTATTGATTATATTATTGAATTTACATTTATTTGCTTTATTCATGCTTTTAATCACTAATTAAATACAAATATAGCCATAAAAAAACAATCATTTGTGGGTCGGTAATGGATTAAACCTATTTACATTACGTCTTATGGGGAAATTTGATTCTAACTTTGAACAAATCTTTCCTTCTGAAAGCAATCAAGTTAGAATTTCCACTGTTCATCATAAATATGACTTCCATTACGGCATTTCTACATGTCTGAAGACATCTATTACATACTATTCTGCCTTTTGTACATTGCTAACATTGATAATTGCTATTGCCGTTGGCTCATTTCAGGCGGTGTCACATTCATATGTGCTGTGAGCACTGTTACGGGTAAATCTCATAGTTAACAAAGTTTTATATAAAATGAATTACAAAAATATCTCACTCATTTAATGCCATGCGGGGCGCTGCTATGTGCTAGCATCAACACACTAACAAACAGATTAGCGCAAACTCTTCAACCCCATCACATTCACGTTTCTTCATGTAATGGGGTTAAATGAATTTTCTAATAAAGAATATTGTTCTCCTGCACTATAAACCATTTTACAAGTATTACTATCAAATTAAATCTCATACTTTCAAATTCAGCCACGGCAAACGCAGCAGCAGGAAGGCAGCAATAACAAGGCAATAAGATGCTGATCTGGAACAAAGGGAAAGATATCTCAGGCGGCTACATCAAAGATGGAAAAGAGATGTTGAGGCAGAGAGAAAGAAAAAAACTCAAGTTCTAGATAAGAGAGATTAGAGGTGGAGAGAAGCTAAAGAAGGACAAAAGAAAGTGGGCTTAAATACCATAGTCACCCCAGGTCATGTGACATGAACACACAAGGTTAGGATAACATTTCTAGGGTTCATATCACAAAAGGACTCAAAAAGAGTTATGGGGTGTATCGAATATAGCTGTGCACCAGTATGATTTCTTAGGTATATGAACCCTTGAACAACTGTTAAGTCAAATATGTACTGATATTCAGATTGTAATTACATGTTCAACACTGATTTAATGGTTTTCACCGATTTTCACAAGGAACACCTCCTGTTATAAATAACCAGACAAAAAAATGGCAAAATGTAAATATTTTTTATTTCAAAAGTGCACATTACTATCAATATGGGACAGCTGATGTGCTTACAGTGTATAACTGCAGTACCCCTGATGTGATCAAACCTTTCTTAATGGTGGCGATGTTGAATTAGGTGGTGGTGATATCAAGCCAGAATTAGGGGGTGATGTGTCATCTTCATGATGAGATGCTGGCATCTCACTGGAGGTGGATGTTGACTGAACTGAAAAAAACAAAAGAAAAAAGAAAAACGCCGTACATGCCATTATCATAAAGAATCTTTAGAGGGCATGCTATGTGTTATCAATTTAAGTTAAATGTTTATAATTCACATATATCAGTATAAACACTTAGAAAGGATGTTCGATCGGCCTGTATTGGTGTTTTATCTTCCTGGTCAAGACAGACAGGAGATGGAGTATTTGTTATTCCACTGGAGGTGGATGTTGACTGAACTGAAAACACAAAAAAGGGAACATGACATATCATGCCACAAGAAATCTTTAAAGTGCAATGTATACATGGTATAATCAATTAAAACACTGGAATACTGAAATAAATACTGGAATACTGCCCTCACGTTGACTCCCTGTCGGCTGGAGTGCTTGCTTTCCCGCGCAGTCACATCTTAAAGTGTACCCACAGCGCCATCTACTGCTCTGCCGATGTATTTGTATTTGTGAGAAAATCTCGACACAAGTTAGTGTGCTACAAGTGTGCAAAAACTCACGTGACTCACAAACGCCATTTGTAGGACAAGGCTGTACGTTGTTTGCGAATCGTGAAACGGGAATTTTTGTAAACAATGTTTTATTTATTTGCTACATTTATTTTTTGTATTTGTAAAACGTTACATTTGCTTGCTAAGGGCAGGGAATAATATTCTGTATTTATTTGAAAGTCAAATATAGCTTTGCAAAATATGTTGTTCTGTATTTGTAAAACATACTGAGTTAAGTGTTATATTTTGTACACTGTGTTTGCCAGCAAATTTATAGAAGACGTGCTGTTCTTTTATTTGGGAAGTTTTTGGCACTAAATTCGATCCATACTGGTCACACTATGCTGCTAGCGAGGTTAACTAATGTTAAATGTCAAAGTAAACAAATGAAATGCAGTAGGCTATTGTGGAGTAGTGGAAGTTACGTTATTCAAGTGTCTCACACACAGTTAAGGCTAGACTATCAGCATTTAATTATTTATCATTATATTTAATCGTTATTATCTGCTCAACTCACCACTATTTTGCTTTTTTCCCCCACTTTTATTCCCACGGGAGTAAGTGGAGTTGCGGGGGTCACTTGACAGTCAAGTCATTCCTACTGTCATTGCAAATTGGATATTGCCAGTGCTGTAGTTTAAAGTTTGTCAGTCCTAGGGGGCCTCCCAGGAACAACCATAGTAGGACATACTCACACACTAGGCCACTTTAGCACAAGCAATGAACCTAAAACATTTAATACTTCCATATTGCTAATGATGA
Organism: Ancistrus triradiatus; assembly: GCA_025084515.1. Taxonomy (NCBI): domain Eukaryota; kingdom Metazoa; phylum Chordata; class Actinopteri; order Siluriformes; family Loricariidae; genus Ancistrus; species Ancistrus triradiatus. The sequence continues at coordinate 98,849 of JAJAGP010000213.1, read as the reverse complement.
GAATGGTATCATTGGTGTGCACACAGAACTGCTTAATTTGCTTTATTTGTGAGAAAGCAAGGATTTTTTTTATCCTGTTGTCTGGTCTCCTGCTCCACTTTGTAAAGTCTCCATAATAAATTGTAGTGATATGGGAAGGCGAGTATTAGTTTTGAGCCTTTTCATGACATAAAGAATGTCTGTCCTTATCTCTGGATCAGATTTTATAGAAATTGGTCAGAGTTGGGGCGGCCCCTAGTGTTTGGGTGTGTGATTATGTGTGACCCTATCCAGGATCAAGTGGATAAGAAAATGAATGAATCAATAGGACATAGCTAACTATTTCATGTATGTAAATATAGCTACACTCCTGGATCAAAAAATGGGCCAGACTCAAAATTGCAATGTCAGTGTTGTTGCATTCAATGACTTCAAACAGTTTCCTAGTTAGTTTGTGGCTTAATGTGAGATTAAATATTCTTTCCTCTGACAAGACTTTAAAAAATACAAGATGTAAGTTATTTTTGGACGATTTGAACAATCAGGAGTGTTAGTTTGAGTTTGAATGTATAAAACGTTTAAATCTTTACATGGTTTTACCTTTGTGTACAAGAAGACTCTGGGACTGTGGTAGCCTAGTGGTTAAGGTACTGGACCAGAAGGTCTAGAGTTCAAATCCCACCTCTGCCAAGCTGCCACTGTTGGGTCCTTGAGCAAGACCCTTAACCCACAATTGCTTGGATTGTAAGATTGTACCCATTGTAAGTCGCTCTGGATAAGGGCGTCTGCTAAATAATGTAAATGTAAGACTAGTAAGTGAATTTCTCTGTTTCTAGCTTTTCTCGAAACAGTTTAGTATTGCAGCAATACGCAGTGACGAGCAAATGGTGGCGCGGGTCTCAGGAGCACATTTTCTTAGTTCTTGCTAATTTTCTGCCCAGTGATTTGACCATGCAAAGCTTAATATTTTGCAATTTTATGTTCCACCCATTTTGTTGCCCAGGAGTAATTAACGTATGCAAAACTCCAGCAGTTTATAGCCAGTTCAGTGGGCAAACCACAGATCTGCTGCTTAACGCTTCAGCAGAGTTGCGACTGTATATGGGAGAAGGTCGATAACAGTTCCCTACAATATTTCTCATGAGATCAGACAGAGCTCAGTCACTGTTTCTTTCTTCCAATCCGAGCCATCGGAGCCTTTAACGGTCGTGACGGACGCGCGCGCTCGCGGACACACCGGCACACCCGGCAACACACGCCACAACGCGCGCGCGCTACTGAACGCGCAGTGGCGCACGAGACGTGGACAGGCAATACTTCTCGGACGTGTCTTAATTCCACTTGGGAGTGGATAACGCAATGGAGAACTCCAGCACTGACCTATCCACCGGCGCGCTCCCAAACTTCCCAGAAGCGGCCATGAACGCGTCCTGGATTCCAGAACCTGCCGGGTGGATGATGCCTGGAAAAGCAACGAAGTCCGCGCACCTGGTGGTACCGTTCTGGGACTCTCCTCTGAGTCATGGCATGAACGTGCTAGTGGGCTTCATTCTGTGCGTCACCATGCTCGGGCTCGGCTGCACGGTGGAGATCAGTCAGATGGGCGAGCATGTGCGCAGACCGATCGGGGTGCTGCTCGCCGCCATCTGCCAATTTGTCGTCATGCCGCTGGTGGCTTTTCTACTGGCGCTCGCTTTCTCTCTGGACGATGTGGCCGCTGTGGCCGTGCTGCTGTGCGGTTGCTGTCCCGGGGGCAACCTGTCTAACCTCATGACCCTGCTGGTCAACGGCGAGATGAACCTCAGGTAGTCAGTCCCATAATAATAATAATTGTAGCCTATTACTAATAGTAATAATAACATAACCACAGCCATCATCATATTCTTTGTATCACGTCATGAGTGCTATATATGAAATATATTAAATAAAGCAAGACTCTTTGATAAATAGTCTTGCTTTATCTAGTAGCCTAGTAATTATATACACATATATACAATAATTCATAAAATCGGTTTGGTGCATTTCACTGTTTTCCATAGTTCACATTTGAAGGTGTTCATTAGACAAGGGACAAATTTTTAACAATGTCCAAAAAACATAAAATGCAAAAAAAGTTTAAAGGATGCCAACAGATCTTACCACATGATATGCATTTTAAGCTTGTTCTATACCTAAAACCAATACATGCGCACAATTTTAATGGTATTGTCTATAAATTCGTGTAGACTGAAACAATCTCCTGTGTCTCAGTGAATAAAGTTTTTTGACTCTCCGCACTCTTCTGTTATTTCCAGTGTTATAATGACCATCTCGTCCACGGTGCTGGCGCTCGTACTGTTGCCAGTGTGTCTGTGGCTGTACAGTCGGCCGTGGATCGACACCCCGGTGGTGCAGCTGCTGCCGCTCGGTGCTGTAACTCTCACACTGTGCAGCACACTCATACCCATCGCGCTCGGTGTGGCTCTCAGGTACCGCTACCCCCGGGCTGCAGACATCATGCTTAAGGTAACAGCACAAAATCTCATAAAGTCCACATCCCAAACTGCATGACAACGAAATCATACGTTAAAACAGACAGTGTTTCCATTTTCAATTGGCTGCAGTGACTTCAAATATGTTCAAAGGACATGGCTGAGATGTCAAGACCTGGGGTGGATTCATATTTTGGTCCTGATACCCTAGAGATGGCAAAGTTTAAAAAGTATATAGCCTACTGGTGCCAGATTAAGACAGACCACAAAATTTTACATGACCAATAACTCATTTTTATGGATCATTTACTTTAGTTCAATAAATTTATGTCTATTGATATCTGTGGTCAGTCAGTGGTTATATGAGTTACTCTAATACATGCAGGGTTGGAATCAATTGCACATTTTCCAGTTTGTAGAAAATTGAAAATGTCCCAATCTAACAGGCTTTCACTAGGGAACATAATCTCTACACTGATTGATGCCACACCCTAAACATGTCCTTTTGAAAAGAGTTGGTCTGCAGTGTGCTGCATGTGTCACTTTATATCAAACTAATTCCGTAATCAAGCATATGGTGGTTATAATAAAGCAAAACCTAAAGAGAAAAACAAATTCACAGGGGCTCCTTCTTTTCGTCAGTGTAATCTAAGAACAGCTTGATAATGGCCCTATGGTGAACAAGATATACAGACAGAGGGAGGGATAGCAGGAGGCAGGAGGAGAGTGATAAAGGAGTAAAGGGTGTGCCTGTGTTTTACAGGGTACTGGGGGAGGAGGACGTTCATTAAGTAGAGTGGATAAAAGCAGGCGGCAATGTCATTCTGGTGGCCTTGGTTATTTTTCCTCTGATATATAGCATTGTCAGCACATGTCTACATTTCTATGACTCACCGTCAGTTGTTGGTACATACAAAAACAGACGAACCTTCTGATTAAAATCTGCAATTTTTGCACTTTGGTAATATGAGGATGCAGTTTCTATCATTTGGTGTTAGAAAAAGAGAGCACACCAAGATGGAGAAAAATTGAAATAAGTTTGCTGAGGTATTGCACCAAAGTTCATATGATCTTGGAACTGATTTTAATACAGTGGTGCTTGAACGTTTGTGAACCCTTTAAAATGTTCTATATTTCTGCATAAATATGACCTAAAACATCTTCAGATTTTCACACAGTTATTGCTGCATGGATGGGGGGGCAGTTAATGTGAGAAAACCCACCAACATCCCAGAGCTGAAGCTGTTCTGTACGGAGGAATGGGCTAAAATTCCTCCAAGCCGGTGTGCAGGACTGATCAACAGTTACAGGAAATGTTTAGTTGCAGTTATTGCTGCACAGGGGGGTCACACCAGATACTGAAAGCAAAGGTTCACTTACTTTTGCCACTCACTAATATGTAAAATTGGATCATTTTGCTAAAAAAAAAAAAAGACCAAGTATAATATTTTTGTCCCATTTGTTTAACTGGGTTCTTTTTAACTACTTTTAGGACTTGTGTGAAAATCTGATGATGTTTTAGGCCATATTTATGCAGAAATACAGAAAATGCTAAAGGGTTCACAAACTTTCAAGCACCACTGTACATAAGCCCACTGGAGTTAATTTTGGATCAAAAGTGTCACTGAAAACAATACAAGTCACAAGAAAAATATAAAAAATATATGTTCCAAATGCAGATGACAAAAACTATATATATAAACTGGCAACTCAATGTACTGTGTGTATATATATATATATATATATATATATATATATATATATATATATATATTTTTTTTATACATTTGCACACTTTATTTCTCTTTGCTGTTATCTGATTCTCATTAGTATGAAAGTTTTGCTCGTTAGTACGTATTGCGGTTTGCTTAGTTAAAATGTTAGTTTCTTATGAATGGATTCTTCTTAGTATCTATGTCGGATTAACTTTTGTATTTGATTTTTGTCCTTTCAACATATATTTTCCAACTTGCATGTGGATGATATTATTTTGTGCGAAGCGTGTGGCACAAAATAAACTCCACAGTAAGCCACCATCCACTCTCTAATAATGTTTTACTTGGTCTTCCCATTTATCCACTAGGTGTCACTGTGGCTGATGCTTATCACACTGGTGCTGCTCTTCATCATGACAGGTGTGATGTTGGGGCCCGAGCTGCTGGCGACCATTCCGCCTGCAGTATATGTAGTGGCTGTGCTCATGCCGATGGCTGGTTATGCAGCCGGTTATGGCCTGGCTATGCTCTTTTCACTGCCACCCAACAGCTGTCGCACCGTGTCACTGGAGACTGGCTGCCAGAATGTTCAGCTTTGCACAGCCATACTGAAGCTAGCGTTCCCTCCTCAGCTCATGGGGGCCATGTACATGTTCCCACTTCTCTACGCACTGTTCCAGGCAGCCGAGGCCGCTGTCTTCATCCTAGTGTACCGTGCATACAGAACAGAGGTGCTCCGTAAGCAGGACCTAGACGGGGATGACGATGACACCAACATCACATACAAGACGCTGAAAGAGGAGGATGGGCCATTTGATACTGCATACGGGTCAGTGATTGTGAGTGACCCCAACACCTTTGAGCTGGAGACTCGAGAAGATGTAGGGAGCTCCACGGCTCCATAGGAGACATACAAAATGAGACAGTGACCATGAACAGACACCTGGTCTGTGCAGTACATACTGATCTTCCACAATGTGTCATGTCATCAATCACTGGTAGAAACAAATTTCATTATACATTTCCACATGGCTGATGAGTGCTAAAATACAGAAGTAGACTTCTAAAGTCTTTCTTTCCAACAAGAGACCTTATACATTCTTGTCATATTTTCACAGTGGAACTGTTGAATGGGGACCAAGATTAGGCTGAGTCTCATGTCCGAGTTGCCATGTAATTTATTATTCTATATATAGTATATATTTGTCTTGAGAAAAATCAAGCTGTTTACAGAGTAGAAGGAAAGAGGTACATAGCTTAAGCCTTAGTTTTGGTTTAGCTAAGCCTACCTTAACAATGACTGCTCTTCACTAAGAATCTGTGTCTTGGCTTAGTCAGCTAAAGAGAATATATATATATATATATATATATATATATATATATATTCTACAATATTAGAGCTAAAGCAAAAGTATATTGGGGAAAACTGTACAATTCAAAGGAGGCTCTAGTACCCTGTTGGGTGACCTCTAGCCTGGATACAAGATCAGAATCAGAATCAGAATCAGAATACTTTATTGATCCTCGAGGGGAAATTACAGATGAGATACGGTTGGGCATGGAGGCAGACAGGTTCCAGATGGTATCCTGTGACACATTTGACCGCAGATGTTGCAGCTGAGCCTCGCAGATGGTCCCATAAATGACTACGCAAGCCAAATATTCGTTGTAATCTGGCAGAGACATTCCTGGCAAACCTGTGATGTGTGTGGGCGAGCATTATCCTGCTGTAAAAGGCCAGTTGGAAGCCCTAAAGACACTATGGTTCTAGTCCGTAACAGACAAGATTTCTTGTTTACAACTCCATTGCAAACGAAGGTGATGGTGGCTGGCTGTCAATGGAAGGACACATAATGAGTGCTGTGGCAGCAAATTTCCTTCTGCTAAGCACCTGGAAATGGTCCAAACAGAGACGGGGGTTTGTAATGAAGGTGCCACCTGTGTCTGAATGTTAGACAACAAAACTGTGGGAGTTGCTTGTGCTTTGGTCCAATAACCCGGCGGTTCAAACGATCCTCTCTGCTGGTGGTCTGTATGGGCAGTCAGGAGCCCATTAGTCGTGTGTGTGTGCCCTCGTGGAACCACTGCTCCCAACACCTCCTAACAGCTAGGTCAGAACAGCCTAGATGGTGGGCAATTTGTCATTTTTTTTTGTCATACACAGTCATATATATCTATACAATCATGGTCGAAAGTGTTTGCACCCCTGAAATGTTTCCAGAAAATGATTGCAATTACACAGTTTTTGTTATACACATGTTCATTTCCTTTGTGCGTATTGGAAAAACACAAAAAAAGCTAAGAAAAAATGGCAAATTTGACATAATTTCACAGAAAACTCCAAAAATGGGCCGGACAAAATTATTGCCATCTTTTCAAAATTGTGGGTAAATAACTTTGCTTGAAGCATGTGATGCTCGTTTAAACTCATCTATGGCAAGTAACAGGTGTGGACAATATAAAAATCACACCTGAAACCTGAAGAAGAAGAGAACTGGCTTGAGAACCAAAATTGTGGAAAAATATCAAGAATCTCAAGGTCCATCTCCATAAATCTTGATGTTCCTTTGTCCATGGTGCGCAACATAATCAAGAAGTTTACAACCCATGGCACTGTAGCTAATCTCCCTGGATATGTAATTGCAATAATTTTCTGGGAGAAATACCTCATTTTCTCGCAAAATTTCAGGGGTGTCAATACTTTCGGCCATGCCTGTATATATCTGTATATGTATATATATATATATATATACATATATATTCATCCCTTAATGGCAACGGTATTCCTTAATGGCAATGGCTGCAGGGTAATGGTTCCCGGGTTTGATCCCTGGTAGAGTGATCTGGGTTCTTTCTGGGTGCTCCGGTTTCTTCCCACAGTCCAAAGACATGCATTAGGTTAATTGATCTGGATAAAGTGGTCCTGATCTGGATATATGTATGTATATATATATATATATATATATATATATATATGGCCCAGAGTCTGGATACCATGATGAACCAACTAACAATTTGCCATTGCGATAACTGAGCTATCAGTGCCTAAACTGAGCCATATTTGGTCCAGAACTGTCTGCTGTCTGGAATGTGTTGACTTGGCCTCCAATTTCACCAGATCTCAATTCGATCGAGCAATTTACAGGATCTGCTGCTAACATTTTGGTGGCAGACACCAAAGGAAGTTCCATCTGAAGTCTGCCTTGAGGTGTCAACAGGTGTCAGGAGTCTTGGCGACATGAGAGCGACCTACACAATATGGCTGATCATATTTTAATTATATAATTATATAATTTACAAAGTGAAATGTACCAGGGTTAATTTAGGCTGTGCAGAACAAGAATTGCTCTGAAATTATCTCATGGTGTTCACCAGCTTTCAAAGGAGAGAGTCGAATAGCTTAATTACGATCAGTCAAAGGCAACTATACAGAAAATTTCAAAATCAGCATAGAAGGTATTTATGGTGCATATAGCTGAGTATGGTTATATGCTGTTTTAACCATTTTCATCTTGGGAAATGACATCTGAGACAAGTGCAATTACAATGCAGGAAATGCAAAATGTAAAAAATGTTGTTAATAAACATGTGTATGCTAGAAATAAACTCACAACGCAAATTTAGTCTATGATCTTGCTTTTTTTTACATTTTGACATGTACAGTGGGGCAAAAAAGTATTTAGTCAGCCACTGATTGCGTAAGTTCTCCTACTTAGAAAGATGAGAGAGGTCTGTAATTTTCATCATAGGTGCACTTCAACTATGAGAGACAAAATGAGGAAAAAAAATCATCCAGGAAATCACATTGTAGGATTTTAGAATTTTTAGAATGTAGAATTTTTAATTGTAAATCATGGTGGACAATAAGTATTTGGTCACCCACAAACAAGCTAGTTTTCTGGTGAGTCAGGGATGCTCTCTACAGAGCCATCCAAATATATAGAGCAGATAAAGCTAAAGTAATGACCCTGTTTTGAAAATGTAGTGAGTAAAAACTAGAGATTTTTCTTTTGTAATGTACTAAGTAAAACATATTACATTACAGAAATAATATAGTACAGATACCTAAAAAATACTTAAGTAGAGAAACTAAGTACTTGTACTTCATTACTTACCACCTTTGGTCATAACTGGATATTTCAGTAAGACAAGAATCCAAAACATATGTCCAGATCAACATAAAAATGGTCTACTAAACATAAAATCAAGTTTCTGTCATAACCATCTCTGTCCTGTAATATAATCCCCATAGAAAGCCGGTGGGGTGAGCTACAGAGGACAGATTCTCTGGAGATATTCTGTAAAGATGAATGGTCTCAAATTATTAGACATATACAGGATTGTGGATGTATCAAAATACAGCATATGCTGAATAACTGACTTGAAGAACATTTTTTAAAGGTTTGCTATAGCACTGGCAAATCTGGAGTGTACTACTGGATATTCACTCACTGATCACTTTATTAAGTACGCTTCCTTCTTTTTACACTCATTGTCTATTTTATCACTACCACTTACCATATAGCAGCAGATTGTAGTTCTACAATTACAGACTATAGTCCATCTGCTTCTCTACATACAGCAGAACCACCGAATTCAAACTTTATTGTTTCCCAAAGGCCAGTCTAATTCAGATTTGTTTGAAGTCGGAATCAAATTCATTCCAGACACACATTTGTTTGAAGTCGGAATCAAATTCATTCCAGACACACCCTTAGCTTTGGTCTTATCAATGTTCAAATGTGGGGGCAAAAAAAAAATTTGGTCACAAAGTGTTTAAATTCCAACTTTGTTATTCCCCTTTACTCTGTTCTCTAATGGTCAGGACCATTTGAGAGGTGAATCATTCTCAGCACTGACACTGATGTGGTAGTGGTGGTGTGTTAGTATGTTTTTTGCTTGTATGAGCGTCCAGCCATCAGCATCCAGTAGGCAGCATCCTGCGAGCACTGATGAATGATTAGAGGATGACTAACACAAACTGTGTAAAAACAGATGAGCTACTGTCTCTGCCTTTACATCTACAAGGTGAGGCAATAAGGTACAGTTGTTCTTGAAAGTTTGTGAACTTTTAGAATTTTTAAAATTTTGTGAAATTTTAGAATTTTCTATATTTGTGCATAAATATGAACTAAAACATAATCAGATTTTCACACAAGTCCTAAAATTAAATAAAGAGAACTCAGTTAAACAAATGAGACAAAAATATTATACTTGGTCATTTATTTATTGAGTTATTATCCAATATTACATATTAGTGAGTGGCAAAAGTATGTGAGAGTCTAGGGTTAGCAGTTAATTTGAAGGTGAAATCAGAGTTAGGTGTTTTCAATCAATGGGATGACAATCAGGTGTGAGTGGGCACCCTGTTTTATTTAAAGAACAGGGATCTATCAAAGTCTGCTCTTCACAACACGTTTGTGGAAGTGTATCATGGCAGGAACAAAAGATTTCTGAGATCCTCAGAAAAAGAGGTATTGATGATCAATCAGGTGGAAAAGGTTACAAAACCATCTCTAAAGGGTTTGGACTCTACCAATCCACAGTCAGACAGATTGTGTACAAATGGAGGAAATCTCCCCAGGAGTGGTCAACCAACAAAAACCACTCCAAGAGCAAGGCGTGTAATAATTGGTGAGGTCACAAAGGACCCCCAGGGTAACTTCTAAGCAACTGAAGGCCTCTCTCACATTGGCTAATGTTAATGCTCATGAGTCCACCATCAGAAGAACACTGAACAACAATGGTGTGCATGGCAGGGTTGCAAGGAGAAAGCCACTGCTCTCCAAAAAGAACATTGCTGCTCGTCTGCAGTTTGCTAAAGATCACGTGGACAAGCCAGAAGGCTATTGGAAGAAAGTTTTGTGGACGGATGAGACCAAACAGAATTTTTGGTTTAGCAAAAAAAAAAGCATTATGTTTGGAGAAAGGAAAACACTTCATTCCAGCATAAGAACCTTATCCCATCTGTGAAACATGGTGGTGGTAGTATCATGGATTTTTTTGCTGCATCTGGGCCAGGACAGCTTGCCATCATTGATGAAACAATGAATTCTGAATTATATCAGAGAATTCCAAAGGGAAAATGTCAGGACATCTGTCCATGAACTGAATCTCAAGAGAAGGTGGGTTATGCAGCAAGACAACGACCCTAAGCACACAAGTCGTTCTAACTAAGAATGGTTAAAGAAGAATAAAGTTCATGTTGTAGAAAGTCCTGACCTTAATCCAATGGAAATGTTGTGGAAGGACCTGAAGCGAGCAGTTAATGTGAGGAAACCACCAACATCCCAGAGCTGAAGCTGTTCTGTACAGAGGAATGGGCTAAAATTTCTCCAAGCCGGTGTGCAGGACTGATCAACAGTTACAGGAAATGTTTAGCTGCAGTTATTGCTGCACAGGGGGGTCACACTAGATACTGAAAGCAAAGGTTCACATACTTTTGCCACTCACTAGTATGTAATATCAGATCACTTTCCTCAATAAATAAATGACCAAGTACAATATTGTTGTCTCATTTGTTTAACTGGGTTCTCTTTATCTACTTTTAGGACTATATATGTCTGATCTAATTTTACCAGCAAAACAGCACTAACACACCACCACCAGATCAGTGTCACCGCAGTGCTGAGAAATGAAAACCACCTAAATAGTACCTGATCTGTGGTGGTCCTGTCCATTAGAGAATGGAGTAAAGGAGGCTAACAAAGTATGTAGAGAAACAGATGGACTATATTCTGTAACTGTAGAACTGCAAAGTGCTTTCTATATGGTAAGTGGAACTGATAAAATGGAAAATGAGTGTAGAAACATGGACTTAATAAAGTGACCGGTGTGTGTACAGTCATGGCCTTTAAATTTAATTTAAGTATGTTTCTGCCCCCAGTGAAAGCATAGGCATTCGTTACAACTTTAAGGCGGGAAACAGAACAATCGTCAGGCACTTGAACGCACCATTAAGCAGCTAGTCGCACACCTGACTCCAATTAGCTGTCTACTTAATCCGCCACAAGGGAGGCGCAGATGGCTAAGTGGAAAATGGCTACGTATGGAGACGACTCATTCGGTAATTATGTGTACTCCTCATACAACCCTTACTCCTACAGATGCCCGAAGCCCAAGGGCTGGCGGCAGAAAAACTACGTGAACGTTTACGGTGACGGCGAGACTTATTTCGACAACTACCACCGCGCGCAGCTCAAGTCCATCCTGTCTCAGATCAACCCGAACCTCACTCCGCGCCTGCGCAAAGCCAACACCAGGGACGTGGGCGTGCAGGTGAACCCGCGCACGGACGCCTCGGTGCAATGCTCGCTAGGACCGCGCACTCTAGCCGCACGCCGCCGGGATGCGCTGCGTGGGCGCGCATCAGACAGCCAGTTTCCCGGCAGCCCGGTGAACATTGGGGTTCGGTTCCCGCGCACACATGCCGTTTATTCCCCCATCGCGACCCGCGGCCTGAGCGCTCTGCTGGAGGAACACAGCAATCAGGAGGAGGAGGAGGAGGAGAAGGAGGGTGCGGCGAGTGAGGAGGCTCAACAGGTTGTGGAGGGCAAAGAAACCGAAAGCGACCAGAAACCCAGCAGAAAGCTTAGTCCCGGTGAAAACGAGGAAGGAAACAAACAGGATGCCGAAAGTAAAGGTGAGAAGGAGAAAAGCGCGCTGGATGAGGCCAAGTCCAAAGTGAGAGTGCGCTTTCAGGTGAGCACAACTGCACCTGTGGTTTGGTTCTTGGTTTTATTTAGCATCTTCTTTACTCAGCCTTTATAGGTATTAGTATTGCCATGCTCACTGACCCACTATCAACATGTTTATTAATTAATGGGAAATGCCACACTTCTGCTTTTGTCCTTGATGTGCTGAAAAAGCTGAATCCTTGACCACAATACTGGATTGAAAGGAATCATCCTTTTAGACCCATTATGAATTTGACTGTGAAATGTTGCCTAGTTATTAGAAACACACTGTAGAGGTTTTTCTTGAATCAGTACATGGGTAGATGCCCTGACAGTTTTCTTTAGAATTTGCTTATATAATTCAGAAATAATTGTTCCATCAATGGCATGCTGTCTTGGTCCATACATGCTACCATGTTTCACAGATAGGATACAGGTGTTATGCTGGGATACAGTACTCCTCACAACAAATCTCATTTAAAGTTTTGTCTTAATGACTCACAGAACACTTCAATAGCCTTCTTGCTTTTCCATGTGCGATGGAATGGGCAGTAATGGTGGTTCTTGAGCAGTGGCTTTCTTCTTACAACCCTGTCATGCAATCCATTGTTCAGTGCCATCTTGTTGATCGTAATGGTAACATTATCCATTGAGAGACGTAGTTGCCTAGTTAGCCTGGGTTCATTTGTGAAGATGTAGACTATTGCATGCCTTCTACTTGGAGTGATTCTTGTTGGTTGACCATCCCGAGGAAGTTGATGATTTTTAATCACCTCCATTTGTACAGTCTGTCAATGTGGACTGGTAGAGTCCAATTGCTTTAGTTTCTGTTTTAGGTATAGCTTCATGCTGACTGTCAAATTACTAGAAAGGACGTGCCACTGACCATGAGGGTGGTGAGCCATTCTGTAGAGTGTTGGGACAATGTTGTGGCAGTCTTCAACTTTCAGTTTTGGATCTCAGATTGTGACCTTAAGATACAGTTGTCTGTATTGTTGTAGTTCCATATTGGTTAGGGGACTACTCAGCCCCTTGTCTTTGTGATGTTAATTTCAGCAGCGTGGCTGTCTACAATATAACAAGGTCAGTGTCTCTTGTGGATGATATGGTCTCACATGTAAACCAGTATCTGGTTGTTTGGTTTGTTTGATGGGTGAAGAGGTAGGCGAACTATAATCAGATGGGATGTAGCCAGTAACTGTGTATTTGCAGTTCACCTATGTGGATAATGTATATAAAACTGGAGTTTTAATTCAAATGTGTACCATTCTGTTCAATTTGTGGTTTGTCAACTTATTTAGTTTCTGTTTATTTAAACAATTACTATGGACTTATTAATTAGATAACCTAGTCCAAGTCTTGCATATGACCTCTAGGCTGCCCAAGGAGGTTGAGTCCATTTTTGATTCTGTCTTTCCAGGTTTCTTCCATATAATTTGGAGTTTTCCCCTTTCCACTGTTGCCCTAGACGTTGTTAGGGCTTTGGGAAATGTGGAACATGACATTGACTGGACATTACCATAGCCACATGGAAATTGAAGTGTTATTTCAAACAATATGAATACAGTTAGTACTGTACAATACTATGCATTTGAATAATGGTAGAAAATGTGTACTTGTGACTATTTTCAGCTCAATTTATCACTTATTTTTAATGACCGTCATGTACACTTGCCACTCTGTTCTCCTGCTAGTTCTTGGAACAGAAATATGGCTACTACCACTGCAGAGAGTGCAACCTGCGCTGGGAGAGTGCCTATGTGTGGTGTGTTCAGGGCACAAACAAGGTAGTTCAGTTTATTGAATGTTTTTTTTCCTTCCTTCCCCAAGTTCTCCCTTGTGATTTTCAGACATGGCACACATGTTTTTCAGGTTTACTTCAAGCAGTTCTGCAGAACATGCCAGAAGGCGTTTAACCCATATCGGGTCGAGGACATAACCTGCCAGGTAAACTGGTCATCTTTGCCTTTGCTTGGGTTTTAAGTTGATCCAAATGGGAATGTGACTTTAAAATCTGTCTCAGAGCTGCAAGAAGGCCCGCTGCACATGCCCGGGCACGGCACGCCACGTTGACCCTAAACGACCACATCGCCAAGATTTGTGTGGTCGCTGCAAAGGCAAACGGCTCTCCTGCGACAGCACTTTCAGCTTCAAGTACATCATCTAGTGCACTCCCTCTTCCTGAACAGAATCTATCCTGCCAGTGGTTCACTGCTGCTGTACCGAATGTCCAGGTCAGAATCCCAGCTATCCATCCTCCTCCCTACCTCAGCTTGGTGTGGCTGGAGATGACCCTAGAGGCCAAGGCAGAACTGGGGAGGAGAGGCCTGGTGACAAGTGCCTTGGACTGCTTTTTGTTTTTTGTTCACTTCAGTTGAAGTGTTTCCAGTAGTGAACCACTTTGGAAACTTGAAATAAAAAAAATACCAGCAGCAGCACTGGCATTGTACCCTTTCTTCTGGTCTTGTGTATGCACATTTGGTTGGTAGAACAATCTGCTTGTACATTAGTCAGGTTTGCATGTTGCCATGGGTAATGAAGTTGTTTTGCTACAGGCCACACAACGTTCTTGTTTGCTTATCCTAGTGTTATGAAATGAAACCTATACAGGTATGTGCTGTTTAATGTCCATGTTGTGCTGTGAAACAGGACCTTGACCAGACATTACTACTGCTACATGGTAGTTTGACACTGCAGTGTTTTTAAATAGTTTGAAACTTACTGCAGAGGTTATGTTTCCTGCCTGTGATGCTCATCAGCAGACATCAAGGGTTTGCCTGTACTAGTTTGTGAATTGGATGCAAAAGATTTTCCTGTTAATCCTTTAGGTGTTAAAGCAAACAGCTAAAATGGCTGGAGGTTAAATGGTACATACCTGTAATGTCGTCCACAAGGGACTTCCATGTATGCAAAACCTTTCAAAGGGGAATTAAGCCATGGTAGTTGCAAGCAGAAACTACCACAGATGGTGTACTTGTGAAAAACGTTCTGTAATAGTATGAAGAACCCCAAGAACGTGTATTCATTTTAAAACTATTTTGGTTCAATATATCTATTGATGATGGTTAAAAATGGTGCATTCTCAAAGTATGAAATCAGATTAACACATTTCTAGGCTGTGTATCTAATCTGGAATCTAAATGGACTTTCTGGCTCAATACTCCTAAACCAGTCAAGTCAATTTTATGTAGCACTACTTAGAATGGACCACTGTCTGAAAGCAGCTTTATGAATATCTAGGTCCACTGCCCTAATTGAGCAAGCCTAGGGTGAGGAGGCAAGAAATCTAAATGTAGACTTCAATGTTTGTACAATTTACGCTGTTATTAAAGCATGAAAGGAGTGGAACACCTAGATTGTCCTTATTTGGGTTCTAATTAGTTTGCCTACTAGTGCAAAGTCCCTGCCCCCCCCTCCCTCCCTAGTTTGTGGGTGTGCAACACTATTCCAGCTGAATTTAGCAATGTCATCCTAAATCCACACCATTATACAGACTTTTCACAAGCCAATCTTTCAAATAAACCTTTCAAGTCTCTATGCTCCAGTCTGCCATAGCCAGCTTTGAAGCCCTTCATTCAGGATCAGTATGGTTTACACAGGTTGCTCACATCTTATAAAGTGATTGGTCCCACCCTGTTGTGGACTACTGTAGCATTCAAATTTAACACCGTGTAGTTTCCAGGGGGTGAGCTTTAAGGTGAACTGCATGCCAGGATGGTTAGGGTAATACTTGTGCTCCTCGATTTATGATGGGGATACGTTCTGACAAATCCATCATGAGCTGAATGTATTGTAAACCATTGAATTTAATATGTACTCTATAGCAGTGTAGCCTACCTTAAATATGCTTAAAGCACTTGTGTTAATCTACAGTTTGACAAAAACATTAACATAAAGCTTTTATACTAAGGTGATGAATATCAGATGTAATGTATTGAAAGTGACAAACAATGGCTATTGTCCGTGGCTTTTCCTCACTCCATTTCCCAGCGTTCATCACTCTCGCCCCAACACCCTACATCATGCACTGCAGATTTCCTCATTTCCATTTCCACACAGGAACTGGAGAGTACTGTACTGCACATTGCATGCTTGGGAAAAACAAAGTCAAAGTTAAGAGTATTGTTTCTGCTGAATGTGGATGTGTGGGTATTCAGATTTCTGTCGAAAAATCACTCAAAAACCAGACCACCATAATGCCCAGCACCACAATAGGTGAGATAAGGCCCAAGGAGACACCGATCTGTTCTAGGTCAAAGTCCAGGTCCAACTGAAAAGTGCAAAATATCTCAGACCAAACGTCCAGCAGCCTGGGACATGACCAGACCATTCTGACCATAGAAGCACAGCTGGACAATGCATACGGCTCCTGAGATGTTTTGTAGGGTAACACCACTGTATGAGGTGCTAAAATATGACCAACTCTTACAGAGGAGTAAATTAAAGCAGCCAATCTACATACTAGCATGTTCTTTACTAACTGCGTGAGTATTTGGAGAGAACCCCCCAAGAAGAGAAAGAACATGGCAATCTCCACACTAAAACTGAGCTCAGTAACCTGATGCTGTAAGAACACCATCCATGGTGTATACTTTAGAATGCTTAACAAATTTGATGCTTTTCTCTAAGCAAATTCCATTTCAATCAGCCGATTTCTCAGTTCTGCCACCGACTCCAGTTTCCACCCATTGTTTTGTTGTGCACCTATTCTGATACCTCGTCTTCACTTGGTTTACCAGTATGGTTTCCTTTTATAACCTTCCCATTTTGTTTATTACTCGCACCAAATTTTTGACACGGCTGCCTGGGAACAAGCAACATCTTTTCCCATGCTGTGCTGGATTTCCTTCTTAAATGAGTGTTTTAATCCTTTCCATTGGTTCAATGAGCAACTCTGTTGTTTAGGACCTTTTCTTTCAAGTAGACCATCCAGCAGCTTCCAGATTTGAGCTGGAACTCGTTACAGAAAAGCCAACAAGGTGGTTCCATATTGCTGTACACCCCTCCATTACATGATTCCTTATACTTTTTTTTTCGACTTTATTTGGGGAAAAATAAGGCATTAATTAAAATAAGTTGAGGTATGATTCTCATGCAGCTATTTAAGCACAACTTGTTAGTCATCATCTCTGATTTGTTTATTTGCCACAAAGTAAAAAAAATCTTCCAAGTTCGGTGATTCTGGAATCTTTGCCTGGGATAATGCAATACTTTTTGCATGTACAGTGGTACTTTGATTTCAGGTTTGAATATATACCTTTGAATATCAAATTCTGTTCTAGACGCATTTTGACTACAAAAATGTCTCGGTTTTCGCCATTTTTTTGGAACACAGCCCACGTGACATCATGAATCATGATTCGCTATTCAGTGATTCAGGTTCAGAATATCCCTAGCTCTGCCATGTTTGTGTTTTTCTTTATTTTTACTATATTTAGCTACAGTACTGTATTGGTGCAAATAAGTCTCCATAGGTTCTAAAAAGGTTAGTTAGCAGATTAGGTTAGTGTTTCTCAATCCTGGTCCGGGCGCCCCACTGCTCTGCATGTTTTAGTGTTTTCCTGCTCCCAACACACCTGATCCAACTACTCGGCTCATTAACAAGCCCATTATTGAGTTAAAGTGGGTGTGTTTAAACAGGAGAAGCACTAAATTGTGCAGAGAGGTGGGGTGGCAGGACCAAGACTGAGAAACACTGGTTTAGGAGCTATGCTAGAACCCTGAGATCATCAATGGAGTAAGTGTTTTGCTTTGACATTTCAATTTCAATCCATTACTCACTAAATGACAAGATTTTTCAACACTTTATTATGAAATAAGCTTTGTATTAATGATTTTGGCCAAATGTAGGTTAATGCAAGTGTTTTTATTCCTCATCATAGTATCCACTACGATACAGTATTGACCGCTCTACCAAACAAACTGCTCAGCTCATGATGGATTTGTAAGAACACATCCCCTTAACTCAGGGAGCACCTGTCCAATACAACTCCGTTAGTGTATATAATGCCTTATACAGGGTGGATTTTCTGGGGGTCTAGAACGGATTCATTCTATTTACATTGAATTGCTTGGTACTTGTTTTCGGTTCTCGACAAGCCTTCTGGAATGATTTCACGACGAGAACCGAGGTACCCCTGTATATGCAAATACAAACCTGCACATGGACAAACTCAAGTGAGAAAGAGTTAAACAGTGAGATGTTTTGATTAGCTTTTTATTTCATTAGGACAGGGTAAGGCAGGTAAGTGAGATGACAAGAATGGAGGAAAAAAAAGGAAAACAAACAAGAGAAACGCGAGGGACAGAAAGGGATAATGCACCTCTAAATAAAAACTATTTCTCCAGGTAAATAATATATCCATATATCCATTAAATAATTAAGAACAGCATCCAAAATGTACCAGACAAGCAACAGAAAGTCAGGTAAGGAATGATTCTTGTTTTTTTTTGTTTTTTTTAATAATGTGCCACAACATTGTCCTATCCCTCCAACGCTGTCAGTAAACGTTGACCCAGCGCTTTACGTCGTGTGGCCGAGCGAAGTGAAGCACAGTGCCTTTGACAAGCGCAGTGGAGCCAGCGCCCCATCAGTGCAGCCCTGAGTCTGGGGGATAAACACAGAGCCAACATGGAGGAATCCTGGCCCCAGCTTTCCCCCATGCATGGGCTTTAGAGCATGGCATCTGCAGAGCACTGCCAGCTAACATGAAGATCACAGTGGAGATTAATTAAGGTATGCATATGGCCAAGCACAGCTGGGCAAAGCCAAGAGAACATCGGAACCTTGAGAACTATCCTTTGCTCTCAGCCAGGCTTGCTGGTTAAAAAGGAAAAGGCAGGTAACTATAGGAAAGGGGTCATTAGTGGCTGTTACAGCTGCTTTAAATGTTTTTTTTGTCGTTTTTTTTGTTTTTGTTTTTGCATTAGCTTCATACTCTATTCTGCTTGAACAGTGCATTACACAAATATACAAGGGAAAAATACTGCTTTAAGACTATACATTTTCTAAAATATATACAGATTACAATAAGTTATTGACATTACCATGAGTTGCAGCCAGTTTGCACTTTGGATGTGCAATTTTAATGTGCTAAATGTGCACGTGAGGGAGGGTGTCGACGCGTGTGCAAAAAAGTCGGCATATGGAACACACTCGCACGCTTTGCACACGCACACCCGTGCCTCGTCACGCGCCAACGCGAGTCTACAGTCGTCTACAGGCAACTATTTATTTGGTTACGGGTTTTTGTTAGGTCAACTTAGTGAAAGCTAAAGTCTCTGCTTCGACACGTGTCAATAAAGTTAATCCTCTCTTTACACGGAGTCTGATGGTCAAGCTCTCGCTTCTCAGTTATACATTAAATATCCTAATATTTACAACCTAGGATCGTTAGCTCTAATAAAAATACATTTCTCAAAAAAATAAGTCTTGCAGTGCTTTTTCACGTTCAAGCATGCGTTCTGTTTATGTACTTATTGTTTTAATGATTAAAACGTGACGTCCATCCTCTCGCACACACTAATGCAATCGATGCTACCCTAAAGCTCTGATCACTGATCCTCATCAGGTCACCCCAGAGGTCTTGGGTCCCGCTAAAGCGTCTCCGATTTGCATCAGTGCCCAGTGTCCCTCCTACAAGCACCACGTCCTCGATGCTTTATCATTACTTCAAAGAAGAAAAGAGGGAGGGAGGGAGAGGGGGGGGGGGGTTCAGCATAATCCTCGCACACGTCCTTTAGCCCTTTAAAGTGAAGTGTCCAGAAATACCCAGCCCTTAAGCTCCACCCACCCAGGCTTGATTTCTGTTCCCTGCTGTATGAATCTGTAATCCCTGCACTATACCTGTGACTCTCATGGCCTTCACAGTCCTGAGCTGAGGACTGTATTGTGTGTGTCGATCTGGGTCTGGGGAGTAGGCGTTTGGTAAATGTGGCCCTGCGCCTGGCGTAAAGCCTCGCGGATCTGCAGGTTGAGCTCCATGAGTCGAGCGCTAGCCTGAGACAGATCCCTGCTCGGCCCCACCACGGCGACGCATCCCGTCTGACCCAGTGTCTGGTGACGGAAGTAGATATGCAGCAAGGTCTGCACGGCGTCGTCCTTCTCGCTGCCGAAAATGTCATTAGGCCACAAGCACCTGAGAGAGCAGGAGAAAACAGGAAATTAAAAAAAAAATGTAAACGGGGGAAATATATCAGATCCAATCTATAGATTATACACCCCAAACAATGTTTTGGAGATATGCTCCAAGACAGTCGTACAATATGGCATCTCTAGCCAGTGTTAGAGGCCACTGGATACTTTACTAGGTACACCTTGCTCATACCAGGTTGGACACCCTGTTGCTTTCAGGACTGCCACAGATTCAACAAGGTGCTGGAAACACAACAAGATTTTGATTCATATTGACACGGCTGCACATCCCAAAGGTGCTCTTGAGATCTGGGATCTGGTGAACATGACCACGAACTCATTGCCATGTTCAAGAGACCAGGTTGAGATGATTTGAGCTTCATGACATGGTGCGTTATCCTGCTGGAAGTAGTCAAGTCAGATTTATTTATATAGCGCTTTTTACAATGGAGCATTGTCTCAAAGCAACTTTACAAGTTTAGATTATCTCCTAATAACTACGTCCAATCTCAAATTGAGCAAGCCTAGGGCGACATCCTAGGGCAAGTAGCCATCACAAGATGGTAAACTGTGGTCTTAAAGGGTTAGATATGGTTAGCGACAACACTCAGGTAGGCTGTGGGGTTTAAATGCTCAGTTGGTATGAAAGGGGTCAAAGTGTGCCAAGAAAATATCCCTCACACCATTACACCACCAGCAGCCTCAATCGTTGACACAAGGCAGGTTGGGTCCATGCTTTCATCTTTATACCAAATTCTGACCCAATCAACTGAATGTTTGGGCAGAAATCGAGACCCATCAGACCAGGCAACGTTTTAATAATCTTCTACTGTCCAGTTTTGGCAAGCCTTGCAAATTGTAGCCTCAGCTGCCTGTTCTTTGCTGACAGGAGTGGCACCCGGTGTGCTTCTGCTGCTCTACTGCTTCAAGGTTTGATGTGTTGCACATTCAGAGATGTTCTTCTGCCTACCTTGGCTGTAATGAGTATTGATTTGAGTTACTGTTGCCTTTATCAGCTCAAACGTGTCTGGTAATTCTCCTCTGACCTCTGGTATCAACAAGGAATTTTCACCAAGAGAATTGCAGCTCACTGGAAAGTTTCTCTTTCTCGGAATATTCTCTGTAAACCCTAGAGATGGCTGTGCGTGAAAATCCCAGTAGATCAGCAGCTTCGGAAATACTCAAACCAGCCCGTGTAGCCCAAATCACCTTTCTTCCCCATTCTGATGCCCAGTTTGAACTTTAGCAGGTCGTCTTAGCCATGTCTAAAAACTTAAATGTACTGAGTTGCTTCTATGTGAGTGCACAATTAAGTCCAACATTAACCATGGCTACATATTTACTGAATATTGCTCCTAAATGTGTAATCATATGCTTTACATTTTTTCTGTTAATAACATCTCTCTCTCTCTCGCTCTCTCTCTCTCACACACACACACACACACACACACACACACACCCTACTGCAACCAGTTTTGCCTGACTCAATATTAGAGACATTGCAAAGTGTTGTGTCTGGTTTTACCTAAAGGCTTTGACTTGTGCAAGTGCAGAACTGAAGTTGTTCGCTCGGAGAGACTCGATCAGCGAGTGGATGGCCGTCTCTGTATTGGCCTGCACTGCTGTAGACACGCTCACGCCCTCCTGTCCGTCACTCACCGACTCCGCCTCCTTCAGGCAGCTCTCCAAGCTGGCTAGTTCCTCAGACATGTTGGTTACCTACAAAACCACCACTGGGCAGGTTCATGCACAGAATCTCAAGGCAGCCACTGAGACAGGCAATGACGTGTGTACACAGAAATGAAATAAAAATCAAAAGGTTCCTCCGTCTCAGCGAGCCCGCACACGCACGTGCACTGTGTGTAATCTCCAAGTTTATTAGCTGAATGGTCTGGCTCTGCCCGGTTTGTGGTTGGTAGATCAATCTCACTCCGAGATGTAATCTAGTTACAGATAGAGTGGAAGAGCTCTGGACATACAGATCCTACTCTATATTCAAAACACTGACAAAATGCAAGAAGACTGCGAGACGGCCAATAAATTGAGAGAGCGGCCAAATTGTTTGTGCATGCAGTTAATACATGCAGGATTGCATCCAATTAATTAAGATTCCTGCAATTATACAGCAAATCAATTAGAGGCATCTTTCTAAATCAATGTTAAAGACAATTCTGGTGCATTATGTTTGTACAAACATTTACAAACTATTTTTATTGTCCTGGACATGCCTCCCTTTCCATTTCCATTTACAGCATTTAGCAGACGCCCTTATCCAGAGCAACTTACAATTGATACAGTCTTACAATCCAAGCAATTGTGGGTTAAGGGCCTTGCTCAAGGACCCAACAGTGGCAGCTTGGCAGAGGTGGGATTTGAACCCTGGACCTTTTGGTCCATAGTCCAGTACCTTAACGGTAGGCTACCACAGTCCACCTTTACTTTCAAATGACTGCCAGTCTTGTCAGGTAAGGCTTCCATCAGCTTTTAGACCATTTATTGAAATGTTTTGTATAAAAACCAAACCAAATGCATGTTTAAAATCTTACAAAATATCTTCTGTCTTTTCTTTCTTAAAATATTAGGTCAGAGTCCAGATTTGAATCATATAGAGAATATTTGCTCTCATTAAACACAAACTAACTGAGAAAATTTTCAACCACTTGTCAACTGTTTGAAGCAACACTGATTTTGCTATTTTCGGTTTGCCTCGTTTTTATGCCCAGGAGTGTGAGCTACACACACATAACCATGACCCTTGGCTTTTTCTTCTCGATTCTGCACAGATCCTCTGGCTTGGAGGTAAGAGGCTGCTCCTGGAAATAACTTCTTGAGGAGCTACAGTACTGTGCAAAAGTCGTACGCCACCGTTGATTAGATATACCATTGTTTCAGCAATGGTGTACTGAATATATAAAATTATTTCTTTGTCTCTTTATTAGGATATGACCAGAAAGTACAGAAAATTTTATGAAAAGAATCAGATAACAGCTTCTACATATTATAGTGGCAAGTATTTAATGTGGCCTCCCCTTACATTTGAGCAATGCCAAGTTGCCCCTTCTACAGTCCAAATAAGCTTGATCAGAAATGGTCTTTTTCAAAGGGTGGCAGCCAAGAAGCGACTTGTTTGAAAGGGGATATGGTAAGGGAAAAAAAAAGACATGTTAAAGCTCACAAATATTGGAATAAAGATGCATGAAAAAGAACATTACGGAGTGACAAATCCAAGATTTGGGTCCAATTGTGGATATCTGGACTTTTGCACAGCACTGTATGTTCAAATCCTGAGTTGGCCTTGCAAAGTAAATGGCGCAGTTATGGAACTCTGATGAACTGGCTCCCTGTCCAGGGTGTACCTATGCCTGCACCCAGTCAATGCTAGGATAGGCTCTGAATCATTCAGTGACCCTGCCCAGGATAAAACGGAACACACTGGGTTTGTTTGTGTTCTGCACATCTCAAAGAGCTGCTATTGGTGGATCTGACTGGTGTTTTGCATTTGCAAATGGAATTTGAATTCATATAACTACATACTGATTCCTTTGGGACAGATGTACACACACGCATACACACCTCTGCCTCTCTTTTTATGGTGTCCACTCTGCTGACGAGTTTGCAGTAGGCCTGAAAGAGCAGCAGCAGTTGAAAATGAAGCTTGTACAACCTCCGACACAGTTCCAGCTCCTACAAAGACAGAGAGGAGCAACCATCATTATCTCCACACCCCCAAGTTTCCAACATTTTCACTAGCAAGAACAACATACACATGATCTCATGAAAGGATGGAAGGGTGAACAAACATGATTGAATGAAAGTCCTGGTTAGAGACGGTGGGTGAAAGAGTTAAACCCAGAGAGTGCATCAGACTGCAAAAATTCATATGTAACACAGAGCAGGAGGAGGGTAGGTTTATTACAAAATGCTGTAAAGCTCTAGAAACTTGGAGATAGGGGTGTAACGATATACTCACGGGTCGATTCACGATTCAATTTTCCTCACAATTATCAATTTTACATGCAATAAAAGATCCCTTGTCTAAATAATGCGTTTGTTTGCTTGGCTTATTTAACGTCACTTTCAGTATCAATGGCTATTTTATGACAGGCACAAGGTTACACTGATACGCAAGGTTATTACGAAATTAGTCGTACATACTCAGAGTAAGCCAATTCAGCATAATAAATTAGCTCAAGGCATGTCTTTGGACTGCAATAGGAAACTGGAGCACCCGGAGTAAATCCACGAAGACTCCACATTTGCATGCAAACTCCACACAGGCAGGGTTCGAGGTCAGGATCGATTCATGATTCAGATGCTCAATAGGCATTGCTCAGTGAAGAACTCCGCTATTTTCATCAGGTTGTACTTTATTTTTACATCTACAGTACTGTATTCTTAGTGCAAACAAGTCTCCAAGGGTCCTAAAAATGTTAGTTTATAAGAGCCGACTGAAAGCAAAACAGGAATTGAACGCTCCAGAACACAGGCTGCAGTTAGCTTAGCAGCTATGTTAGAGCCCGGAGTTCATCAATAGAGTAAGTGTTTTTCTTCTACTTTTTTTGTAGAGTTTTTTGCTTTTCACTTTCAATCCATTACTCACTAAATTACATGAGATTTTTCAACACTTTATTAGAAAATAAGCTTTGCGTTAATGATTTTGGCCAACTGTAGGTGAATATAATTTACTTATAATTACTTATCATAGTCTCCCTCTACCAAACACTCTAAAGTTCATGATACATTAAACTTATGATGGCTTTGTAAATCAGAGAGCACCTGTACAATACAACTCCATGAATGCATACAACGCCATATACAGTGTGGATTTTCTAGGGGTCTGGAATGTATTAATTTAATTTACATTATTCCTTGTGGGAAAAAGTTGCTGGGTACTCAATGTTTTCGGTTCTCGACAAGCCTTCTGGAACGAACTAACAACGAGAACCGTGGTACCACTGTACTTTTCTTCTCTAAAAAAAAGTAACCAAAAAGAATCTTTAGTTCCCTGCAATCACTGGAAATTAGCATTGTTACACCCCTACTTGGAGACGATCCTACATTTGAGGTCAAAACACACCTCTGGTTCAAATGCGTTCACCCACTCGTTTTTGTTGGTAATCTTGGGAAGAGTCACATGATGAGAACTTATCCGCTCAAGGCAAATTATTTCAGCTACTTAAGGTGAACATCTATCTGGCAGAACAGGCAGTTAATGGTGGTTGAGTGGAATAAGCTCCACAGTCTGAACACACTGCTAGAAAGCATTCTGCAGCGAGTACATGAACAGTATGGACTGAGCATGCAAGTTTATCAGCAACACTCATAAACCACTGAGTAGCGAATGCCATGGCCATGCACTGAGTGTAGCCCCTTGATGCTTACAGCAGTCTAAGCTCTATAACAGGGATGCTCCATATAATGAGAGCAGACTAGAGGAAATAAGTAGCAAACCATGCAGAACGTACAGAAAACAGAGATTTTTGACTATTCCCATCCTCCTTTCTGTAACCCATGGACACACCCAGAACATCACCATAAAATTTTGCTAGCATGATTTGAGCAAGCACTTTATAGACTGTCATTAGCAGAGAGAGCAGTTAAGGTCTTAATTAATCGCATATACGCAGGGCAGAATCAATGAAGTGCGTAACGTGTACAGATTTATAGCAGTGTTAAGAGTTACGAGGCGGAGACCGAACTCTGATCGGTTTAACATGATTGGCATTTCTAATGTTTACAATGAATGGGTGGATGAATGGTCAGCATGTTGCCACAGCGACAAGATTATGGAAAGGTCAAGAATACAAGAACCACTTACTGCAAGAATTTCCATTTGCTAAGCAAGAGGGAGAGCAGGTCACCATAACAACAAAAACACAAAGGAGATGGAGAAAAAGAAACATTAGTCAGCACATAACAGTTCCAAACCACCAAGACAGAAGAGACAGAGAGAATGCTGTATAGGAAGAAGACAAGAACACCGCAGTAGTGTTATCTTTACCAGAAAAGATCATGGCTAAATACTCGCAAGTCAAAGTGGGAATCGTTCGCACGTACTATCTGGATGCGTTACATTTGTGGGGTAGTGCTGTTGAGTAATTATAAGAATAATAATTCTCATGAAGAAACAAAAGCAAAAGCAGTGTAAATGATATATAACACTACAGAAATACAGAATCTAGTATCTATAGATTCTCCAGAAAACAGAATCTTTACGAAGAAATTATTAGGTCACGCATAAGAAAATTGTATACAGTGGCACTTCAGTTCTTGAAAAATTGTCTCGGTTCTCATCGTTTGCTCGGTACTCAGCTCACTTGCATAAAGTTTTATGAGTCAAGCTGCACAATTCGTCACAACCAAAACTCAATTCACAATTCAGTACACAGTGATTCAGTTTCATTATAGCTCTTTGTCAGTGCAGATCTCCGCTGTGTTTGTTCGTCATTATTTTTACATCTACATTACTGTATTCCATAAGTTTCCATTGGACCTAAATGGGTTCACCAATAGAGCAAGTGTTTTGCTTTTCACCTTCAATGCATTACTCATTAAATTATGAGACTTTTCAACAATTTATAATAAAATAAGTTTCCTGTTAATGACTTTGGCCAACAAAAGTTTAATGTAAGTGTTTTCAACAATAAGGATGTAACCCCATTGTAAATCAGGGAGCACCTGTGCAATACAACTCCATTAATGCACATAATTATACAGTGTGGATTTTCTGGGGGTCCAGAATGGATTAATTCAATTTACATTATCCCTTATGGGAAAAACTTGCTTGGTACTCATTTGGTACCCGACAAGCCATCTGGAACGAATGAACTACGAGAACCGAGACTCCACTGTATACGGATTACAGGGCAAGTAACATCAGTGGCTACATTTGCAGTTGGGGTGAATGATCATGCATTTTCAGTATTAGAGTATCACTGAACACTCTGAACAGACATAAGGGACACACAAGAGAGAAAGTATGAGCCGCACACAACGCAGGAAAGACAGAAAATCACAGAACAATGTGAAAAGCAGACAGCAAAACAGAGATAAAGCCTAAATATAATTTTATAAACACACACACCTGGCCAAAAAAAAAAAAAAAAAAAAAAAAAAAAAAAAGTCCACAAATATTTGGTTGGACTGCCTTTAAGACATTGTTTCCACAAGCTTCTGCAATGTCACAACATTTATTTCTGTCCAGAGTTGTATTGATCAGACACAGCAGTGCTGCTGGAGTTTTTAAGCATTGTGTTCACTCACTGTGCACTCTCTTAGACACATCTACCATATTGCTCCCCCTTGTAGATGTAAAGCCAGAAGCTCATGTGCAGTTACACAGATTGTGTTAGTCATCCTCTAATCCTTTATCAGTGCTCACAGGATGCTGGTACAACTTTTAATTCAATTTACATTATTCCTTTCGGGAAAATTAGCTTGGTACTCATCATTTTCGGTACTTGACAAGCCTTTTGGAACGAACTAACAACGAGAACTGAGGTATATAGGCTATTTTGCTATTACCAATCAATCCTTGTTCTAAAACGTCCTGTGAGTGTGTGCTAGTTACCTGAGCTTGAGTGTTCAGTCGACGGCTGCTGTGCTTATCACCAAAGGTCTTTCGGCAGTTCTCTAACCACTGTGTGGAAACAAAAAAACAAAACAAAACAAAAAAGTGACCCACACTAATCAATGAGGTCACCAGCACACACTTAAAAAGAACAGAAACCTGTATTTAAAATCACAAGGCATTTCATGACAAACACGTAATCAGCAATAAGGGCTAGTAGCATTTGTGTGTGTGTGTGTGTGTGTGTGTGTGTTGTAAATTTGATCCAAGTGTAGCACCGAGTAAATTAAGGGGGGTATGTTTGTGTGTTGATGGAGGTGGGGCTGAGTCTCCAGAGACAGTGCTTGTGTCTCAGCAAATTAACCCATTCCTCCTGCATCTAATCAGCCCCCCTCCTGCCTAATCTACTTCCCTGCTTAATCCTACCAACTCATTGAGGGGATTGTGTGGTTATTCCTGGCAGCTACACACTGGTACCGGTAATGGAAACGAATGCTAGCTAAATCCACTCGCGTCACAAGATGATTCAATGGCTGCCCTCGGCTATACTGAAGAAGCTAACATGTTAATTATTTGCCTGCACAGTCTACTTAATTAGCTTTTAAGGACTTTTGCTTTTTCCATACACCTCCTGCTACACATACGACTTCCCTCTCTGATAGTGCATGTGAATATGCGTACTGTAGCCCACACTTATCCGCGAGGGGATACTTTCCAGTGCCTGAAACGGCAGATGATAGCAAATCCCATGCATATGGTTTTACCTATACATAGCATGTAGAGCATGGATATGCTGGACAAAGCTACTCAGAACAGTACCTAAATTGAAACTTCTTTGCTTTATTTCTGGGATCTTTCATTTTCAAACGCAGAGAAACATGTCCCTGCGTTACAATTTGCATCTAATAAAGGGGGACTACTGAGTGACTAAAAATAACGAGACGCTGAGAGAACATTCAGTGAGGGTGAAGTAATTTATGAGAAGATGAAAACATTGTTTTCCAACATTACAACCTGCTGCTCTTAACTGGGATTCAAATAAAAAAAAGATGTGCACCACTAACTTTGTTTATTTTTTGCAAGTATTTACACATTCTCCCCTCTGCTCCCTCAATATTGGCATCGGCCATTAAAGAAAACCACATCAGTCGACCACCAACAAGAAAGCCCAATCCGAATACCTGCTCAGCTGCCTCTTTTTTGCCGTTGTAGGTGTCCAGGTGCTCCTGTAACTCCAGCACACTAAATTTCAACGTCTCCAACAGCCCACAGGAAACCAGCTGGTGAACACGCAAGCAGGGCAAATACACAGAAATGTAAATGGCACCGGGTTAATAATTAAATCGAATCACAGTTACATTACACACAGAAACTGTTTTTCAGTTTTAAATTACTGCATACACATTTTCTGGTTGTATTCTAATAAAGAGATAATTGAGAAAATTATATATGGTCATTATACCATTGCTAAAACAATGATTAATCTAATCTAATGGTGGCCTCTAATACTCTAAGACTTTTGCACAGTACTGTACATCTGATGGTTTTATCCACAGTGACTTGCAACTAATACAAACTTGCAACATACAATCCAAGCAATTGTGGATTAAGAACCCAACAGTGTTCAATACCTTCAACCTCTGTACCACCACAGCCCTAACAATATTTAGTGTTCATGTGGAAACTCACAGTCTCTGCATCCAAAAGGACTGTAGGGCACTGGGCGCATGTGGTCATGACCTCCAATGAGCTGAGGAACTGGTTTCCCATTCGCTGCAGCCCCTCGCCGAGGAATCGCACTGAAGCATGGGTAATGGAGTCAAATTGTCTTTGGATGTTCTGTGAGGAAGGGTGGTATTATCAGAACTTTATCACTTTGGACATACTCTTATAAGGTCTGAGAAGAACATTAACAAAAAAGCTCAACCATACACACCTGAAATAGGCGGGAGAACACATGGAACGTGTAGACGGCACAAGAGCCGTCTGTATCGGACAACATCTGGTTGACGTGGCAACGCCAGGCGTCCTCCTCATCGTCATAGGTGACGGGTTGGAACGCTGCCAGGATGGCGGAGAGAAAAGGAGACGGGGGAGGAGAGGACTGCAGGTCGGGAAAACCGTCCGCATCGGCCTCATCCTGACTGCACACACACAAACAACACCAAAGTCAGGTCCTGTCCGTCAGACGAGCACACAAAGAAGGTTCCTGGTTTCTCTCACACACCCTATCAGCAATAATTCA
Organism: Ancistrus triradiatus; assembly: GCA_025084515.1. Taxonomy (NCBI): domain Eukaryota; kingdom Metazoa; phylum Chordata; class Actinopteri; order Siluriformes; family Loricariidae; genus Ancistrus; species Ancistrus triradiatus. The sequence continues at coordinate 69,059 of JAJAGP010000213.1, read as the reverse complement.
GATCCTCCAGCTCTCCAACACTCTCATACTAGACGTAAACAAATGATGTCACCATGGAGGAAACCAGAAAGCAAGCACTGTTGTTGTCCCAGTCTGGCTTGCTTCAGATTCTACACTGCCCCCTAGCTTGCCCCCCCTCTCCCTCATCCTGCTCCCTCCCACTGCAGATCAGCACTGCAGCACAGACCTACCAGAGCTACCGCAGAGAAAAAGAGAAACATCTTTCCGTCATCCACTTACAACCCGGAGGGGCCGAAGAGCTTGACGAAGCAGACCGAGTAGAAGTATCTGAAGCCTGTGGTGCTAAGTGGCAGAGAGGACACTGGCTTCGTCTTCACCCTCATCCTGTCGACTCTGCATTCACTTCTTTTACTCTGCCCCACCACCGCTCAACTCTCGATATCTCTTTTGCGCTCCCCCTCTGCAGTCTTCACTCTCCCTGCCTCTCGAAGCACAAATCCTCTCTCTCGACCTCACATGGTCTGACCATTATGGTCTTCTATTAATTTTCCACACTACCCCCACCCCAACAGCCTGGAAGTCAATACTAAGCTGCATTTGCAAACTGTTTACCATAGCCCTGCCCCACCCCCATTCCATAGGAGGAAATGCACACACATGCAGTTCCTTACTGGGAGATGGATCTGTGCCCCATATTAAAATCTAGGGAAAACCCTCACGTCATACATGTCCCATGTAAACAACCACACACACACACACACACACACGTGAGCGCATCTTGGAAAAGGTGGAGCCAGAACTGGACTTCAGCCAGACAACTAATCAATGCGTAAATGCATCCGTCTCCTAAGAGAAGAGGAAATTGAGAGGATTTGGCATCTTTACAGCAGTTTGAGAACAAGATGTCTTTGCAGGATTGGTTTACCTCAACATGAACCTATTAAGCAAAAGCTAGAGATTCAAATCTGGATAACCTTCAAAGTAACGTCCTGACGGAGAAGCTAAAACAGGATCCGAGCCAAACATGAGCTCAGCCGGGAGTTTTCTAATCTAATCACACTGGCAAGAATATGGAAGATGAGATCTGACAAAAATAGAGTAAATAAAAACTCAAAGCTCTAAACAAGTGCTAAAATACAGTATGTATACATATACACATTAAAGCTAATTTACACAGAAATGGGACTAAAATCAACTTGTCTATGGCTGTATATTAGGGGTGTGCGATATTGACAAAAACAGTATCTGGATATTTTCTGGGATTGTTTTTCAATAACGATAGTTAGATACTGCCAGTGTACATCTTGGGTCGAAAGTAATCAAAAGTTGTTTACACCCATCAACCGCTTGATTTGGCACCGTGTCTTTCACAATCTATATGGACAGCATTTGTTATGTCTTGCCATCTATTGCTTTTTCTTGTTGTAAGGCACTTTTTTGGCACAATGACTCTGCTAAAGTTTGCCTAGTGTGCCTGTGGAGAAAGACCAGACTGGCTTGAGCTGACAGAGTGGCTACAGCAACTCTGTCCTATTGTGGTGAGCAGAAATGCATCTCAGATTGCACACCTTGAGATGGATGGGCTACAACAGCAAAGCACCACATGCATTTCCATTTCTGTCAACCACGAACAGAAAGCTGACCCCGCAGTATTCACAGGTTCACCAAACTGCAGAACCAAAAACTGGAAAAAACACAACCTGGTCTGATAATTCTCAATTTCTAGGCATACAGATGGTAGATTCAGAATTTGGGGGTCAACAGCATGAATAACTGGATCCAACCTGCCTTATCCAGTCCTGTAAGACTGCTGTCCAGTCTCGATCCTATTGAATAGCCGCTAAACAGCTGTTGAACACTTTGTGGAGGCTGGAAAACCCAGTACACAGTCGAGAAAATGAATTTGATTTTTAACATATTTCTATGGCCGGTTGCAAAGTCATGTAAACCCGGCGATTTCCCATTATCGGATTACTCAAGTGCATGTAAACTCGTCGATTGGACGACTGACGAAATCTGATGATCTGCAGTTATCGGATTATTAAGTGCACGTAAATGCACTCTTTGTTTAGGTAGGTCCTACATGTGAAAGTAACAGCCACGTGAATGCTAGGACCCAAGGTTTCCCATCACAACAATGCCCAGTGCATCACACTGACTGAGTTTACACGCACTTAATAATCCGTTAACTGCAGAACATCAGATTGCGTCAGCAATCCAATCGATGACTTTACATGCACTTGGGTAGTCTGATAATCGGAAAACTCTGGGTGTACATGACTCAGAATTTCTACTTTGCATCCAGCCAGTAACATCACAGTAGGATGTGATGTAAAATTCAAACTTTATTAATTATATAATGACATTCTTCATTTCCTCAGGCATACACTTGTAGCATTTCCACAAAACATACCTGGCAACAATGTAGAATTTGGCTTGCGAGCATGCGCAGACTGAGAAATACATGTGCTGAGAAATCTGATTACTGAGTTAAATCCAGTTCTCTTTATCGGATTTCCAGACCTTAATCTGATCTGGGAAATCATTCACATTATTATGCTGGTTATATGATTTATCTGAATAGCAGAAATTCAAATGTCTTTGGACACTTCAGCTGTTGCTTTAGATTCTAGATCTCATGTAACACAGCAAGTTATTCTTCTTACTGTAGATCACGTGCATTACAGACAACAGATCACCCTCCATCTCTCACTCACCTGGACATGCCAGAGAAGTCTGCCTCCTCCTCCTCGCACCTCTGATCGAGCTCCTTGAGTGCAAGAGTTACATCCTCATCACACACTGAGTCTGGGGCGGTTTCGTCTTCACACAGTGAACCGGGTGGGCTGTCCATGCCTGCATGAGTAGGGGGCACCGTGTCTGGGTCATCAGGGGGATCCGGGAGCTCACATAGCTCTCGGGGGTCTGAAGGCAGAGGGGGGGCACTGCAGAAGCCCGTGTCCTCACTCACGCTGCTGCTCAGCTCATCCACTGCCATCCCGCTTGTGTCCTGAACACGGACAGCAAAGTCAGTCAAGAACAGAACAGGAACTCCTGCTAGATGACTTGTTCCTACGATGTAGGCTGCTTATATTCAGCTTTGTGATGACTCTTTGTGAAGTGGCCTTCGAATAAGGAAAGGCACAATATAATAAAGCAACCAGCCTGTTAAGTGCAATTTATAGCCAGTTTCCACCACCTTTTTCTCAACAGCTTCCTCAACATTTCCTCAAGATGGTACTGTGTTTGACAAGTGTTTCTTTGCTCAACAGGGGCAGACTGCCACCCAGAATGCAGGAGACTCCATTACGTTCTGTGAATCAGGATGTTGACCGAAATGGACATTGAGTGTACATTACCATAGTCTTTTAAGCTACTCAGAAAACTGAGTGAAAACAACACACAAATACGTCACAAAGGGTAATGAAAACACTAATGACAGACGAATGATTGAAATGACTGACCCTTTTGTTTAAGGAAGCCAAAAATGAACTGATAGACAGTATTACAAACAACACAAAAGATCAGCCATATGAAACAGACTCAACGAGTGAATGTGAACCAGTTTATATAGTTATAGATTAGAGAGAATATACAGGTAGTGGGAGTACTACTTACAATAGGACAGCCACATACACTTAATGTTGTATTTTCAGTCAAGCGTCTCATATGCAAAGTGCATGTACTTTTATTGCAACTCGCAAGTTAAACGAGCAGTGGTGCAGCCATTTTCTCATTCTCTCTACAGAAACCCTCACATATAACTACATTACACAGGCAACTGTCCCTCTAGGGGAACAGCTTGGAAAGTCCAATAAGTACACATTCAAACTTTATCTACAACTTGTTACAAATGCAGACTTTTAATGCCAGTTATAATTTATTATAACTTAAGACCTCGATCGTTAAAGTGAATGGACATTGATCGGATAATCGTTATACAGCACATTCCTGTACTACTGCACTGAACATTGTATTATACTAGAAAGCCAATGACCTCACTCCATGTATATATATAGTGGTGTGAAAAAGTGTTTGCCGTCTTCCTGATTTCCTATTTTTTTGCATGTTTGTCACAAGTGTTTCAGAACATCAAACCAATTTAAATATTAGTCAAAGACAACACAAGTAAACACAAAATGCAGTTTTTAAATGAAGGTGTTTATTAGTAAGAGAAAGAAAAATCCAAACCTACATGGCCCTGTGTGAAAAAGTGATTGCCCCCTGAACCTTATAACTGGTTGGGCCACTCTTAGCAGCAACAACTGCAACCAAGCGCTTGCGATAACTTGCACTGAGTCTTTTACAGCGTTGTGGAGGAATTTTGGCCACTCATCTTGTCAGAATTGTTGTAATTCAGCCACACTGGAGGGTTTTCAGGCATGAACGGCCTTTTTAAGGTCATGCCTCAGCATCTCTATAGGATTCAGGTCAGGACTTTGTCTAGACCTCTCCAAAGTCTTCATTTTGTTTTTCTTCAGCCATTCAGAGGTGGACTTGCTGCTGTGTTTTGGATCATTGTCCTGCTACAGAACCCAAGTTCGTTTCAGCTTGAGGTCACGAACAGATGGCCAGACATTCTCCTTCAGGATTTTTTGGTAGACAGCAGAATTCATAGTTCCATTTATCACAGCAAGTCTTCCAGGTCCTGAAGCAGCAAATCAGCCCCAGACCATCACACTACCACCACCATATTCTACTGTTGGTATGTTCTTTTTCTGAAATGCTGTGTTGCTTTTACACCAGATGTAATGGGACACACACCTTCCAAAGAGTTCAACTTTTGTCTCGTCAGTCCACAGAATGTTTTCCCAAAAGTCTTGGGAATCATCAAGATGTGTTCTGGAAAAATTGAGATGAGCTTTAAATGTTCTTTTTGCTCAGCAGTGGTTTTCGTCTTGGAACTCTGCCATGCAGGCCTTTTTTGCCCAGTCTCTTTATGGTGGAGGCATAAACACTGACAGTAACTGAGGCAAGTGAGGCCTTCAATTCTTTGGATGTTGTTGTGGGGTCTTTTGTGACCTCTTGGATGAGTCGTCGCTGCACTGTTGGGGTAATTTTGGTTGGGCAATCACTTTTTCCCCCCACACAGGGCCATGCAGGTTTGGTTTTTTTCTCCCTTAATAAACACCTTCATTTAAAAAACTGCATTTTGTGTTTACTTGTGTTGTCTTTGACTAATATATAAATTGGTTTGATGTTCCGAAACACTTAAGTGTGACAAACATACCAAAAAAAAAGGAAATAAGGAAGGGGGGGGGACACTTTCACACCACTATAGAATATTTGGCACATTGGCTCAACTTGGCTCTGACAGCAATACCACCTGTACTGGCCTATAATAAAAGCAAGCAGCACTCATGTTTGACAGATTGACAGTGGGAATTACTGCTCACTGAACAAGGTAAGCAATCCGCCTGTACTGTACTGTAAGACTTACATTTATAAAACATACTGCAATGCTGTACGTTTATTAAAGTGCATACAATTAGTAAGACTATATTAGTCAAGTTAATTTTAGCTCAAATTGCCTCCTCATTTGTCTGACAACACACAGCGGAGTTAGTAATGAAGAACTGATTTGGATTTTACTTAACAGACACTGCTCAAACAATACAAAAGCCAAATAGCACAGGGACGGCAGCTTCTTCAATGGTGAAAAAGATGCTTTACTTGTTTACATGAAACTGTTTACATTTTGTTGAAGTGCATGCCATTAAAGTTTGTTTAAAAAAGTTCTTACTAGCCCAAGTGTTCTCATTACTGTGCTTTTCTTGAGCAATCATTTTTAGCAGATATTTTTAGATTACCGTAGTATTAGTAGTAGATTATTATCAGAATTAGTTTGGTTGCTGTGTTCGGTTGAGGATGCAACATTGGTTTTGCTGTGTTCTGAAAACAATACAATTTGTAAATATCGCAAGAGAAGAATACCCTACATAACTGCTAACACTACTAATGTAATGCAGCATTTACAGTGTAATCATGATGACAAGCTACACTTTAAACCTACATTAAAATCTCTGATCCTTTAAATTGCGTTTACTTTTTGTTTAAAATTGTATACAGACAAGAAAAATGCACATTTTACAACTAAGAAAGAAGTTTAATTTTGTTAAGAGTAATATTAAGTAATATTAAGTCAGCGGTATTTAAGGAAAATGAAAGGCAAATCAAGGAGACCTGCTCACACTGTAAAGCTCTGCATGTCACAAAAGTGTTTTACTTGGGGTGCTGCTTGGGAAAAAGCAATATACAATTTAACATCCATGAATTTTCTTTTTTTTTTTTTTATGAATTTGGTGCATTACCAGGACTGTGGCAGTCAGCCAAAGCAGAAGCAGTATTACGGAAAGCTTTTAAGGGGCTGGCAATGATGGAGATGCTGATGAGTCACTACATTAAGTGCTGTTGGAATGACAAAGGATGATGTCCTTGGGCTGATCTTGAAGTAGGACTGAACTGGGCTTGGCTAGACAAGCTGGGTGTTCAGAAGAAAGGATCAATCATATGCATCACAATGAGCAACGGAAAAGTGTATGCAATTAGTAGTAGTGGGTCCCCAAATGGTAAATTACAGCATGTGGGACTAAAAACTGATCCGATTTGGGAAGTACAAACATTGAATTAACTGTCCACTAGTGGTGTAGCACTAGTCTGCTCTCAGTCTAGTCTCGTCTTGGGGTAGGTGGAAGTCGAGACCAGCAGACTCCAATAGCGCTTGTACAATGAAGAAGTCTCAAAGCCACTTTACAAGTTTTTTTCCCCCTATTAACTATTCCAATCTCAACAATGAGCATTCTAGGGAGAACAGTGGCAAGGAAAAACTCCCTAGTTCTAGGAAGAACCTTGGGAGGACCAAGACTCAAAAAGGGACCCAACCTCCTTGGTGGGCGGCGTAGATGAAAATCTAAGAGCGAACTAAAGTCATGGAGTCAAAGTTCGAATAGAAATGTGAAGTATGCACATCGACATTAAGTGGCCCGGGTATGATGATAAATCTAAGAGCGAAACTACAGGTAAGGTGGACTCGAGACACAGCAGACTCCAATGCATCTGTCTGAAGTAACAACTATAAGCTGAACTTTTTTTTCCCCCTATTGTTATTGAATATCAACAATCCATTCAAGCAGAATCAGTCCTTTCTCTACATGCCTAAATAAAATCTGCACTCAGATTGGCTAACAGGGAAAACTGTTACTGCTCCTCTCATTCAGTATCCAATCAATGAACACGTTTTATTTGGAATAGTCTGACAAAGACTTCAAGTGTGCTTTTTTTGACAGAAGAAGGAAAACAGAATCATCACCATCATTTCCTTCCAAAAGTTACATTGCCCTTGTTTGACCAAGCCTGTAATATATTATTAGATTATATATTATTTGTTATTATATGTTACAAAATACATGATGAAATAGAATATATATTAATAATTATATTACATAATGTATAATGAATGTAAAGTGAATTTCAAACTAATTAAATTTTTTTCCCATTTTCTTCTTTTTATTCTTGTATGATGAAAAATCATCTTAATCTGGTCTTGGTCCTCTACAAATCCTTGGTCCTCTATAGTTGTGGGAAACTTAAATAACTTAAATAATGAGGGCTTAAATTATGACAGGAAATAAGAATGCATCTTGTAACTCCAGACATTGTGGCTGTAAGCAGCTGCTCAACAGCCAATCAGAGCTCTAGATCCACAAGCAAAAGTGTTCAGAGTGGAAGTCTGTTGTGTATGTGTGTCTGTGTGTAATTACCTTACCGGTCAGGGTCCTCACTTGCTGGTTAGCTCACATTTAAACTACAGACCAACTCAGTTGATGTGTCTTGAGACTTTTGTGTTTGTCTGTATAACTTGTCGCTGCTTATTTGTAACAAGCTATAAGTGTATGTGCCTGTCCTATTGTAAGCAGTACTTGACTTGAGTCTGTGTTTCATCTGGCTGATCTTCCATCTTGTTTGGAATACTGTCTGTCAGTGCATTTTTGCCTTCCATCAAACAAAAGTATTAGGTTCACCATACCAGAGTCTTAAGTGTTACAGCTTTCCCCTAGACAGGGTCTTAACAGTACACTATTGTATCTTCTATAATTAAGGTGAATTTCCATAAACTAAAAAATGTATCATGTGTATAACAGTTTAGGCTTTGGACGGATGGTAGCATTCCACTTGTGTTTTCAGCAGTATCTGAAGCATTTACGTATTGTTTGTACACCAATTTCTTGCCAACATAACCTACATCATTTACATTACAGTAGCCTAAAAAGACTATGTGACTATAGTAATGCCCATTTCGGTATTCACAATGACATATTAAAGCAATACTGCTCCAAACATTTCCCAAAAGTCAGTTTTCGCCCTGTCCCAGCACTGTACACACCTGTTCCAGCTATTTTGTATTCTTAACAGATTCGTTAGGTGTGTTTAGACCTGGGCTAAAGCACAATGAAGACCTTAAGTCCCTGGGAGAACTGGTTGAGGAAATGTTACTAAGACTAGAAAAACACTAGAAGAGAATAGCCATGAACAGTTAGTTAACATACATGGTGTTAGTCAGATGCACGAGGAAGCAATGCAAAGCCTGTTAGTATTAACTCTTACGCTCTACACCCATCGTATTTAAGGCTTTATCAAATACTCACTCCATGCTTGCAGCTCCATGAGTGGCTTATGACAGGTGTCCAGAGGCGCTTTTTAGAGTTAACTTCTTTGCCTTGTCAATTTCTCAGGCCAAATTGTCCGCTTTCCTGGCGCAGTCAGCCTGAGGTGCGTCATTCCTGATATTTCCCCAGATCAACCAAGCTTACAAGCAAGCCCCACCCAACCCAACGCACAGGGGTTCGTACAGCATCGCTGAAACATTTCCTAGCGACTTCAAGGTGATTCCAGTATAGTACAAATAAATTACTTGAAATAAATTACGAATTTTTTAGCCAATTTTAAAATGGCTTTGTTGAAAGCGAACATACCCCATGTTAAACTCGCTCTAGCTGGAGTATGTGTACTGTACAAGCTGTTCAAGCTCGGTTTGTCTGTAAAAATGACCGAGTGTAATGACATTTCTTGGAGCCCATAACCTTCATTTTCAAGTCAAGTTAAGCGCTGGCAGCCAGGCACCATTGCGAATCGCTAGCGTGCAGGTAATCGCTCGTAGGAAGCATCTGGCATGTGCCAATATGATTTCTACCCAAGTGTTAGAGTATAATTAGAGTTCCTCTCAGTGGAGATAAAAACACACAAGGAAAGGACTAAACTCTTTCCTACAGAGCCCTAATTAGCCTTCGAGCGTCTGTACGAACCCCACATATAGCTAAGGATCACCAACGAAGAACACCGCTCGCACGTACAAAGCTAAGCATTTAGAGCATCGTTATGAAAATGGAAAAATGAAAAGGGGAAAAGGAAAATATAGACTTCATAATTTTGTCACTGTTACAACACAGTGAGATAGCCGACCAGAAATGGTGTTGGCCAGGGTTCAGTAATATAACCTCTGCAGCTGCAACACCATGACCGTCCACGATAGTGTTAAGAGGTTTAAGAGGGGGCAGAAACCCTTAATAACAGCAAACGATAAGCAAAAGAGCACCAACTACACACCAGCAAACCCGCACAGATTAAAGAGGACAGCTAGAAAGCACCCGCACACCAGAATTTATTAAGAGTCCCAATTGATCCCACCTCAGGCAGCTGGCTGATATTGCTGTCAGAATGCGTGGTCTCATGGATAGGGCTGTCTGGGCGGGGTAGCGGTAGGGTGGGGGTAGCTTCCTCAGTAAGGACACTACTGGAAGACTCCTGGGACTGCTGCAGAGAATCCATGTGATTGGATATGGCATCGTCTGTGGCCGAGTCACTGTTGAGCTGCAAGGACAAAAGCGTAATGTTCAGCTTTGGAAAGCTGTAATGAATTGACAATATCCATAAACACACAGAATCATAAAGATGATCTGAAATGCTGAACTAGACTGGTTCCGTACATGCAAAAATATCACTACTGACAGGGTGCCAGTCATAAACGCCTTCAAAGCCTTCAATACTGTGGCTACCGGAGAACAAGCATTTAGTCCATTTCTAGCCACATAAAGCATGGCGACATGCTGCATGCCAGCAGGCCTAGCAGGACCAGAAGCAGTGCGTTTCCAGAAGCTGGTCTAGTATCGCTCGCACGTAGTAGTGAAAGCAGTAGTAGTATTGGAAAAGGAAAAGGATGGAAGATTCCAATTAAATGCACCGAGAGACTGGGAGGATCCCATCATTGTGATTTCAACTCAAGCTCAAGCTTTCAACAAGTTCTGCAAAATGGCTGCAGTGCCACAGCAAGCACAGGGGGTTAGTGCATGTCTATTAAATGCTTGGGGAATTCATTTTAACAATGTACACTCGCCGATCATGTTATTAAGCACATCTCGTAGTTTCTACACTCATTGTCCATTTTATCAGTTCTACTTTACATATAGAAGCACTCTGTAGTTTCTACAATTACTACATACTTTGTTAGTCCCCTTTAGTCTGTTCTGTAATGGTAAGGACCCCCCCATAGGTCCTGGAGCTTTTAAACACCTGTTTAAATATTCACCAAAAATATCCAGCCAGCATCCTGTGAGCACTGATAAAGGATTAGAGGAGATGAGCTCCTGTCTCTGACTTTACATCTACAAGGTGGAGCAATATGGTAGGTGTGTCCAAGAGTTCACAGTGAGTGAACACAGTGTTTAAAAACTCCAGCAGCACTGCCGGGTCTGATCTAGTGGTTCTAGCTAATGCCGATCTTTAAAAGAACAGGGTGACCGACAGCCAACATATAATAAAACTAATAACAATAATTGAGACAAAACACAAAATTGCTTAAAACTTAAATAAACAATTATTTAAGCTATACAGTACATGCAGTGTCTCTGCACTCGTATTTTTTTAGAAATGAAAAGTAAAATAAATTTTGTTTCACTTAACAGCAACATTTATTACCGGATACCAGCATCTCATTCTTTCTTGGAAAAAAAATCCCCGAAATATGTAAATACTTGCAAAAAATAAACAAATGTCAGAAGAGTGCACATCTAGCATTTTTAAGTCCAGTCCCAGTTAAGAACAGTTGTAAAGTTATAAAGCTGGAAAAAGTTCATCTTCTCATAAATAACCCCCTCCCTCACTGAATGTTCTCTCAGAACCTCTTTATTGTAGACATTCAGTAGTCCCAGTTTATGAGCTGCAAGTTGTAATGCAGGAAACAAAGTCTCTTTCCATTTTTGCTGATTATCTCAAAATGGCATTAATGGGGCCGATTAATTGGTCAACCGCTAGTCTGATCCAATCGTACCAGCACACACTGGCACACTACAACAATGTCAGCGCCACTGCAGTGCAGAAAACGATCCCATCACCCAAACAGTACCTGATCTGTGGGGGTCCTGTCCATCAAAGAACAGAGTAAAGAGGACAAACACAGTATGTAGAGAAACAAACGGACTACAGTGTGTAATTGTAGAACTACAAAGTGCTAATCTCTACGGCAAAAGGAACTGATGAAATGGTCGACGAGTGTAGAAACAAGGTGTACCTAATAAAGTGATCGTTGAGTGTATATACACACTCGGGCATGCACAAAAGGATAGGGTTATAGTTTTTCCAGAAGTCTTCAGAACTAGATTCATGCTGACTAGGAACAGGCAAAGTGTCAGAATCTAACGTTGAGCTTGCATATTTAGTCATAAAACTAAGTGGTTCACTATATACAGAAACAGAATTAAAAATAAAAAATAAAAAATAAAAAATAGGACAAATAGCCCTGCAAATCTTACTTACCACCAAAGAATAAAAAGTGTTAAATTAAACAACTAAAGGAATGTGAAAAGGTGTTGAAGAAGGGATTTTGGGATGGCAGTAGGCTTGGCTGGGAAGCAGAAGGGACTGAAGGCAGGTGGACTGAAGATGATTGGATTTGCGAGCCAAGGGCAAAAAAGCAAGCGTCCAACCACCCAGGGTGGAACATGGCAGTATGTAAGCCCAGCTCGGCACAGACACCATGCCGGTGCCCCGTGTAAGGAGGGGGCCCCGGAAAAACGAAGGGGGTGTGAAAAGACTTACGAGGTTGGATTGGGTGAGAATCTGGCTAGCGCTCAATACCTCCTCCTCAGACGACTCATCCGTATCCTCTTGGTTGGTCAGATTGAGGCTGGGTGTGCTCCCGGTGTACTGGCACTCCTGCAGCGATGGGGTGTCGCCTTTGTCCATGCTGTCCAGAGAGCGCCGCCGCACACCCCAGTTGAAGTTGTCCATACTCTCACCCTGACAAAGGAAAAACAGCTGTTGAATCAACATGCAGAAGAAAATTGGATAAACATTTGGGGAAAAATGGACATAAATACAGTGGTACCTCTGTTTGAATTCGGTTCTCAACGCATTGACTAGAAAAATTTGGCTCGGTTCTCGGCACACACGCTTAAACTCGCATGAGTCGAACTAATGAGTCGAAACTCGATTCACAATTCAGTACATAGTGATTCAGATTCACAATAGCCCTTGCGCAGTGAAGATTTCTGCTGTGTTTATCATTCTTTTCTTTATTTTTACATCCACAGTACTGCATTCGTAGTGCAAATAAGTCTCCATGGGTGCTAAAAATGTTAGATAAGAGCCAACTGAAAGCAAAACAAGAATTGAATGCTCCAGAACACAGGCTGCAGTTAGCTTAGCAGCTATGATAACGCCTGAAGTTCAACAATAGAGTAAGTGTTTTTCTTTTACTTTTCACTTTCAATCCATTACTCACTAAATTTCATGAGATTTTTCAACACCATCATACAATAAGCTTTGTGATAATGATTTTGGAAAACTGTAGGTTCATCCAAGTGTCTTAAAGGTTAACTTATCAGGCTCTGCTATGATAAAGTATAGACTAGTGATGCACGATATATCGACAGCTGATATATTATTTGCCTATATATGGATTTTTTTTTCAGTTATTGTCATCGGGCTGATATTAGAATTTTATCCGATATTACAACTGATATTTATTATAGGCCTACATTTATATATGAACATTTCTTTGGTTTTCTTTTGGCTGTTATTCATTAAGCAAAATATCTGATGTTGCTGAGTGTATAGTTGTGAGAAGCTATATTCTTCCTTGGGTGTTCTCAATCTTACGCTTTCTTATACATTGTTAATTTTTCATATTACCTGAACCAATTCAAGACTTCGTAAATCAGGGAGCACATGTACGATACTCCATTAATGCTTATAATGCCTTATACAGTGTGGATTTCTGGGGGTCTGGAACGGGTTCATTCAATTTACATTATTCCTTATGGGAAAAAATTTGTTGTACTCGTCATTCTTGTTTCTCGACAAGCCTTCTGGAACGAATCAACGACAAGAACAGAGGTACCAATGTACAATAAAAGAACCAGTCTACCAAAGACATAAAATACAGAAAGAGAGCCATGCAACAATGCACATCTACTAAAAGACATCATTCACGTCATGGAAGTACAAAAAAAGAAGCACAACAAGCCTTCCAGGCTTTATAGCCAACAACAAGCCAAGTAAAATGGTACAAATCAAATTAGCTCCTTTTGATGCAATTAGAGTGGGCTACAGTCCCAACCTCAGTACACATATACGCTAACAATCTAAACCTAATGAAACAGAAATACACTGAAGATTGCACACAAAGCCTGATTACAGGCAAAGTTAGAAACTGCAACACGGTGGCTATTTTGATTGGGAGAAAAACATCTTGACAGTCCAACTGGTCACTGAGCTACGAGTGACCATGCTTTATGAACCGCAGCCTCACACAGAAACTTACCTGCATCTCCTGAACGCAAGAGAAGGGGGAAAGATAACAGCAGGGTTAGAGTCAGTGCGCAAACAACAATAAATCATGCTGCAGGGACTTAATCCCATAAAGATTTGGACAACATGCAATTCGGTACCTTCTGCACCAAATCAGCGCTGAAATACTCCAATAGTCTAAGTGCAATGCAATTTGTAAGTGTTTTATAGGCATATTACAGCAATAGTTAGAACGGTCTGATACATTTGGAGTGATCAACATGCCAGGATTGTAAGCATACAAAAATTAGTATAAGTCATCTATTTTTAGACAACCCAAAACGTATACTGCAATAACAGCACAGCTTCACACAGCTATAACATACAGTGAGGGCCAGACAGTGTAATGTCTATACAGCGTGTTGGTAACCATTACAATTTCCTATAATATCATTGTGTGTAATTATAACTTCCTATTCTTTTCTGTAACAAGTTACATTTCCCTATGGGGATAAATAAAGCCTCATCTTAAGCCTCGTCCCAATTCAGAGGCTGCATTCTTTGAAGGACGCAGACTACGCAGTCTACAAAGGCTGCATAGACTGTGGCAAAGGCTGAACCGAAATGAGACCGTCTGCACTAAGGTGAATTCCTGTTTGTGTCACTGGAACCTTGGAATGTTGGCCGGTGAAGGATCCACTTGTTGGATACTTCTTTGCCATGGAGAACAAGGGTGCATTTCTCGGCCACAAACAAAGGACTGCAATCGTTCTTAAAATGCAGCCTCCGAAGGACGCAGCCCCTGAAATGGGACGCAGCTCTACACATCTAAGATCAGTGAAAACACTTGGAGAAAGATTCAGAAGGCAACAGGATAATGACTCAACACACCCCAAAGCTTTGCAGCAACGACTGGAAGACCAAAATGAGATCAAGGGCTACGTTCACACAGCAGGCAAAAGTGTCTCAAATCCAATTTTCCTCAGCAATTCAGATGTTTTCAGACTGTTCCCACCATTTTTTTAACGTGTGACTCCTATCAGACATTCGTGTGAACAGGGCATGGAACAGAGCAATGCTAAATCATGTTGGGATAACATGACTTTGCAAAACTTTTAAAGGCCATGCCAGCTGGACTGCACACCATCATTACAGCAAAAGGGGCGGCATACCAAATATTAATAAATTCAAAAATTCATCAACTTTTTTCCAAAGATTCTACTCTTCACTTGCATTGCTATGCTGATTATATGATTTGTACGCCAACCATTGTTTACAATGACAGACTGTTGACCCCCACTGTAGCATCAGCGATATGCTAAAGCTGAGATAGGCTACCAGTGAGCCAGTTGAACACTTTCTGTAGTCACCTTTTACGAAAGAATCTGTATTCAATAAAAAAATAAATACATAGAACAAGAATGGCATTGAGGTCAGTTAATAGTTTGTCTGTAACTACAATTCGGACTGAACAAGTGGAACGGAACAGGTGCAATGTTATCTTTGAACAAACATCAAACAACTATAAATCATGCTTACTGGCATTAGTGGGCTACAAAGAATCATGTTTCATGTATTGACTATTTTTAATAAGGAACTGTATTTAAAACATGTTAAAAGACATTAACTGAGATAAAATGATACAAAAACCAATACAGACTACACTAATATGGGTCGCTGCAGGGCATCAGCAAACCCACTTAACATGGGCTTCAGAATAATGTTGTAATAACAATCACAGCGGTAAAAAATCTTTTTTTCCTGGATTTCTAAGCAGAACTACAAGGCACCACATTTCCCATAATGCACCGGATGTCGCCCATAAGTGGCTAACGCTTTCAGTCAAAGCCAGTTTCTTGTCGGTTTGTGCACGGAGTAATGGACAGAGCCAATATTTCAAGCAAAAGTCACCCACACCGCAGTTCAATAGCTATGTTTTGGCTTACTTATAACCTACCAAAAAGTACATCTAAAAAGGCATTTGTTAATCTAGTATCAGTTACGTTAACCTAAACAAAATGTATTAAATTAATAAAAAACTTCTCGTGTTAATTTATTAGTAAGGCCCAAAATCACAATCTGTTCAGTGTTTCACAACCTTATTTTTTAATGCAAGTTGTGTCCCTATGACTGGTCCTCTGTGTGCCCCAGTACGACAAGCAAAAGTTTGGTTGCTGTCCAAGCAAAAACAACCCACATCATGTCTTGTTCACTGGAGGGCTTTATTTTGGGGTAATCAGTGGTTTCCTACTAGTAATGTTAGCAATTACTATGGTAGCCTAGTGGGTAAGGTACTGGACTCTGGACCAAAAGGTCTAGGGTTCAAATCCCCCCTCTGCGAACCTGCCACTGTTGGGTCCTTGAGCAAGGCCCTTAACCCACAATGGCTTGGATTGTAAGACTGTACCAATTGTAAGTCGCTCTGGATAAGGGCGTCTGCTAAATGCTGTAAATGTAATTAATAGTATCTGTATTGAACTACATTTATGAAATCGGTCAAATCCTATCTAACAACAGAGTAGGATAATAGAAGCACCACATGGAGCTCAGTCCTCACCTCTGCGTCTTCCAATTCCACATCCAGGAAGTCAAAGTCTTTGAACACACCAAACTGCTGCTCACTTCCTGCATCCTCTGCCTGCACCTCCTCCTCCCGTGTCACTTCCTCTACTGTGGGGATAAGGCTGGTCTGTTGATCACCTACATCCAAGTCCTCGTTTGACGAGAACACCACCTGCAGGAAAGCAAGACAAATTATCGCAGATGCATGTGTTTCATTGGGTAAACTGCACATTTTTAATCGCTTACATTTGACCCTAAGGAAACCGCTTTTCTATTAAAAACACAACACAGCCATACAAGTGGAGGATATAAGCTCAAACAGAATACATTCAATACTTTTTCATAATCCAATAGCATTATTTTCTTCATGTTTGATGCATCACACACCATTTCATTCTTCTAATGCCAAATATTCCTTGTATTACCTGCGTGTATTACCACGTGCAAGTTAACATCGAGTGCCAAGTTTTTGTTTATGTAAAGTAATCTACTATTGCACAAGGAGTGCACAACATAGTGTCTGAATTCTGAGCACTCACCGGTTATTTTCCCTACAAGCTAATAGTGTTTCCCAACTTTTTTTGAGCGACGGCGCACATTTCCCATTAGAAAAATCACACGGCACGGCACGCCACCAAACAAAGACGTCAAAAACAGTATATTCATTTAAATATAATAAACCTAGTCTCAACTTACTTACTCCGTGTGAAACCTGGGCCTGTTTAGTTGAACATAAAGCTGATATCTTACTGCCCTCTAGTGGAAGACAATGTAATTGTCCTGCCTTTCACCACATGCTGCTGGCGTCGAGTACCAATCAGGTGAATTTGGATAATCTTCCACGGCACACCTGATGATGTCTCAGGGCACACTTATGTGCCGCGGCATAGTGGTTGGAAAACTCTGGGCTAATACAGTCTAATAAAAGCTAATACAAAATGAGGTACACCTGTTAATTCAAATACCTAATCAGCCAATCACACGGCAGCTCAATGCATTTTGGCAGGTAGGCAGGGTCAAGACGACCTGCTGAAGTTCAAACCAAGCATCAGAATGGGGAAGAAAGGTGATTTAAGAGACTTTGAGCATGGCATGGTTATTGTTGCTACATGGGCTGGTCTGGTGAGTTTTTCAGAAACTGCTGATGTACTGGGATTTTCTCACACAGCCAGAAAAGAATGGACAAACTGGTTTGAACTGATAGTAACCCCAGTAACCACTCCTTACAACCAACATATGGAGAAGAGCATCTCTGAATAGACAACACGTCAAACCTTGAAGCAGATGGGCTACAGCAAAAGACCACCACACCATGTGTCACTCCTGTCCGCCAAGAACAGGCAACTGAGGCTACAATTTACACAGGCTCACCAAAACTTCACAACAGAATTTTCGGTTACTTACTGAGGGATTTTTGGGCAGACCAGACTCCGGTCCACATAGAGACAGGACGTTCATCAGCTTCTCTCGAGTTCTCCTCTGGAATTAGAAAGCAAGGCCCAAAAAGCACAGATATCAGTGCTAAGGTCTCACTGACCGAGGTTTCATGACTGCACTGAAACCAAATTCAAACTAGTACACAGGATAAATAAGCGGAGCTGAACCTGGGAGAGCTGGGGTCTCTTCCAGCTGACTGGTACTAGGCCATTGGAGTTTGACCCAGAAGATGTGGAGGATGTACTCCTGGTCACTGCAATGACCTGAGGTTTTCCATTGCGACCTGCCGCATTACGCTGGTCTCCATATTTGTGCCCGATGATGGGTGTCTGAAAGAACAAAAGACAATTATTGCAGCCTTCAGCCTCTGAAGACACCGTGAGGTTGAGATAAAAAAAAAAAAAGAACAATTACAAAGACCTGACTTCTTACTCTAAAAAAAAAAAAAAAAAAAAAAAGTCATGAACAACATTCAAGGACTAGAATTTACAAATGAGATCTAATATTGGTCATCATTCACAACTCAAGTTAAGTCAGCTTTACTTCTATAGCACTTTTTACAATGGAGCATTGTCTCAAAGCAACTTTACAATTTTAGATTACCTTCTAAATTATGAGGCCAATCCCAAATTGGGCAAGAAAAACCTCCCTAAACATAAGGAAGAAATCTTGGGAAAACCAAGACTCAGTGATCCACCGTCCTTGGGCGGCTTAGATGTGCAACTAAATAAACAGCAACTAAATAAATATTAACAGAGAGAACATTTATAAATATAACAATTAAAATAACAGGTAGACTAACATTTTAGATAAATATTTTAATAAGAATTTCATAAGATAGAGAATATAAAAGCTATAGTGTACAAGCCAATAACCAAGAGAAATACTGAATAGAATACCATAAATATACATATCAGCATTACTTAATCCATTACACAGAGTCACTTTAGGATCACGCGTTCTCAGGGGTAAGGCCCAGTGGCTTGGCATCCCCAGGTGACCAGAGGAGGGAGGGAGTTACTGCCCTCTGTGGTCCGAGTACAGTGGAGCTGGATGTTTAAATGTTCTAAAGCTTATTGAAAGAAAGATAATATCAGAACATTAAGATAATAGTGTTTACCTCCGAGATATCAAAATGGAAATCCAGCGTTTTGCCAGGCAGCTCTTTGGAGGCATTGTTAAAGATACGAGCGAAGGTGATTTCGGGTGAGCCTGATGACTCAGTGCTGTAAGAACGCTGCATCTCATCAGGAACCACCAGACTGGCAGAGCGAGACACCACCAACTTCAGAATGTTCTGGGCTTCTTTCCAGTACGGGCTCTGCATTAAATCAAGCACGCACAGTTAAGCATATTCAGAAATTATATGAAACTTTCAACCTGAACATAAGCACATTGTGTTTCGTCATCTACACAACCTTCCACTGACCCAAGTTCAATGACATCAATCAAATTGGTTAGAAATCGTTAATTTGTTCCAGAAGGCTTGTCAAGAACCGAAAAAGATGAGTAGCGAACAAATTTTTCCCATAAGGAATTGAATGAATCCATTCCAGACCCCCAGGCATTATATGCATTAATGGAGTTGTATTGTACAGGGGCTCCCTGAGTTACGAAGGGGATATGTTCCGACAAACCCATCATAAGTCAAATGCATCATGAACTGAATAGTTTAACGAGTGATTGGTGTATCATAGCGAAGACGAGGCTGAAGGTGGCTTCTTACTTGCATTTTCCAGTCCACCTTATTAAATGACTGTAGTTACATTATAGAACCTATAGATGGAGATTCAGCCTCTTGATAAGCAAGTTAATGTTGGCCAAAACCAGTTGGCCAGTCATTAACGCAAAGCTCATTTTATAATAGTGTCGAAAAATCTCATAATTTGGTGAGTAATGGATCAAAAGTGCAAAACACATTATTATTAAGCACAATTATTGGTTAACTAACTGCAGCCTGTGTTATGGAGGATACAGTTCCTGTTTTGCTTTCGGTTGGCTCTTGTAAACTCATCTTTTCAGGACCCATGGAGACTTATTTGCACTAAGAATACCAGTGCTGTAGATGTGAAAGTAAAGAAAAACATGATAGCACAGCAGGCATCTTCTCTGAGCAAGGCTACTGTGAACCTGAATCACTGTGTACTCGACTCACACAAGTTTAAGCAAGTGCACAGAGTACCCAGCAAATGACGAGAACGGAGAGAAATGTTTCTAGTCAAAACGCATCGAGAACCTAATTCGACGAGTTCTGAGGTGGTCGAGAACCGAGATACCACTGCATTTAGTTTTTAAAAGGGTGTTAAAAAATACAAGTGACAACATCAAAAGCATTTCAATTTTTACCACCTAGTTGTCCACTTCCGTTCTTGATTTACCACCTCAAATGGCACCGACAAAATTTAGCTGCTTTATGAACGTGCCCTTAGAGACTGTTCTCTTCACAAGGCACCCATAATAGGTTCTTATCGGTATTGCAGGATCCTGAACAGCCTACATTTTTTATTTAAAAAGAGAATCCGATGAAATGCCAGATGTTTTCATGCACAATAACCCACCTGTACATATTTGCCTATGATCTTCATAATTTCAAGGTTGAACTGTTTTACTGGGGCAGCTGACAGGTCTATGTGACTCAGAAGGCTGTAGATGATCAGAAGCAGAGACTGCTGCATGCTGGGTAGCCCCTTCTCCAGTAACTAAAAATGAACGATTGGAAAGACAGTACACAGTTCATTTTATAATGTGCTCTTTACATTACCAGAATAATTGGAAGATAAAAAAAAAGTAGAAAATATATACATACACTGATCAGCCAAAACATTAAAACATCAATTACCTTAATACAACAGCACCTTAAGCTCAAATAAATGCATCATTCAAATAAAATAAAGCAGTCCTCTCTCTACATGCCTAATTAAAATCTGCACTCAGATTGGCTAACGGAAAAACACAGTTACTGCTCTACTCGTTCAGCATCCAATCAATAAACACGTTATTTGAATGCTCTGACGTTAAGATTGCAAGTGTGCATTTTCGCTTGTTTGCTTTACTTAGTATAGTTTAGGACAGTTTTTGTTTGGGGGCAAACTGAAATATTATTCTGTTCTCACATTCAATAAAAATTAATCAAATGGATGTTGTTGGCTAGATTCAGTTGACATTATGTGGTGACTTCTGATAAAGTTTGAGAGAAGGGAAACACAATCATCACCATTTGCTTCCACAAGTTGCGTTTCCTAAGTACTATCAATACATATCACGTATAATGAATGACAGCGAATGTAAAGAGAATTAGAAAGTATTTTAATTTATTCAATTTTCTTCTATTTATTCTTGTATGACGAAAAAATGGTCTGGTCTCAGTCTCTGCCACTCCCAGTCTGGACTTGGACTCAACTACCAAAAAAGTCTTGGTCTTGACTCAGCTCTAGTGGTTTTGACTACAACACTAGGGAATAGTTCCTCTGAAATGAGTCCCTACAACAGTTTGCTGTGATAATGCTTGTCCACCATAGAAACTACCTACAAATAGTATGCGAGTGGCAGAACTGGACCCTGGAGCAACAGAAGGTCGTCTCCAATGAGTCCCGTTTTCCATCATGCGGATGGTCGGGTATGTATGCCCCATTTACCTGGGGAAGTGATGGCACCAGGATGCACTTTGGGTCAGTGGTGGAGGAAGTCTGATACCTTATGTCCGGGATTTCATGCGGACGTTAATTCGACGCATAACGCATCGCTACAGTATTAATATTGTGGCTGATCAGTGTGAATACATTTGCACTGTGACTCTGGTCTAACCTCAGCTAAGTAAGTGACCAGGTTAAAGGTGATTTCAGCGAAGGCATCGTGCAGATAACGGCAGACCACGTTTATCCAGTTGGTGCTGTCACGCGAGTAGCTATGCGTGGAGTACAAGCTCATCATGTGTGCCAAGTTGGCCAAGGTGGCGGACTTTTCCTCGGCGCACACCTTGGCGATGCGGTCAGCAGTCTCCTTGCAGAACGCTGTAGGGCTGTCAAAGTGCTGCACCAGGTGAGGCAGCAGGCACAAGATGTTCAGGGGAAAACCTGGAAGCAACAAACAACAAAACAAACATTATTATACATAAATTAATTATATATATAATTACATATACATACAAGTCAAGTCAGGTTTATTTCTATAGCGCTTTTTACAATGGAGCATTGTGTCAAAGCATCTTTACAATTTCAGATCATCTCCTAATAACTACATCCCAATCTCCCAAATTGAGCAAGCCTAGGGCGACAGTGGCAAGGAAAAACTCCCCAAGTGCTAATGTTCATCACCACAATCTTTGTAACATTAATGTAAACCTATACATTTTATTTCTTAACGTGTTCTTGTCAGGTTAAAAGCATGGCATGAGAAATTTTTGCATTTTAATGCTATAGCAACACCTAGTGATCAAACTGGGAACTTCCTTTTTGTAAAACCTTTTTTATTTTGTTTTTTTAAATAGTGGCATTCACACAGATTGTCTAGCAATCACTTTCTAGTTTAACAGATCCAAAAAAATAGGGCTCTCACAGTCACCTACAACAATTCATTTGAACGTGGAAGGAAACCGGAATAACCAAAGGAAACCCACACAGACAGGGAACGACCATGCAAAAGTTCACAGTCACTCAGGTGTTTGGACTTGTGAGGCAAACTGTACTACATTACTAACAATAAGTCATAGCGAAATAACACAATGAGACATGTAGACTGTTTTCTACACTTCTGACCAATGACTGCGTTCCAATACAGGAAATACAGGTTTACTCCTGGTACCCCGGTATTGTCCCACATTCCAAAGACACGTGTTCTTTTAACTGGTGTTTCCAAAGTGCCCTTAGTGTACGAGTGCATGTGCCCTACGATGGACTGGCGCCCTGTCTAGGGTTGTTCCTGCCTTGTGCCCTGTGTTGCCGGCTAGGCTTTCCTGCAGCCCTGACTACGATTAAGCGGATGAGATACTGAATGAATGATGAAATTAAGTGTAAAATGTACAAAAAAAAAAAAAGTTCATGGATCCACCTATTTTAGTTTGTCGGACAAAAGAAGTTAAATTTTGTTGCTCAGTCAAGTCTACTTTTATGAACACTACACAAGTCCTCACAGGCCATAAGTTATACAGTAGAACCTGTGAATTTAAACTAAATTGGCTCAGGAAGGCTGTTCGAATTTGGATTTGTTTGAAGTCGGAACCTTGTTCAGAAATTTCTGAAGTCAGAAATTTTGTTAGAATCTGGAGACAAATTTCTTTGAACGGACCAAACTGGTTGGATAGAGAAGCGTTCTGAGGTTCCACTGTATACAAGTTGAGGTTAAATCTCTCTTTCTGCCATCTCTTCAGTGTGACTGAAGTACCGGACTCG
This sequence comes from Ancistrus triradiatus, assembly GCA_025084515.1. Classification (NCBI taxonomy): domain Eukaryota; kingdom Metazoa; phylum Chordata; class Actinopteri; order Siluriformes; family Loricariidae; genus Ancistrus; species Ancistrus triradiatus. The sequence continues at coordinate 45,930 of JAJAGP010000213.1, read as the reverse complement.
GTGGGTATTAAAACTGGTAACGTACCAGCTGTTTACACACGAGCTGACCTAGCAATAACCCGGCAAACGTTCTAGGTCTTGACCAAACTAACTGCATGTCATATCTGGCAACCGTGTCATTTCACACAAAGCTTACAGGTTAACCCTGGGAATATTGCATTACGTGATAAGGACTTATGCCACTGTATGTGCTCTGACCTGCCACTTGTGAAGGATCTACAAGCGTGTGTCGGCACACACTGATGAGCCTGCTGAGCAGGTGGATGGTAAGCTCTTGCGTGGCGGCTGAGGTGAACCCCTTGAGGAAGAGCTGCAGCAGGCCGGGGAAGTTGTACCAGCGCAGCTTGGCCTGCACGCGCTCCAGGCGCTCTCTGCTGTCGGCCTTGTCCAGGGGCAGCTGGGCCAGCAACCGGTTCAACAGACGGAGCGCCAGCAGGTACTCAAACTCGTAGTCCGACTCCAGCAGCGACGCCGCGATCCAGAACAGCGTCGCCAGCAGGTTTGTAGGGTCGGCCGGCGGACCCCCCTCTCCCGGACCTCCTCCCGATCCACTCCCCCCTCCGCTATCCGGAACGCCGCCTTCACACAGGGACGATAAACTGCGCGTGCGAGCCAGGTTGTTGTGGTTGGCTCCCTGACGCTCCACGTCCAGAGTGTTGCTCCGTCGCCGGTCGCCCCTGCGTTCACCCAGGAGGCTGGCGCGAAGCGAATTGCTGCGCGCGTGGCTGTAGTGCGCGTGAAGGAAGCCGCCGCTGCTCAGGTTTAGCTGGCCTGTGCTCTTCCTGTTGATGGCAAACTTGGTTCCCAGCAACGGATCGTGACCCGAAGCTCTGCAAAAAAAAAAAGGTGAAATTGAACATGCATTTTAACATGACTTTTTTTTTAAAAATAAAAGCCAATCAACCAAAAACAAGGACCGCAAAGGCCTTTTCACCCCGAGTCTGATTTGGGGAAAAAAACAAAAACAAAAAAAAAAAAAAAAAAAACACGTATATTAATGCCATCCTTCACACAGAGTCCGAAACTGATGGACTGTGATGCTGCAAAACTTTTTGAATCAGAGCTCCTTCTAATTTCTGCGTTGTTCGGATGCGTTAAAATCAGGCCGACCAATCAGAGTTCAGTTGTCAGGCAGAAAAGCTCATCCTGCTAGTAGCAGAGCACAAGTACTTATAGGACAAGCAACATGCTGATTTATAAAACAATTGATATTAAAGGAAATATCGCTAAAATATAACTGAAAGGCTGGTGAATGATGGAGAAAACCTCAGTGACTGTATGGAACCCTGTATGAATTCTAGTCTGTTCATGCCCACAAAACACAAACTATAGCTTACCTCACTAATCATTGCTCATAGGGAAGATAAATTAAAGAAGGCAAAAGCAGACAAGCAGTTTGAGTGTTTAAACAAAAAAACTAAGCATACATGGCGTGAAGGTCCCCCTACGTTAAAAATCACATCAGTTGTTCGTTCTCGGTGTGAATAAGCCTTAACACGGAGTAATCGGAGCAAACGCACATAAGGTCAAAATATGACTTACTGTGATAGAGCTGTGAGCAGGTCATAGTTCTTCATGGTATCAGCCAAAGTATCTATACCAGCCTCCAAAGTCAAAAGCAGCTCTATCACAAAGCCCTGGAAGAGAGAAAGGAGTCAAATAGGGAAAAAAGATGAGATAACAGGAAAACATCTTGGTTATATGTCAATTTTTTTTTTTTTCTGTGACGAGACTATGGACTATTGTTGAAAACCCAGCAATGCCAAACTGCCACCATTGGGATCTTGAGCAAGACCATTAATCCATAAGCACTGGGATTGTAAGATTTGTAATTACTAAACGCAAATATTCTTCTGAACTACAGTACTGTGCAAAAGTCTTAGAACACAATTAGATTCGATACACCATTGTTTTAGCAATGGTATAATGCCCATTAGAATTCTTTTTCAGTATCTCTATTAGAGTACAACCAGAAAATACAGGAAATTTGTATGCAGTATTGAAAATCTGAAGAAAAAACTATTTGAAAAAACAGCTTCTATAGGCTACAGTGGCAGCTTCAATGAGATGCCAAGTTGACCCATCTACAGCTGAAGAAGCTTGATCAGTAATGGTCTTCTTGGAAGAGTAGCAGCCAAGAAACCACTTTTTCGGAACGAGAACAGGGTGAAAGGGCCAAGACATGCTAAACCCTCACAAAGACTGGAATGTAGATCAGTGGTAGAGTATTATGGAGCGACGAATCCAAGTTGGAACCAACAATGTCTTTCATATGGTCATTATACCATTGCTAAAACAAATTAATAGTGTCCCAAGACTTTTGCACAGTACTGAACGTCAGTATTTAAAGCACGGTTGGAGAATACATTACAAATAACATCAGAATACTTGAAACAATGCTCCAGAGTGAAATCTCATTTTCAAATAAAAACAATACTTTATTCAATGCCTATAAAAATAAATGGTGAGAATGAGATGAGATTAAACATTTCCAAACAATAAACTTTAACGTCTAGTCAGCTGCCTGTACAGTCAAGACCAAACATTTTTATTTTAAAATTTACAGCATTTAGCAGACGGCCTTATCCAGAGCAACTTACAACTGGTACAGTCTTGCAATCCAAGCAATTGTGGGTTAAGGACCTTGCTCAAGGACCAACCAGTGGCAGCTTGGCAGAGGCGGGATTTGAACCCTGGACCATCTGGTCCATAGTCCAGTACCTTAACTGCTAGGCTACTACAGTCCCAGTGGTGTTACAGTATGGTGTGATGTCACAAAATCTACACAGTTAATCCCAGTATTATTAATCTGCCCAGCTCTAATTCAAACTCTCGCCCTTGCCCATTACAATGTGTTCTGTTTTGCAAGTGATACCTGTGCCTCCTCTCCCGGGTCTCCTACGGTCTCCACTAGGCGAGAGAGAACATCCGAGAGCGTGGAAGCTGTAAGCGGCTGTTTCAACGCCCTGAAGATCTGGAACGAACGGCCGGCGTAGTGCCGAGAGGAGCACGACAGAGCCGTCTGCAGGGCCACCTCACTCAACAACTGCTCCAGCTGGAATCCTGCTTACAGACACAGACACTTGCCAAGGAAGTTCCACTGCACACGATGTAAAACAAATCCCACACAGAGGGGAACATTTGGTGGAATCTTCTAAATGCACTGGAATAATGTCGGGTTACACAGTACTGGCAGATATCAAAGCTTTACACCAGCGGAAGTACAGAACTCCTACACCCAAAATGATTACCATTACTTAGATTATAAAATATTGCTCTAGTAAAAGTACAAGCTCTTTAAGTTTACACTTGAAAGTACAAATGTAGTTGTATGCATGTGCCTGTCCTACTGTCAGCATACCTAAATAAACTGGTTCACGTTCATTCGCTGAGGCTCTGGTTCATCTATCCAATCTGTGTTTTTCTTAATACTGTCTATCGACGCATTTTTGGCTTCCTTCAAACAAAAGCAGCAGTTCCATCATACTACTGTACTTAAGTGTTACAGCTTTGCCCTACACAGTTGTAACAGTACAGTAACTATATTTTCCATTTGTCAATTTCCATGCAATTATTGCATGATGTATTTGAAACGAGGACATTTTATTTTACAAAAGGAGGGAAGGAGGTCTTTAAATATTGGAAATAAAATCTATTCCGTGACTTGTTTCATCTCCTGGCAGTCAGATTTTCATGCAAGCTTTATAAGTGCTATATAATTTAAAACCGATCATAACAGCCCCATCCATGTCTCCACATCTCCTTGAATCACCTGCGAATCGCCTGACAGGATCTTAAGTTGAATATAATTCCAATAATGCAAACCCCCAAACCCTCTCGCAACAGACTCTTGTTAGATTTGCGCGTTTGAACGGTTTGGCCGAAATCCTAAAATCATACCATGAGTTTTGTTTTAGTCCTTCTACTAATCACAGGTCAAAACAGTGCTGAACCGAATTGTAAAAGGCAAAGGTTATCAAATGAAGAGCCGTTTGAGAGCCGAAAGAGTCGACTCATTAAAGGAGCCAGAATTCGCTTCACTGCTTACGAACTTCTCTCGCCATCAGACAGGGACACAAGCACGGACACACAACTGTCAGAGACCTACACCGGTTTTGGCTGCTAAATTAAAAAGAATATGAAGACTTTAATCTTAAACGTAAGATATATTGTAAGATTTAATATGAAGAAATTGTATCCAGAGGCAAAACATTGAGCCCGGGTAAAATGACTTGATGACGCCTTGCTATTTTGGCTGCTTTGTGTTTTAGTTTTTGTAATAAAACATGAACACAGTCATTTGTACACTGTAAAGCTTGTCGTCGCCTTAAGATTAAATATTCAATTGCTTTACCTAAAGAAATGGTATATCTAATCTAATGGTGGCCTAAGACTTTTTCACAGTACTGTATATCTTTTACATTTATGTCATTTAGCAGACGCCCTAATCCAGAGCGACTTACTGATACAAGCTTACAATCCAAGCAATTGTGGATTAAGGATCTTGCTCAAGGACCCAACAGTGGCAGCTTTGCAGAGGTGGGATTGGTCCAGAGTCCAGTACGTTAACCGCTAGGCTACCACAATCACTATATAATGTCTACTTTTTAAAAACTGCCATGCCATCATATAGTTAGTCTTAAACCACAGGCTCCCCCCACTGTTTCTGATTCTGAAATGGGCTATAAACAAAACTGACAATTCTTTTACAAATGAAAAAGTGAACAAAAGCAAAGACTAACCTGACTGCGTCTGCTTAAAAACGGTGACGACATGTCGAAGGAAGACGCTCAGCTGCTCGGCACTCTTGATGTTGGTGTTTTTAGGAGCCATGTCCTCATGATTCCACAGTGGACCTCGCTTCCTGCAAGCCAGCCATTCACGGGCCACAATGAGTAAGTTTTATACAGAGACCGAGCGCACGTCAAAGTCAGCTTACAAAGGCAGAGAGCACAGGTTCTAGAATGACAGTCTAGGAAGGCACTCTCAGACACAAAACCTTGAGACGCACACACATGCAAGGCAACAATACCATCTCCAGTTAGATACAGCTGTGAACACAGAACAATACACAAAAGCTCAGCACCGACAAGACTGCATCCTGAACGTTCAGCAGCTCTAATACTGTGCAAGGACATTCATGGAACAACCTAGCAGCAGGCATTCATGCCACCATCAGCAATGTGAAGTATGACAAAAGTTAATTGAGTACATTTAACACTGGACAAGATACACGAAACAAAGATGAACCACGTTAAACACACTGTAAATGACATCACTCTGACCTGGAGCTGATGAACTCGATAAGGTTTTTAATTTTCTCGTCCTGTTCGGCAGACAGGTCCACCTCGTTGAGCAGCGCGTGGGGGAGGTGGGGCAAAGCCGTGCCACCCAGGCTGATACTGGAAGAAGTTGAGCTAGAACTCAAACCAGAGTCGGTCATAGGAGACGGCTGGTATTCTGGAACCAGCTCCGTCACACCTGGGAGACAAAGAACAAGAGACACAACAATTACAAATGTATTACAAACCATGCCCATACAACAGCATTACGTCCTGTGAAACAAGACATTCTTCCAAAATGAACGTTGACCAGACATTACCACAGTCACATTTACTGCTGGCCAGTATGACCAAGAATTTGCATCATGTTTTCTTTGTTTTTTTTTTTTTTTTAAGTACAACAGTTTCATGGTATAACAGTATTTTTTGTGGTGCCCTGACTGGGCTTTTATATACTGTAGGTTTGTAGCTTATTCTACTGCCAGGAGTATATAGCATATTAAATAAACATTTACGCATTTTCAGCTGAGGTGAATTGTTTGAGATGACAAACTTTGCAATATACAGTGGTACCTCGGAACTCATCAAAAGCATTTTGACTAGAAAAATGCGTCTCAGTTCAAGTTTGCTCGGTACTCGGTGCACTTGCTTAAACTTGTACGAGTCGATCTGCGCCACTCGTTCCAGCTGAAACTCGATTCACGAATCACGATTCAGCACACAGCGATTCAGATTCACAATAGGTCTTGCTTAATGCAAAGTTTCCAATGTGTTTTTCTTTATTTTCACATCTTCATTACTGTATTCTTAGTGCAAATAAGTCATCACGGGTCCTAAAATGGTTAGTAATGACAGCCAACCAAAAGGAACTGAATCCTCTGGAACACAGACTGCAGTCAGCAAAAGCGCCCTGAGTTCACCAATAGAGTAAGTGTTTTGCTTTTACATTTCACCTTCAATCCATTACTCACTAAATTACATGATTTTGGCCAACTGCAGGTTAATGCTTTAAGCTCGGCTGTTTATAAGGTCGGCTCCGTTATGACACAGTATTGATTATCTTCAACTTGTTGGGTCCTGATACATTATGATGGATTTGTCAGAACATATCCCCATTGTAAATCAGGGATTGAATTAATGCATATAACGCCTTATACAGTGTTTCCTTGTAAACTGAATTTAAGGAAATATGTGCTCGGTACTCGTCGAGTTCTGGAACAAATTAAAGATGAGAACCGAGGTACCACTGTATAGCTTTTCTGGTCTGCATCGGATTTTTTAAAATCAAAGCTCCATTTCTACACTGCAGACATAGATCCTTTCTTCTTTTGCATCTCCGGTCTCACTTTCTTTATCTTCCATCTCGGTTTTCTGTTAATCTGTTCTCTCCCTGCTGTTGACAGACTGTTATGCTATCTGGCTAGCTATATTGGTTCTCCCACACAGATGAAAAACAATACACAGCGCCACTGAAAACTGGGTATGGTTGTCAAACTAAGTTTATCAGTGTTTATCTTTAATAAAACAGACTTGTTTCAGTGATACCAGAAGCTAATTTTTGCTTTAACTATGATAAAGACAACAAATCGACTACTTTTTTAAAACCAGTTGACCAGTAAAAAGTTTAACTGTAGTTTAAACAGATAGTTGTGCAACCTCTAGTGTGTACAAACCTGTGAGGTTGAGCTCTTGAGGCGCCAGTTTAACAGTCAGAACCTTGGGCTCGTGGAACTCCCTGTTGCGTAGCAGGACAGAAGCCAGAGACTGAACGCTGTTGTTGGTTCCCTGGACGACCAGCAGGTGAAGGAGTAAACGCTTGCAATGCTCATACACCTCTGGGTGCTGATGGTCAAAGCCTGCAGAGAAGCAGAAGACCCATAACCACTTATTTTTTCATGTAGAGTCAAGCACCTCAGTAAAACAATTTCAAATCCTTAATGTACTGAGGGTATGATTATTATGCGCAAGTGTTTGGAATCATGTACCTGAAAATAAGTGGCTTACCTATAAAGATGGCATGCAGTAGAAGATGCAGGTAGGCGTTCCATTCGATTTTGACTCCATGATCCACAATAAGGTCAGTGAGCAGAATCACAGCAATGTTACACCTACAAAAAGCGTCAGAAGGTAAGGGATCAAATCTCTGATCAACGTTATATGGATTTTATAATACAGGTATGCGCCGTCTAATGTCCCTCCGATCAACGTCCATTCGCTTTAACATCCGAGGTCTTACAATGTTTGTTTTATTTGGGTTTACTTAACATTGCTATCAGCATCAACTGCAATTTAACAACAGACACAAGGTTACATCAAAACTTGTCATACAAGTACACAGATCGGGCCGATTTCGCGTAATCAATTAACCTAATGCATGTCTTGTTGGAGGAAATCAATCAGAGCACATGGAGTAAACCCACACAGACACGGGGAGGACTCAGGCCACTCCATCTGGGATAAAACCCAGGACCTCCTTGCTGTGAGGAGACAGTACTACCCACAGGGCCACTGCAATAAGTACAATAGGAAACAAAAATCTGTTTTATATACATTTAATAAACCTCTGAATGACGGAAAACTAGTATGAGCAAGCCCTTGTGACACCTGCTGACAGAAAAGGATCGCAATCGTCGCAATCGTGATTCAAATTTGATAAAAAACACAGAATTATTATTAGTCTTGTACAGTACTGTACTAAAAGTTTTCATATTGTGTTTAGATTAATATTATTGTTTAATGTAAAGCACTATGTGCAAAGCATCTAAACCACTGTGTGACTACATGGTAAAATACAGATGTATTTTGCCATTAATCATGGCTGTGAATTTGAAGCATAAAATGTGTTAGTAGGGACCAATAAGCGAAGTTGAAATTGGAATTGGTTTTTGGAATTTCGGAACCGGGTTTCAATACCTGACTCCATATTTCACTGAACATAATACAGCCATTAAAAGGCACAGACCTGTATACATTCTGTGTACAGGTGACAGTGCTGATACAGTAAGTAGTGTGTTAAGTGTGTGTAACCTGTGAAGACAGACTCCAGGTGCAGTCGTTTCTGGTAAATAGTCAACCAGTGGAGACCAACAGCCCCCTGTGGGTGGGAATGGGAGCGGCTCAGGGCGGTTATGATCCATGACTTTCAGACGCCAGTTTGCATAAACTGGCATAGAGTCACCTACAGATGAAGAGAGACAAAAGGATTTATATATATTAATGCATTCAGCCTTCGTTCTGAGGATCTGGAATAGATATCCAGAACAATGGTGTCATTAGCTTGACCAACATGCAAGTTTATCAGTCTGATTAACTTATTTTGAACTTATGCCAAGTCTTGTGATCAGGGGTCGGATTCACGAAAACTTTAAGAAAAAACTTGAGAAGGTTCTTAAGACAAACACTAGGAAGTTTTATTTAATTGTTCTTAAATGCAGTTCTCAAACCCCCCCCCCCCCAAAACTTAAGCTGTTCTCAAATATCTTAAGAAAATCGTCATTATTTTCTTACGTAGGCTACGTTGATTTAGTCACTCCATAATACTCTTTTCCACTGCCAGCTCGTGTAAGGGGAGGTCACACTAGATACTTGCCACTGTCACCTATAGAAGCCGTTTGCAGATTTGTAATACCGCACAAAATATCCTGATGTATTTTTCTGATTTCGTATCCTCATAAAAAGACTGGGCAATAATCATACATGGCCATTATACCATTGATAAAACAATTTAATGGTGGCCTAAGACTTTTGCACAGTACTGGAGATGGACGATTAAACCAAAATGGTCAACTAAAAAGTCTGTCATGACAAGAGCTCTTATATATGTCATTCGGTGTCAACGATTAAGGGTAAGTATTAATGTGCAAGATACATGGTGTGGATTTATCCCCTTGGACAAATATATACCTTTCTCTTCCTCATAGGAGCCTCCAGAGCTGCTGCTGTAGCGGGACTCCAGTCGATGGTGTTGCCTGTTCAGATTACTGTTCAATCCACTGTAGATATCCAAATGAGTGTAACTGCGCATACACACACACACACAAGCACAAATGCATAAAAATCAGATTGCATATAAATTAGACTACTAGTTAAAGGCAGAAGAGAGTAATGATCATTTACATTTACAGCATTAAGCAGACGCCCTTATCCAGAGCAACTTACAACTGGTACAGTCTTACAATCCAAGCTATAGTAGGTTAAGTGAGTTGCTCAAGGAGCCAACAGTGGCAGCTTGGCAGAAGTGGGATTTGAACCCAGGACCTTCTGGTACATAGCCCAGTACCTTACCCGCTAGGCTACCACAGTCCCACATGATCACGTTGTGCTCGTGTTTGTATTTGTGCTCTGAAAGGAATTAAATCAAGTCCTTACTTGTCCTCCATACTGGGATCTTTAAGTTTGTTGTCATGGTGGCCATCAGGCCCAGGAACCATAGTGTTACTGCTAGAAGCAGTGCCTGTGGAACAAACACGTATTTAGACAAACCACCCAACAAGACTGGCACTAATGTACATAAGACGCTTTATTATTAGGTTGCCTTCAGAACTGCCTTAATACTTTTTAGCATAGATTCAACAAGGTGCTGGAAACATTCCTCAGATTTTGGTCCATACTGACAAATTACGCAGTTGCTGCAGATCTTTCGGCTGCACGTCCATGATTTGAATCTCCCATCCCATCACATCCCAAAAGTGCTCTATTCGATTGAGATCTGGTGACTGTGGAGGCCATTTGAGTAGTGACCTCACTGACATGTTCAAGAAACCAGTTCGAGATGATTTGAGCTTTGTGACATGCAGTTTTATCCTGCTGGAAATAATTATCAGAACATGGTACCCAGTGGTCATGAAGGCATGCACATGGTCAGCAGCAATCCTCAGGTAGGCTGTGGGGTTTAAACAATGCTCTATTGGTATTAAGTGGCCAAAAGTGTGCCAAGAAAAAATCCCCTACACCATTACACCACCAGCAGCCTGAACTGTTGATACAAGGCAGGATGGATTCAAGCTTTCATGAGGTTTACACCAAATTTGGACCCGAACATCAGAACGTCACAGCAGAAATCGAGACTCATCAGACCAGATGACGTTTTTCCCAATCTGTTGTCCTTTTTTGGTGAGCCTCAGTTGCCAGGGTGTGGTCTTCTGCTACTGTAGCCCATCTGCATCAAGGTTTTATGTCTTGTGCATTCAGAGATGCTTTTCGGCATACCTCGGTTGTAACGAGTGGTTATTCGAGTTACTGTTCCCTTCCTATTAGCTCGTGCCAGTCTATCAGCAACAACCACGGCACGTTCAGTGTCACTTAAATCACCTTTCTTCCCCATTCTGATGCTCGGTTTGAATTTCAGAAGGTCATCTTGACCAGATCTACATGACCAAATGCATTGAGTTTCTGCCATGTGATTGGCTGGTTAGATATTTGCACTAACTTGCATTTGAACAAGTGTGATAAAGTGAGTGCAACTAGGTCAGTGCGACTAGGTTTGAGCTCACCTGTGACGGAAGGGATTTTGTACGAGGAAGTGATACGATAATAGGGTGGATTATCCATGTGAGTGACAGCTGAGCTCACGGGGTCGGTCAGCTCCAGCTCGCTCATGAGCTCCTCCAAGAGCTGCATGGTTTTATCTCTGCCCAAGTAGACGACCACACGCTTGATCTGCACACGCAAATCAGGAGGTTAAAGCAACATGGGAATAACACGACTTGTAGTTACCTAAAACGTCATCTCTTTGATCATATCACAATTTAGCTGAAGAGCCCTGTCACACATCGCTTTTAAACTGGCTAAGGACAGAGACACTCACATAAGGCAGGAGACTCGGCTCACTGTTGACTCCAGACATGCTAATGAGGAAGTGCAGGATGATCTTGAGATTTTTGGGCCAGCTGTCTGCCAGAGTTGTCCATACGTTCTCGATCTCTGACCATGCAAACTCGTCCCCATACTGCAAACACAAACACCCCTGAAAAACAGCCCCATAGCATTATCGCTCCTCCACAAAACTTTACAGCTGGCCCAATGCAGTCCAGCAGGTAACGTTCTCCTGGCATTCGCCAAACCCAGACTGCCTGATAGGAGAGCGTGATTCATCACTGCAAAGACGACGTTTTCGCCGCTCCAGAGTCCAGTGGTAATGTGCTTTCCACCACTCCCGCAGACACTTGATGGTCCATCAGGCAATGCTTGGAGATTTAAGGCTTGCATGCAGCTGCTCGGCTATGAAACCCTCATGCCATGAGGCTCCTGGTGCACATTTTTGTACTAATGTTAATGCACTAGGAGACCCCCAAGACCCCGTGAGACAGCACGATGTACATTTAACACAAACCCACAAATTATTGGTCTGGTTCTCAGGTTTGAAAAAAAATCAGATCGATCAATAGGTTGTGCACATACAGTGGGGCAAAAAAAGTATTTAGTCAGCCACTGATTGTGCAAGTTCTCCTACTTAGAAAGATGAGAGAGGCCTGTAATTTTCATCATAGGTACACTTCAGCTATGAGAGACAAAATGAGAAAAATAATTCAGGAAATCACATTGTAGGATTTGTAAAGAATTTAATTGTAAATTATGGTGGAAACTAAGTATTTGGTCAATAACAAAAGTTCAAGTCAATGCTTTGTAACATAACTTTTGTTGGCAATGACACAGGTCAAACGTTTCCTGTAAGTCTTCAGCAGGTTTGCACTCACTGTAGCTGGTATTTTGGCCCATTCCTCCATGCAGATCAGGGCTGTCGCTGGGCAACACGGACTTTCTGCCATACAAAATGGCAGACCCTTCACAAATTTTCTATGAGGTTCAGGTCTGGAGACTAGCTAAGCCACTCCAGCCACAATCAGTGGCTGACTAAATACTTTTTTGCCCCACTGTATGATTTCCAATTTGTTCCCATTCCGTCTCATGGTTACTTCCTTATGCTAAGGCCATCCTTCCTAGGGATTAAACTTGTAAACCTGTGGCACTTTCTTCAGGTAAAATCAATTAAACTTGAACTTAAAAGTGGACAAAAGGGAGCTGTCACATTTGTAAGGCTCTATTTTCTATCTGTTTTATATTTTTCTACAAAACTCGTCTTGGGTTCAACATGAACCTTTTTCCAAGTCCCATACCAAATTCTACTGTCCCGAACAAATCTTTGTATTTTAAAATGTTAAGCGCATATAAATAGGCACCCGCAAGGTAATATATTTAGTCACGGTTATTTGTTCTAAAATACGTACACATTCTCACAGTATACTTTCACTTATTTTCTTTCTGTTGTAAATAAGCAAAGGTTGCATAACAAACACACTATGGTGAACCTAATGGTTGAAACGTTTTTAAATAAAACTGCTCAAATTCATACCACTGAGTATTGTTTCTATTTGATTTGGAGTACTTTCAAGTTAAAGCTATACATTTTTAACGTCATCATTGGCATGCACATGTTAGCAGATACTAGCTTACATTCTGCAAGCCATATCAGTACATTACTGGCTAACAAGTTCTTATTATGGACTTGTTTGACTAGATACATTGGTTTCGTTCTTACATATATAATCCAAGCCGCCCAATCTGTTCCTCCCAAGGTTTCTTCCTTATAACGTTTAGGGAGTTTTTCCTTGCCATCGTCGCCCTAGGCTTGCTTAGTTAGGGAATGCACTTCGATAATAGATCATAATCTAAAATTGTAAAGCTGCTTTGAGACAATGCTCCATTGTAAAAAGCACTATAGAAATAAATCTGACTTGACCCCTCTCTGTTACTTTACATCGTCTATAACTTCATGGCAAAGTTGTGGTAGTTCCAAAACACTTCCACTTTTCAATAATACCACTCACAATGGATTGTTGAATATCTAACTGATTTGTTGTAGCATTGCCATCCTATTACAGTCCCATGCTCAAATTCAGGGAGCTCTTTAGAACGACCCATTCTTTCACAAATGTTATTAAAGGCAATCTCCACGGTTAGAGGCATGATTATATACACCTGTGGTAATGGGATTGAATGAAACACCTGAATTCAAAGATTAAGCATTTCATACACGATATGGACAAATGTATCGGGACGCCTCTCTGAAACATCCTCTTGTGAATACAGGAAATAAATGTAAATGTCTTTACTCACACACTTAGTCAATTGTTTTGAAGTCTTTAATTCAAACTGACAGCGCTCGTGTCTAGTGAGTCTACCTTGGCGGTCATGAACATGAGGTTGTTGAGGATCATGGTGGTTGCCTGCGGCGATCCCCAGCCCTCTCCTCTGAGCCAGCGGCGACTGTTCACCATCATCTCGCGGTCGTGCGCGCTCTCCTCGTCCTCTGTGTCTTCCTGGCGCCGCGTCAGAGGTTTAAAGTCCACCAGCTCCATGTTGTTCATCCACGGCAGCAGGTAGTGTAGCATCACCTGTCTGCCACCAGGGTGCGCCGTCTGAATCCTTTGACTCACCTCTACGTCAGGAGAGCACACAAAAGTTACTATGATCGTTTGCAGAAAAGCAACTGGCATAAGACGATAGCTCATTATGTAGCACATAGTAGGACAACGTGTCAACGCAGGGGTCTACCTGAAAAGATGGGTAACGTGAGCTCAGGGTAGGTGCGTGCCAGCTCTTCACTCAGCTGGTAGTAAGAGGCCGAGTAGAGGTGGGGCAGCGGGGAAGGCGGAGTCAAGACCCCATCCGCTCGCTGGATTTCCAGCTTATGAGCGTAGCGAAACAGCTTTGGCTCCAGGATCTAAAAGATAAAAACTCAATGCCAACTCCTGAAAACTGAAAAGCTGATTTCTAATCATGGTAAAGGTCAGGTGCAAGATTTGTTTTACTGTAACATTTCAGACGGCAAATATAATATTAGAAGTCAAACAATAACACAGAGTGAGAGCCAAAAGTCTGAGGCCACTAGTGAAAATGCTTCTATTTGGCATTTTACTTAAACTTAATAGAACGTTTTTTATTGAAAATCATATAATCAGCACACACCTACTGCGATTTTTTCCATGCAATTTATTCGGATGACAGTAAATTCATTCGAGGTTGCGCACAATATACGGACTTCGACAATTTTTATTAGACAGTGGTACCTTGGTTCTCGTTAATTTGTTCCAGGCTTGTCGAGAACCCGACGAGTACCGAGCAAAATCTTCCCATAAGGAATAATGTATTAATAATTGAATTAATCCGTTCCAGACCCCCAGAAAACGAACACCGTTTAAGGTATTACAAGCATTAATGGAGTTGTATTGTACAGGTGCTCCCTGATTTATAAAGGGGATATGACAAATCCATCATAAGTTAAATGTAACATGAAGTGGGGAGTTTAAAGAGCATTTGGAAGAGTGATCTATACTGTATCATAGAGGAGCCAATGATAAGTTGACGTTTAACACACATTAACCTACAGTCGGCCAAAATAATTAACACAAAGCTTATTTTATAATAAAGTGTTGAAAAATCTCATGTAACTTAGTGAGGAATGGATTGAAGGTGAAAAGTAAAATCAAAACACTAACTCTATTTATGAACTCCGGGCACTAGCATAGCTGCTAATGCTAACTGCAGCCTGTGTTCTGGAGCATTCAATTCCTGTTTTGCTTTCGGTTGGCTCTTATAAACTAACCTTTTTAGGACTCATGGAGACTGAATCGTGAATCATGAATCGGGAATCGAGTTTCGACTGAATCGAATCGCGTGGCTTGACTCGTACAAGTTTAAGTTGTTGAGTACCGGGCAAACAACGAGAACCGAGAGAACTGTTTCTAGTCAAAATTCCAAATTTGACAAATTCCAAGGTGGTAGAGAACCAAGGTACCACTGTATGATGTTATGTGATCACAAAACCGTGGTGTGTGTGTGTGTGTTTTTTTTACCTGAAGCAGTTGCATTGCCACTTCATAGATATCTCGTGAGGAATCTGCCGCCTTAAACAGGATCAGGTTCAGCAGAACCACTGCATCAAACTGATAATCCCTGCCACAGACAATCAACAGAGTAAATCCACTCCACTCAGAGGACACACGCTCACTACAAAGCACTGATGACACTTAAAAAAAACATTCAGACAAATACTGGTTGAGTGAGCTGTATACCTGCTGTGAAAAACATTGGCAATGGCTCGGAAACAGCCCGTCGCCACCCTGCGGGAGCCCGTGTAGCAGCGGTCCACTGCCCAGAACATTAGATTACTCTGGTCTGGGTTCAGTTCCAACAGAAGCATCACTGCCTCACAGCCTAGCTGGTGAACCTATGCATATATACATATACACAGTCAGGTACACATTTACAGCATTTAGCAGATTTACATTTACAGCATTTAGCAGACGCCCTTATCCAGAGCGACTTACAATTGATACAGTCTTACAATCAAAGCAATTGTGGGTTAAGGGCCTTGCTCAAGGACCCAACAGTGGCAGCTTAGCAGAGGTGGGATTTGAACCCTGGACCTTCAGAGTCCAGTACCTTAACTGCTAGGCTACCTCAGTCCTCACGTACGCTATCATTTCAAATTCTTAATCATTCATTGTCAGTAAGAGCTGCTACCTTGCGGTCCTGGGAGTCCAGGATGTTGTCTAACCATTTGTAGAGGTACCCATCAGATGAGAGCCCAACATTGTCAGCAACTGGACCGCAACACAGTACAGCAGACATGGCCTGCAGAAACAGGACCAAGGTGGAGTTAAAGGCACAGAAAACTTGTTTTTAACACCCTTACAGCTACTTGACTTGGCACAACACACTTGCTGGGCAAAATAAATAAATAAATAAAAAGGTCACACTAATATTTCGTCGGACCGCCTTTAGCTTTCATAACGGCACGCATTTTTTGACCCTTCTTAAACAGATGAACATCTTTTCCACGACCACAGGATGCGTCTTCCGACATGGAAACAATCACCAATGCAGTAATTATCCAATGGGAGGCTCTTTTTTTAATTATTTAACTATTTGCTTAGTTAAATCCAGGTGGTGACCTTTTTTTTGGCCAGGCAGTGTAGTTACTAGATCTGACAAGGAATTCAAATATTATATCTACAATGACTACGCTTACTGGACAAAATAATCCCAAGAGACTCCCTCATATCCTAGATTTTTATAATTGTATCTATTATACATACTATTTTATCATATTTTATAGATTATTTATATTCAGTTTTACTGTATTTTACAAATGTATTGTAGTCTATGTATTGCATTACATTATTATATAGTTATATTATAATATCTCATATATATTATCCTACTGCGTCTTACTCCATATCTGTATGTAGTAGAGCATACACAAATGCATCATTTTATTTATCCTCACCCTTGAAGTTGTGCAGTATTCGTGATGTGTAGCGTTCTATATTCCTGCTGCTGTAACGATTTCCCTCGAGATTAATAAAGTTCGATTTTTCTGTCTTGTATTTTATTATAGGTAGACACCACTTAACGTCTGCAATATGTTCTGTGAAACAGGACGTAGAGCAAACTACACGCCGAGTGGTTACCATAGACAGTCTTTTTAAGCTACTGTTAACTTATATGCAAGTCTAAAGGCTTTTTCTATTGTTTCTATTGATGGACTTTAAACGGTGTGTACCAGTATATTCTCCATTTCAGTTTTTGTATTTAGCTTCTGTATACTAGAATTATCAATGTATTATTTAGGTAATCTAGTTTATTTTGTACATGCAACAGGCTGGTCCTGGTTCCTCACCAAAGGTTTGATCTTCACCACATTAAGGCAGTTTTCCCTTGCCACTTTTGCCATGGCACTGCTCAGTTGTAAAAAGCACCATATAAATAAATTTGACTATTTGCTGCATCAAAATATTCCAATGCATCCGAGTGCTGCCAACAGTGATTACCAAAATGATACCCTTTTAATGCAAAACAAATTTTATTCGATACATCTGTGTAAAATGTGCAAGCAGTTATCTCGCGTGTCATGCGATGTAGTTTGTTAGTGCACTTATGTGACTAAATCAGCTGTCACACAGTAAATGAGCAAGAGGGCACATGAAGTGTCCATAATCATTTACACCCTCACCAATTTTGATCCCAAATATTGCTCAATATAGTATTCAGAATGTACAGTGGGGCAAGAAAGTATTTAGTCAGCCACTTATTTTTCAAGCTCTCCTACTTAGAAAGATGAGAGGGGTCATTTTCATCACAGGTACACTTCAACTATTAAAAAATCCAGGAAATCACATTTTAGGATTTTTAAGGAATTTAATTGTAAATCATGGTGAAAAATAAATATTTGGTCACCCACAAAACAAGCAAGATTTCTGGGTCTCACAGACCTGTAACTACTCTTCTTTAAGAAGCTCTTCTGTCCTCCACTCATTACCTGTATTAATGGCACCTGTTTGACCTCGTTATCTGTATAAAAGACACATGTCCACAGCCTCAAACAGTCAGACTCCAAACTCAACCATGGGCAAGACCAAAGAGCTATCAAAGGACACCAGGAAGAAAATTGTATACCTGCACCAGGCTGGGAAGAGTGAATCTACAATAAACAAGCAGGTTGGTGTGAATAAATCAACTGTGGGAGCAACTGTAAGAAAATGGAAGACATACAAGACCATTAATAATCTCCCTCGATCTGGGGCCCCACGCAAGATCTCATCTCATGGGGTCAAAATGATCATGAGAACAATGAGCAAAAATCCCAGAACTACACGGAGGGACCTGATGAATGACCTGCAGAGAGCTGGGACCAAAGGAACAAAGGCTACCATCAGTAACACTACGCCGAGAGGAACTCGGATCCTTCAGTGCCAGGTGTGTCCCCATCCTTAAGCCAGTACATGTTCAGCCCCGTCTGAAGTTTGCCAGAGAGCATATTCATGATCCAGAATGACAATGATCCCAAACACACCGCTCGAGCAATGAAGGAGTGGCTCCGTAAAAAGGATTTCAAGGTCCTGGAGTGGTCTAGTCAGTCTCCAGACCTCAACCCCATAGAAAATATGTGGAGGGAGTTGAAAATCCATGTTGCCCAGCGACAGCCTCAAAACATCACTGCTCTAGAGGAGATCTGCATGGAGGAATGGGCCAAAATACCAGCTACAATGTGTGCCAACCTGGTGAAGACTTACAGGAAACGTTTGACCTCTGTCATTGCCAACAAAGGTTATGTTACTCAAGTATTGAGTTGTACTTTTGCTACTGACCAAATACTTATTTTCCACCATCATTCACAATTAAATTCTTTAAAAATCCTACAAATGTGATTTCCGTGGATTTTTTTTCCTAATTTTGTCTCTCATAGTTGAAGTGTAGCTATGATGAAAATTACAGACCTTTCTCATCTTTCTAAGTAGGAGACCTTGCACAATCAATGGCTGACTAAATACTTTTTTGCCCCACTGAAAGGAATGGTCGATTGGGGGCCATCTCTGATACAGCCCACAGCTACATGTGCTCAAGCAATAAAACTGTGATTTATGAAATTTTATGTGATTTACTATTTTAGACTGTCTATCAGTTACACAAGAAACAGACAGGATATTTTGAATAAACACAAATTTCCATTATACTACATTATACTAGGTAATGATCCCAAACAAAGATGCACTCCCAGCCCCTTGTTCCCCTAGTGCAATAGTACAATAAAATACTGGAACCCTAATCCTAACCCAAAAATGTCCACTAATACCTGCTAGTATTTTAGGGTAATTTTAAATATGCACAACATTTCAGTACATAACAGGTCTTACTGCTGTACATGGGTTACACTGTTGCCCTTTTTGGGACAGGACAGGTAGTGCTGGAGAATCGTGGGTGTCGGTGTGTTTTCTTACTTTGAGAGCACAGTACTGATGTCTGTTTATCTGCATGTTACGATCACTGTAGCGGTCCAGAGGTGTGAACATGATGCTGAAGGGTCCTGCCCAGTGACTAAACAGCATGAAGAGACTGTGTCTCAGGGACTGCTGGGGGAAAATACTCCTCCTCTGGTGCACTGGAGTGTACACACACACACACACACACACACACACACACACACACACACACACACACACACACACACACACACACACACACACACACACACACACACACAGACTTGTTTACCAGTGTAGAGAAAAAAAAAATCAGTAATCATCACTGAATGTTTTTCCTCCCAGTCTAGCACGCCCACTAGCAGAGTTCTCCTTATTAAAAAGCCAGCCCCAATGCAAAGGCTGTGGCATATTTTATTACCATTTATTGCATGTGTGAAGTATATTATTTTAAATAATACTAGTGTTTGAACTGTGTACATTTTTATACATACCTGGCACATTCTGTATGATGTTGGCAACCAGGGCACTGAAGTGCGAGCGGATGTCTCTGAGCGTGTCCGAGTCCTTGTCGTTCTCAGCCTCAAGTAGCTGCCGTGTCAGATCCACATACTCTAACAGAGTGCTGTTCAGAGAGTGGCTCTCCCCATCCAGTCCCCCACTCCCACTGTATGTACACACACACACAACCACAAATATGTACACTAATACCTCTGAGTAAAACAGTCTATACAACTCTGTATCCAGTTAATGGCCTATTTTCCCACAAAGACCGATTACCATGTTATCATTAAATAGGAGCATTAAGAATAATGTCATAACTAGGGAATGTAACAATACATGATTTTCCTCACGATTAGTGATTTTACATTTGATAAAAGGACATTCCTTTTTTATTTCTGTAGTGTAAACAATGAAAATGCACAATTACTCGAATAAGTTTAACAATAAAACTTTAGTCCCTTGCATTTAAGTAAAATGACTAGGAACACTAGGTTTAAAATTGTAAACAAAATGCCCTATGCTATCAGCAGATCAGCACAAGAACTCTAAAATATTTCTTATTATTCAACATTTCTAACCATTCCATAAGTGCATTACTAGTTTATAAGTACGAAGTCTTTGTGTTTCGCTGCCTGTGTGACTGTCGTCTTCTGTTTTTGTGTAGATTTGAACAGTTCTAGAGTAACGATCCTAATTTAATTGTATAATGTACAATGACAATGAAAGCATTATCTTAACTTACTGTAGCCTCACCATATGTTATATATAAATAACCGGGGGGAAACATTAATTTTTATTTCAGAAGAATAATTACAGATGGTGTACTTTTCTTGAATTAAAATTTAAACAAAAAAGAAACGTGCAATTAAAAGAAATTGGGATTCTCACTGAGAACGGGATATGCATCCGAGTATGACTGAGCATTAGATGGCAGCAAAAAAAAAAAAAAAGAATATATAATATGGATGCATCGTCACCCCTAGTGATAGTACAACTTGCTAAAAGAGCGCTGCTCCTACAAATTTCACATTACATAATTGAATTTAAGTGTTTACAAAAGCAGCTCTGGTAACTCGGTGGTAAGAGCCAGCTGTTGAAAAGGGCAGTTCCTGAGGAACCTGGGCACAAATCCCGGGTGAAGCTTGCAACGTGAAGGTCAGGTCGTGCGTTTACAGAACGCTGCAATGTTCATTTATTTCTTATTTATTTAAAATGTCATGTCAGCACGGCCATCACAGGAGCAAGATGAGGGAAAGTGACTCACATCTGGCTGATGACTCCTGAGTCAGCAAGCAGCTCAAAGATCCGGACCAGCTGGACTCTGAGGATGTCACGACGCCGGCGCCGTTTCATATTCTACAGACAGAGAGAAAAATGGGTTAGGGAAATGGCAGAAGACAGAAGGTACACCTACGTGCTGGATTTACTTAAAGGCTTACAGGGTTTAAAAGTAGGGTTGGTTATCGAAACCCGGTTCCGATTCGGAACCAGTTAAAAAATTCTAAAGAAGCGGGTATCGTTCTTTACAGTTGGGAAATTAGGTTGTACCTTGAACATGGCAAAGCATTTGAGGCACCAGCATTAAGTTAGGCATCAAATTAAGTTACAGTTAGGTCACAGAACGAACGAAACTCGTATGTCAAGGTTTTACTGTATTCGTTGTTGGTCATTTTAGCAGGACAGTACTTATGACCAGTAGTTATTGCAAGAGTTTGGTTTTCCTAGGTCACTGCCTTGTATTAAGGCACGCTATTATAAGCTTTACACTTATAATAGGTTTAAATAGGAAGAAAAGCTTAATGCAAAAATGACTACTTCATTAAAGTTGAAATACAGTGAGGCAAAAAAGTATTCAGTCAGCCACTGATTGTGCAAGTTCTCCTACTTGGAAAGATTAGAGAGGTCTGTAATTTTCACCATAGGTACACTTCAACTAAAGAAAAATCCAGGAAATCACATTGTAGGATTTTTAAAGAATTGGTGGAAAATAAGTATTTGGTCAATAACAAAAGTTTAACTCAATACTTTGTAACATAACCTTTGTTGGCAATGACAGAGGTCACCTGTTTGCGCATCATTTGCACGCAGCTTTCTTGTGAAAATACCCTTTATATTGACATTACAGTAGCATAAAAAGACTATGGTAATGTCTGATCGATAACCATTTTGGTCAACGACCTATTTCAAAGAACGTAATGCAATCGTTACGCGGCGCATACCTGCGTCTAGAAAATAAGAGATGCAGTACCACAATTATGGCTAACCATAGATACTCTGGCAAAAGTACTAAAAAGGGTGCAGCTCACCTCTGGCCTTCTCTCCAGGGCTTCTTTAATAATGGGGTTCAGCTCCTCCAAGAGCTCTCTGATAGACACACAAAAACAGCATTAGAGCGACCAACATCCTACACAGACAACACCTACAGCAACATGGGGATAAGGCAAAAGCCCACATCAGAAAATGCATCCGTCTAGACAGACGCACGAGCAGACACGGGCGCACCTGAAGGCGAAGGGGTTGGTCCGGCCAAGCCCCAGGACGAGAGACTCAGTGATGTCCATGCTCTCAGAGCGCATCATAGGAACCACATGTTTGAACAAGGAAGAAGGGGATGGAACGCCAATGATCTGCCCACACATAAGATACAATTAGGTGAGGTGAAATGCTTTGTTAAACAATACACAACTCATATTTTGAGACTTTTTAGCGACATGGACAAAAGTATTGGGACATCAAGTCAGATTTCTTTATATGGCGCTTTTTACAATGGCGCATTGTCTCAAAGCAGCTTTACCATTTTTAGATTATCTTCCAATATCTAGGGCCAATTCCAAACTGAGCAAGCCTAGGGCGACAGTCGCGTGGAAAAACTCCCTAACCGCTACAAGCACGAAACCTTGGGAGGACCAAGATTCAAACAGGGACCCAACCTCTTATAATTTCATTGTATCCGACCTTGCAGGAACAGTTTGGGGAAGGTCCTTTTTTTCAGCCCCAATGCACAAAGCATGGACCTTAATGGCTCAGTTGGGCGAGTTTGGTATGGAAGAACTTGACTGGCCCACACAGAGCCCTGACCTCAACAAAATCAAACACCTTAGGGCTGAACTAGGATCCAGCTTCAGTGTCTGACCTCACAAATGCTCTGTTAGATTTGTGGACTGTTGTAGCCTAGCGGTTAAGGTACTGGACTGTGGACCAGAAGGTCCAGGGTTCAAATCCCACCTCTACCAAGCTGCTACTGTTGGGTCCTGAACACACAATTGCTTTGTTTGTAAGATTGTAATTCCTAAGATTGTATCAGTTGCAAGTCACTCTGGAGAAGAGTGTCTGCTAAATGCTTAGATGTTGGCTGAATAAGCAAGCAACAATTCCCACAGACATGGTCCAAAATCTTGTAAAAAGCCTTCCCAGAGGATTTTAAGCCAATACAGCGGGACCAACTCCATATAAACACCTATGGATTTCACGCCTATGGAATGGGATGTCATAAAGGTGCCTGCAGGTATAACGTGACGGTTTCCCAATACTTTTATCCATATAGCATATACTCTAAATCTGACCCTATGGAGAATTAACCAGTGCTAATCCTAAAATCAGTTTGTTAGTCTCTGACCTTCGAATCGTAGCTGTATCCGCTGTCAGGGGTGGACGCCAGCGTCTCTGGAGGAGAGCAGCGGACAGAGCCAGGGGCCGAGGATGAGGAGGACGACGAAGAGGATGACGAAGAAGAGGTCGCCGAGCTGCAGCACAGGATCAGGTAGTTTCTCCACAGACCCACATAGGAGTCGGTGCTGCTGCTCATGCTGTTCATCTTCTTAGCATTTATTGGGCTACTGGAAAGGCAGAAAAAGGAAAAGTCATTTATGTCAAACATTTATGCCATTTAGTAGACGCCCTTATCCAGAGCAACATACAATTGGTACAGTCTTACAATCCAATCAATTGTGGGTTAAGGGCCTTGCTCAGTGACCCAACAGTGGCGACTTCGCAGAGGTGGGATTTGAACCCTGGACCTTCTGGTCCATAGTCCAGTACCTTAACCACTAGACTACCACAGTCCCCATAGTTATCCAGAATCCAGAACTCCACAGTGTTTCGTAGGGGTGTAACGATGCATCGTGACAAAACACATCACGATGCAAAAATGGGACGATGTGCATCATGGAGATTATGCTTGGCCGGTATGATGGTATGTTTGGATGCCGCGGTATTCAAAAATGGTGACGGAATTTAAAACCACCCACATGGTATTATCTGAAGATGGTATGACGATTTGAAAAAAATCAATACCGCCCAAGCCTAGTAAAGACTGATGGGGTCACGTGTTCGGTTTATTACACTATCTAATGAAATTGCATATTTTTTTAAACACCAGAGGGTGCAATCATATGTCATGCTCCCATACGCTCCTAAAACTCCTTATTATTTTTAAACCCAGGTGACTAAAAATTATTTCTGTTGAAATTTTAATACAAGAAACGTACACATATTGAATGGTCATTCATCAGAAATAAAAAGTGATGTTTTCCCTTGGTTATTTGATAAGACCTGATAGTTCATTTTTGTCCTCTGTGGGGGACGAGTTAAAGAATATTTCAATAAACATATAATCTACAGAGCTAATAGCTAATACGCCATCTAGAGGACATCCTGCCCTTCACATTTACATTTACAGCATTTAGCAGACACCCTTATCCAGAGCGACTTACAATTGGTACAGTCTTACAATCCAATCAATTGTGGGTTAAGGGTCTTGCTCAAGGACCCAACATTGGCAGCTTGGCAGAGGTGGGATTTGAACCCTGGACCTTCTGGTCCATGGTCCAGTACCTTACCCGCAGTCCTTTACACTGATATATCATTTGTGTGGTCTCCTTTGCAACTGGAGAGCAACCACGGTTTATGGATGCAAGAGAAGAAAATTGTTGAATAATATGCATTAATGATTTTTCTAAAGCCTGTAATTTACATGTTTTATGTAGAAAAGAGTTTTAGCTCATTTTAAAATCAGTTTTTTACTGGTTTGCACTTGTTTAACCACTTAAAAGTGTACTTTTTTAATGTCCTCTAGTGGACATTGGGACTTTATTTATAAATTAATATACCATGTCCCGTTGTCCCTTATAAAGAACATTTGATAAAAAAGTGTTTTTGGAAAAAGTTTTCCTGGGTCTCAGCCTGGGCGGTTAAGGTGAAGCTACAATAGATCATATTATTTACACTTTTAAACCTCCGTTTCTAGCTATTAATTTTAATTGCAGGGGAAAAAATGCTTTAATTATTATTTGAAAACTTTTTCAAGAAAAGGTGCATCGTTTTGCACTGCTTACACTTCAGACAAAAAAACCCTTAAGTAAATCGCATCGTGAATCGAATCGTGAGAAAGAGTATCGCTACACCCCTAGTGTTTCATGATCTCGACACCACACGCACGACCAAACAGGTATGCAGTGGCACCATAAAAATTCCCCTACTTGATATCGACTTGCGGAGAGAGCAGCTGGAGTCGGGTGGATGCGAAATGCCAGGCATAGCTCAGCGCTGTGGGGCAATGCTTGGGCAGGTTCTCCTGGCGCAGATAGCTGGACAGACTGATGACCCAAGGGTCCTGACCCTGGGTCACATGGGCAAACACCCAGATGTGCGATGGGCTTATCACGTCAAACTGGTGGCTAATGGGGGAGGAGCTCCAGTCAGCCAGAGTCTGCAGATCAATTCCGCCGGGACAGTACAGCAGGTTCGTCTGCACAGAGCACGGGGGGTGAATTATGAAACCAGTCTCTCAAATCTCATGGAGACATTTTTACACAAAGCGTCTTTTCTCTACCTGATCAGCCCCAGTCAGATGGATGAAGCTTTCCAGGACCGAAGCACTGACCCTGTCCATGACATCTACCGCCAACTCGTCATCGCCCTGCAAGACAGAACCAAATGCATCGCCACTGCTGCTTTGTTGCCGAGGTGGTGCGGACTCTCTGAGGTCGTGTTGGTAGTTACCTTGGCGATGCCCAGGGCGTTGTGCAGGGCGCGCACCTCTTTGAGGACGTTGACGGCGAGTCGCCGCGTGGCCGGCCTGCAGCTGCACAGCACCACGAGGGCCAGACCTTCCACCACATGCAGTACAGATAACACAGGAGAGCGCTCCAGAGGCAGACACCCGCTCCCTTTAGAACCCTAAACACCAGCACAACACAGACATTGTTCTGTGGCCTATTCCTATGAGGACACAATCCTGACACAGGGTTTCTAGTGCAGTGTTTCCCAATCCTGGTCCTGGCAACCCACCGCTCTGCACAACACACCCACTTTAACTCAACAACAGGCTTGTTAACGAGCTGACTAGTTGGATCAGGTGTGTTGGGAGCAGGAAAACAAACATGCAGACCAGTGGGGCGCCAGGACCAGGATTGAGAAACACTGACCTAGTGTAAACAGGCCTTAGTGACCTACACGTATGCGCTGTTTAACATTAAACCAATCACGTCTGTTCGCTTTAATGGCTGGAGATTATACGTCCCACTTTATGACTATGGATGACAATCCGATACCACACTTCAAATTCAAAATCCGAAAGGTATTCATCCCCAAGCAAGTGATACGCAAGACGATACGATACTCTCAACTTTGCATACACACTATGGAGTGAGATCACTAGCTTTAATACGACAGCGCAAAATCACTTTAAATCGAGCGAAAACAAGAACTGTACACTTCCAAAGCTGCAGCGCGTTTCAGTTCTGTTCACGGTTCGTAGATAAAACCCGGAAATACGTCAGAGGTCAAGGCTAGATCATTACTGGACGCTATAGGAAATCGACAGGAAAGAATAATAGAGATTAAAATAAAATGCAGTAAAGAAGATACTAAACGCATTATTAAAGCTAAAATGAAGGATAAATGGCAAAATCTATGGGCACAGAACAGACTGGAAGACAGTTTTACAATATTAAAAGTAAATTGGGATATTAATTCGAACGAAGGACCATACCATGATGGCCAGCCAGTTCTCTGCACAGCTTCCAGAAATCCACAGACATGTACATTATCTCAAATACATTATATCTACTGAGAATGCAGAGTTATTTCAGACATCTTTACATCAGATCACACGTTCACACTCTAGGCCTGACAATTGGGAAGATCGTTCCAAATTCAAAATGGAAACGGGTCTAAATTTTAATGTAATACCATCATTGATTTGCTGAATTTAACATACTTGGGAGAAAATAACAAAATGCTGCAAGTGCAAATATTTGGGCACCTATTGATTCACTTGTCAAGGAGTTGCCAAGTACTGTCCAAATCTGCGGATGTCACATTTTATATTATGTTCTTCCAACATGTTAAATTCAGCAAATAAATACTGTGCATTAAACATTTGTAGAAATATGCCATACTGTTGTTTCATGTAGAGGTTAGGCTAGCTTATTTTCGCTTAGAAAATCAGCAAACGTTTGATAAGTAGTGCCCAAACTTTTGGTATGCCTGCCCTTTCCAATGGTACTTTTAATATTATAAAACTGTCTTCCAGTCTGTTCTGCGCCCATAGGTTTTGCCATTTATCCTTCATTTTAGCTTTAATAATGCATTTAGTATCTTCTTTACTGCATTTTATATTAATCTCTATATTATTCTTTCCTGACAATTTCCTATAGTGATCCAGTAATGATCTAGCCTTGACCTCTGACGTATTTCCGGGTTTTGTCTACGAAACAAGCACAAAACTGAACCGCGTTGGAAGCGTACAGTTCTTGTTTTTGCTCGATTTAAAGTGATTTTGCGCTCTCGTATTAAAGCTAGTGATCTCGCTCCATAACACACTCAGAAATCATATCCTAAATTTGGAATTCAGATCTTCCCCGGGCAAGCAAGACGCAATACGATACTCTCTTCTCACTCTCCTGCTCAGGAAGTCGGGAGTGAGTTTCACGGATTGGGCTGTACCATTTTCTCTTTCGAAATGCACGTCTTGAATGGCCAATGGAGTTGGAATGGAGACGCAAGTAACCATCATTCATCATGTGAAACTGTTTACAGTATTTGTTGTGGTGTGGTAATTTTTTTGTATTGTGGTTTGTCAGCTCTCTAAACTCAGAAGATTTTGTTTTAAGTTGTGTTGAGTGATTTTTTTTATTTATTTACACTATTTATTTAGGAAAAAAACTGAATTGCACTGAAAGGAAGAAAACCCCTTATTTTTATTGTTTTTCCTAAGAACAATTCGATTTGAAAAAAGAAAAAGAAAGAAAGAACTAAAAAAGATGTCTAGTGATGGCAGAATTTTTATTTTATTTTTGTATTGTGGTTTCTCCTTTTCTACCTCAAAAAAGATTTATTTTCCTAATGTTAAGGCAAACTTTGTTTTGTTACTGTTCCATTGTTTTTAAACAAAAATGTTGATTGTGATAAAGTATTTTGTTGTCACATAGAATTTCACCAAACATTGTATCTTAGGTCTTTTGGATCCTTTGGATCTATGAAGCTTAAATATTAAAAAGTATCAGTATCGATATCGGCGATACTGGCCCTGCATTTACTTGGTATCGGATCGCCCACCTCTACACTTTATTCCCACCATGTTGCCCCCTACGTCACACAAACTATGACTGACTCTGCACATCTGTACCTCGTTTGTTCATTTGGATCCTGCACTTCTATTTCTTTGCAAAGTCGCATTGATGCTGCACCTTGTCGCTCATCATTCCCAAATACACAGGACAAATAGTTCGAATTGTATGAACCCGGCGCCGATTTCCAACTCTGGTTCCAATCTTACTCTACCCTGTGACACCTTTACTTGGCATTGGGTTTTAAAAACATCCTTGCATCGGCTTCTCGCATCTGCCTCCAATTAATGCAAGTCATGACATTTAGCATAACAATTTCAGGCTTTAGGTGCCATTAGAAACCACTCGTGTGTTCAGCAGGTTCTCCGATGCTGATGGTAAATAGCCTAAAAATCCTCTGACTACGATAATGTCTGGTCAACATCCATTTCAGTCAACGTAGTCCATCACAGAACGTACTGTGGACGTTAATCGGCGCATACCTGTACCATTATTTAGCCACGAGACTTTGGGTCCAAACTTTTGCCAGTGCTTTGATGTTACATCACACTCACACAACCAGTCAGCCAAGTTTAACACGTTTGCGGATCTAGACATCGTCCCAAAAACACTTTTTTAAAATCTTTGGCAAATGGCACAGACACAAAGACCGGAAAACAAAGTGCAGAACTACAGCCTGGCCCACCTGGGAGTCCTGGCTGCGGTTGCTGCTCTGCACGGCTTGTCTCCACTGGATGATGAGCTGCAGGAGCATCTTGACGGCGCTGTCTAGCAGCGTAGGGTGCACATCTGTCACCTCCCTAACGATGAAGTAAACAAAGCCAGAGAGTACGTCTTCCCGCCAGTCTGGGAAATCCACCATGAGAGCCTGCAGAGTGGTGAACGCCAGACCACGCAACTCCTCGTCCATGTGGATGGTCAATCTGTAGGAAATGGTTTACTTCTTATTATTGAGATACAATTTGTTGGCACTTTCAGCATCAATGGCTATTTAATGACAGACTCAAAGTTGCATCAAACCTACTCATACACACTCAGATCAGGCCAATTAATAACTATTTGCTTAGTTAAATCCAGGTGGTGACTTTTTTTGGGCAGGCAGTGTGTATGTATATATATTAATGTCATTAATGAAATGCACTACATATATAGATAACACACATATATGTACCACACACACACACACACACACACACACACCACACACAACACACACCACATATATAATATATAGATATATATACATATATACATATATAACATATATACAATATATACATATATATATAGGTAGATATATATATATATATATATCTATAGATATCTCATCTATATATATGTGTGTGTCTATAGTATCTATATATCTCTCTATCTCTCTCTCTCTCTCTCTATCTCTCTCTCTATCTCTCTCTGTGTGTGTGTCTCTCTCTCTCTCCTCTCTTCTCTCTCATCTCTATCTCTCTCTCTCCTCTCTCCTCTCTCTCTCTCTCTCTCCTCTATATCTCTCCGGCTTCTGTTTGGTTGTGGTCTTGGGTGTTTTTTCTTTGAGTGGTTTGGAGAGCCCTCCCTCCTCCCCACCCCCACCCCCCCCACCCACCCCCCCCTCTCTTCTCTCTCTCTCTATCTCTCTCTCTCTCTCTCTCTCTTCTCTCGTCTCTCTATCTCTAATCTATCTAGATCTCTCTCTCACACACACACACACACACACCCATATTTTTTAGATATGATAGATATACATATTAATATCTATATATATTAGATTATAGATCCTATATATATACAGAGATATCCTAGATATACACATATATATACTAGATAGACACATATATATATATAAGAGATATAATATCTATATAATATATAGGAGAGATATAATAGATAATATATATAAACACACACACACCACCACACCATAATATATATATACACACACAATATATACACCCCCATAACACACCACCACATATACAACACACCCACATATACACACCCCCCCCATATCCCACCCCCCACACACACACATATACACCCACACACACCACACACACCACACACATTATACACACACCCACACACATATACACACACACATACCCCACACACACATATACCACACACATATACACACACACACACACGTGACACTCCTACTGCCCAACTGGCTTATTGGAACATGAGATCACTTGTACTCAAATGGGCTCCACAGCCACCAGCGCCCAATCCAATAGAGCACCTTTTGGGAAGTGGTGGAACTGGAGAATCATATTATGCATTCGCAGCCGACAAATCTGCAGCAACTGCGTGAGGCTATCATCAGTAGGAACCAAAGTCTCTGAGGAACGTTTAAAGCACCTTGATAAATCTATGCCACGAAAAACTGAGGCAGTTCTGAAGGCAAAAGGGGGTCCAACCCGGTACCAGCAAGGCGTACCTGATAAAATAGCTGCCGAGTATATTATTTTGCCTTACTATCTTCCATACATAAAGAAGACTTTACAAAGCAATCAAATCCATTCGTTGCCATACTGGACGCGACAAGAGTAGCTCACTATTTGACTCTCGGAGACAATAATGGCATCAAGCTATTCTACACACAAATGCACATTCCTCCATCTGCCACCTGATACAGTGTTTAAGCAATAAGTGCAATAGCAGAGATGAAAGGTCATTACTTGGCCAGAAGTTCAATGAGGTCTTGTCTGCTCATGCCGTCAGGGATCAGTCTGGGAATGGCAGCTACACACGTCCGGAAAAGATCGATTTTTGGCTTTCGCTCTCCGCTACAACAGGGAATACATAAGTGTAAACAGAGACAACTCTTTTTCCCCATTGCTTTCTCATTTCAAAACAATATGACCATACAAAGCGCAGACCTAGTCTTCAAACATTATCAACATGACAACGGATTTGTTGGAGACAAACAGCACTCACGTGATCATGTCCTCTGGCTCTTTATTAGACATCTGCACATTCGTCATGCTCATGGATCGTCCCACCTCTTTATCCAAGTGCCTGAGGATGTTATCCAGAGCCTTCCTCACCTGCGGATAGTACAGGGACATCCCTACACACACGCAAACACACACACATTCGAATGATTAGATTTTACGTTCTTTCATTGCCTGTGTATTACTGCAGCCATATAATTCAACCCATATACAGAGTGTACCAATCACGTTATAAAAGGTACACCTCCTTGTTTCTACAGATTGTCCATTTTATCGGTTCCACTTACCATAGAATCACTTCGTAGTTCTTCCATTACAGACTGTAGTTCATCTGTTTCTCTACATAATTATTTAGTCCCCCACACAACCACTACAGATCCGGTACTATTTGGGTGGTGGATCATTCTCATCACCGCAGTGACACTGATGTGGTGGTGGTGGTGTGTTAGTGTGTTGTGCTGCTATGAGCAGATCAAACAGCAGTGCTGCCGGAGTTTTAAACCACCTCAGTGTCATTGCTGGACTGAAAATAGTCTACCAATCAAAAATATCCAGCCACCATCATCATCAATATAAGGTAGACGTGTCTAATAGAGAGCACAGTGAGTGAACGCAGTGTTTAAATCTCCAGCAGCACTGCTGTGTCTGATCCAATCATACCAACTAAATACATACCAACAAACCACCAGCACACCAGTGTCACTGCAGTGCTGAGAATGATCCACCACCAAAATAATACCTGATTGGTAAAGATCCTGATCATTACAGAAGAGTAATGGGAGACAAAGTATTTAGAGAAACAGATGGACTACAGTCTGTAAATCCAGAACTACAAAGTGCATCTATACAGTAAGAGGAACTTATAAAATGGACAATGAGTGCAGAAACAAGGAGGTGTACCTAATAAAGTGAGCGATGAGTGTTAACCCTAACATTAAAAGCAAATCTTTCTGCTCTTCGGAATTAAAGAACAGCCTGATGTTCCCATATTCCTACATTTTTGGTAACTACTGTTATTCTGAGAACATTTAGTCGTGGCAAAAACAGAAATGCGTGCACACACGCAAAGATAAGGTACTGGCAGAGCACAAAAGAGCCTTATTGTCTTTTAACAAAATGTAAGACATACCATGAGCCAGCCAGCCAGCCAATACAATGATATACAAACAAACCCATTAGCTAAAGCGAACGCCTAAGAAATGCTTTGAAGTACAAAACAATGAGCACAAACAGCTTTCAATGGCAGGAAGACAAACCACACAATGCATCATCAATCGGCCTAAACAGCCATGGTTATTAGGATGTACACAAAGGTAACAGAACTCCTTTTAAAAGCCAGACAGACTTACCAATGACTTTGGCCTCCTCATCAGTGAGGGTGGAGTTTAGGAAGATCTTTTTGACTCGTAAGGTGTTTCCAGAGGGCAGGATAACACCGGTGGTGGGCATGGGTGGCTCACCATCTTTCTGCTGGAGGCTGTCAGCTATGACCAGGAACGCCCGTAAACCAATATTCATTCTCTGATCAAGGACAGCGCAAGACAAAGAAAAGGAAAATGATGATTTTATGCTTCATATGCATATTCAGGGCTTGTGTGTGTGTCTCATACCTCTGGGTTGATGGTGAAAGTCTTGTGAGACTTGCCTACACACAGCAGGTCATAGATGATTTCTTTCATGGCAAAGTCCAACCTTTCCTGCACAACAGGACACAACAGCTGTTCATCATGATTGCATTTTGATAGTCTTTGTATGGTTATTGTCTGACTTTAGTGTTCTTTTTGTTTGATTTGTTCTATGAATTTCAGAACCTTTCCTGGTGGGTTATTATTGAAGATTTCTTTCATGTTTCATTGCTGTATAGTATTTGGTTCTTGTATTGTGGTACAGTGGGGCAAAACAGTATTTAGTCAGCCACTGATTGTGCAAGTTCTCCATCTAAGAAAGATGAGAGGTGTCTGTAATTTTCACCATAGGTACACTTCAACTATGAGAGACAAAATGAGAAAAAATATCAAATGGTAGAATTTTTAAAGAATTTAATTGTAAATCATGGTGGAAAATAAGTATTTGGTCACCCACAAACAAGCAAGATTTCTGGCTCTCACAGACCTGTAACTTCTTCAAGAAGCTCTTCTGGCCTCCACTGGTTACCTGTATTAATGGCACCTGTTTGACCTCGTTATCTGTATAAAAGACACCTGTCCACAGCCTCAAACAGTCAGACTTCAAACTCAACGATGGCTAAGACAAAAGAGCTGAAAATTGTAGACCTGCACCAGGCTGGGAAGAGTGAATCTACCATAAGCAAGCGGGTTGGTGTGAATAAATCAACTGTGGGAGCAATTGTAAGAAAATGGCTGACATACAAGACCATTGATAATCTCCCTCAATTTTGGGGCTCCACACAAGATCTCAGCCCGTGCGGTCAAAATGATCATGAGAACAGTGAGCAAAAATTCCAAAACCACACGGAGGGAGCTGATGAAGGACCTGCAGAGAGCTGGGACCAAAGTAACAAAGGCTACCATCAGTAACACACTACGCCGAGAGGGACTCAGATCCTGCAGTGCCAGGCGTGCCCCCTGCTTAAGCCAGTACATGTCCAGGCCCATCTGAAGTTTTCCAGAGAGCATATGGATGATCCAGAAGAGGATTGGGAGAATATCATGTGGTCAGATGAAACCAAACTAGAACTTTTTGGTAAAAACTCAACTCGCGTTTGGAGGAAGGAGAATTCTGAGTTGCGCCATACCTACTGTGAAGCATGGGGGAGGAAACATCATGCTTTGGGGCTGTTTTTGTGCAAAGGGTACAGGACGACTGATCCGTGTTAAGGGAAGAATGAACGGGGCCATGTATCGTGAGATTTTAAGCCAAAACCTCCTTCCATCAGTGAGAGCATTGAAGACTTTTGTAAGTCGCTCTGGATAAGGGCGTCTGCTAAATGCTGTAAATGGAAATGGAACGTGGCTGGGTCTTCCAGCATGGCAATGATCTCAAACACACCACTCGGGCAACGAAGGAGTGGGTCTGTAAAAATCATTTCAAGGTCTTGGAGTGGCCTAGCCAGTCTCCAGACCTCAACCCCATAGAAGATTAGTAAAAAGAGTTGAAAGTCCGTGTTGCCCAGCGACAGCCCCAAAACATCACTGCTCTAGAGGAGATCTGCATGAAGGAATGGGCCAAAATACCAGCTACAGTGTGTGCAAACCTGGTGAAGACTTACAGGAAACGTTGGACCTCTGTCATTGCCAACGAAGTTTGTTACAAAGTATTGAGTTGAACTTTTGTTATTGACCAAATAATTATTTTCCACCATAATTTACTATTAAATTTACTATTTAAAAATCATACAATGTGATATCCTGGATTTTTTTTTCCTCATTTTGTCTTTCATAGTTGAAGTGTACCTGTGATGAAAATTACAGACCTCTCT
Organism: Ancistrus triradiatus; assembly: GCA_025084515.1. Classification (NCBI taxonomy): domain Eukaryota; kingdom Metazoa; phylum Chordata; class Actinopteri; order Siluriformes; family Loricariidae; genus Ancistrus; species Ancistrus triradiatus. The sequence continues at coordinate 11,424 of JAJAGP010000213.1, read as the reverse complement.
CATCTTTAAGTAGGAGAACTTGCACAATCAGTGACTGACTAAATACTTTTTTGCCCTACTGTACATGTTGGTCTTTCTTCCTCTTTAATTAGATAAACGTGTGTGTGTTTTGCATGTCCAATCCTACACCTTGTGTATGTGGCTGGGTCCCATCTGCGTAACAAGTCTGAATACCAACTAATTACTGCATACTTAAATACTAAATTGCTAAAAGGACTAACATGGATGATGCTGGCACTCAATTCCTCTAAGACGTCATATTTATTATGCATACTATTGTTTTACATCCTATACTTTTAAATTCTCATTTTATTACACTTCATAATAATACTCTTAAATGTTTTACAGTCTCTATATTCCACTCAGTTGTTTTTCCTTTAAATACATTCTCGCTAATCTTTTTATTTAGTTTTTGTATATTTACACTATTACTATAAACGTATTAACCAAGTAACTTTGCTTAATTATTACATATAACACCTATTCTTCCAAAGGAGACCATTTTTGAGTGCTCTTCCAAGGTTTATTCCTTATCACTCTTTGGGAGTTCTTCCTTTCCATTGTAACCCTAGGCTTGCTCAATAATGGCTGCAGACCTAAAAAGTTGTCAAGCTGATTTGAGACAATTCTCCTTTGTAAAACGCACTATATAAATAAATTGACTTGACATAAACTACGAAAAAAATGACCACCACACAATACATTAACTTCACTGGGAATCTGCTTTTCAAGAAACAAACAGAAGTATCACTACTACAAACATCTTAGTACTCGCCTTAAAATTAGAGATCTCTATGCAATACTAATATTTCTATTACTACAAATACGTAAGTTGCAAATGAACCACCCTTACATGAATTCCCCTGTGTCTTACAAATTAAGGTACTGGTCTTAAACATAAGGACTTAATCCAGAAATACTTGGAGTGTTAGATCGTATCAGTTGTAAGTTGCTCTGGATGAGAGCGTCTGCTAAACAAATGTAAATGTATACCCAATTATATTGTCAGTCTTGTAATATTTTTCCAGAACACAACAAAAACCTTTGCCTTGTCCTTCCCATTATGTTTTCCCACTTTGACCGGCATGCAGTTTAAAACGCATTGTTTGATGGTTACACCAAATTACAGTTGGTATCCATCAGTCTCTGTACTACAGAAAGTGTTGACGAGAGAACGATGCTAGCGCAGTGTGTCCTTACCTGTGCGATGAACTGAATGATCTTGACGAAGATGTTAAGTGGTGTGTCCCTGGGCACCACACTGCGAGAGCCCTTAGGGAAAAGTGCTGAAACAAATACTGAGAAGACGACTGGAAGGGAAAAGTGTAGAATAACAACAGAATTAGCACACTAGAGAACTGGTCTATAATGCTTAATCAATCAAAAAATTTACTTCAAAGATCATAGCTGTAGGTCTAGTGGTCCCTCCAGCATAAGCATGTCTTCCCCAGCATGGGGACATTAGAAAGTAACTGGTTTGTGGTTGAAGAATCTGTACGTCTTTTATTTAGTCCAGTCAAATGATTGCATGTTCTTACGGATTATTTAAGCGAGTATTCTGGGCCCGAACAGGCAGAGGTCGGTAAAAGCAGCGTGCAAGCAAATGCAAGCAGAGGTAAAGACTGTGACATGCAAACAGTGATACAAACAATTTGGTTTTGAGTTCAGACTTTTTCCCCATTTGAAGGTTGAAAGTTCCTGTGGCTTCAAATATCTCAATATTATATGTGAATATGATAAAGGGATGACATCATTTTAAACCCTACAAAATGATACTACTTTTGAAAATGTAGGGTAACGTGTTCTTCAATTTTCCAAGTTTGTTTGGAAAAACCAGATCAGACATGTTTTATGATGGGGATATACTCCGACCAATCCATCGTTAAGGTAAATGCATCATAATTATTATTAATATATTCCACACACACACACACACACACACACACACACACACACACCTTGACATACGACTTTAATTCGTTCTGTGACCAAGCTCGTAACTTAATTTGATTGTATGTCAAATGAAATTTTCCCATAGAAAAAAGGAAATGCTCCAAAATATATGCAAAAAATAATCAAACAGCAACAACCATCTGACAAATACGTGTGCAACTGAACACTCAAACGCTTCCTCCTAGTGGAGGATGTTGTATTTTTGCTCCCTCGTAACCTAGATATTCGCTCGCAACTTCAAGAACGAAAAAAAAAATATATATATATATCAACCAGGCAACAGGTCATATCTCAAAAAACTTGTCAGTTGGGACACTCGTAAATCAAGGTACCACTGTGTGTGTGTATATACATATACATACACAGTGGTGCATTAAAGTTTGTGAACCCTTTACAATTTTCTATATATTTCTGCATAAATATGAGCTAAAACATCATCAGATTTTCACACAAGTCCTAAAAGTAGATAAATAGAACCCAGTTAAACAAATGAGACAAAAATATTATACTTGGTCATTTATTTATTGAGGAAAATGATCCAATATTACTTATTAGTGAATGTCAAAAGTTCATTTGTAGGTGAAATTAGAGTCAGGTGTTTTCAATCAATGGGATGACAATCAGGTGCGAGTGGGCACCCTGTTTTATTTAAAGGACAGGGATCTACCAAAGTTCGCTCTTCACAACACTCGTCTGGAGTTTGCTAAAGATCACGTGGACAAGCCAGAAGGTTATTGGAAGAATGTTTTGTAGGCTTTTGAGACCAAATAAGAACTTTTTGGTTTAAAACAAAAGCATTATGTCTGGAGAAAGGAAAACACTGCATTCCAGCATAAGAACCTTATCCCATCTGTGAAACATGGTGGTGGTAGAATCATGGTTTGGGGCTGTTTTGCTGCATCTGAGCCAGGACGGCTTGCCATCATTGATGGAACAATGCATTCTGAATTCAATCAGAGAATTCTAACGGAAAATGTCAGGACATCTGTCCATGAACTGAATCTCAAGAGAAGGTGGGTCATGCAGCAAGACACCGACCCTAAGCACACAAGCCGTTCTACCAAAGAATGGTTACAGAAGAATAAAGTTAATGTTCTGGAATGACCAAGTCAAAGTCCTGACCTTAATCCAATGGAAATGTTGTGGAAGGACCTGAAGCGAGGAGTTAATGTGAGGAAACCCACCAACATCCCAGAGCTGAAGCTGTTCTGTATGGAGGAATGGGCTAAAATTCCTCCAAGCCGGTGTGCAGGACTGATCAACAGTTACAGGAAACGTTTAGTTGCAGTTATTGCTGCAATGTGACACATTCTTTGCTGTTGTCAGTCAGCATTTAACAGCGCTAATTGAAAATAATTAAAATCAGGACCTACAGAATATTGCGGATCGTTTGCCCAGAGGAAAATCTAAATTCAAAATTCAGAACACAGTTTCTGTTTCGGCACAGGGAGCACATGAACACTCCGGCACTGGACAAAACCGACTACTGGGTGCTGGTGTTGCGTAGCCTGTGTATGGTGTGTTTAGTTCTACTACTTTGTGCATGTGGTACGATATTGGTACCATGTAGTAAAGGTTACCTCTGCGTGGTGGTGTTGCTCTCACACTTGATCCTGATGATGTACACCCAAAGCAGTCTGTAGAGTGACTCCAGTGCCACACGGGACATTTTCGGATCTTTGTTCTACAAGGAACACAATCGCTCATGACACCGATGCAACAATTAACGGGACTAAACACTGCACATGTGGAGATATCTTAAAGGATTCGTTTATTCTATTGCAGAAAGTGATTCAGAAAGGGAATCGGACGGTTCAGTTTGTGTTCGGCGGATGGGAATCACGCTGCTGCGATGATCAACAACTGGTTATACAACGGGGCCAATGAATTTGATTTAGGAGTCTGAGTCATGGGCCAGTAGTGCTGATGATTGTAGCAACAACTATATTGATCACAGGATATGATAGGATATGATTGGTGAATCACTCGTTGAATAGAAAGAGACAGGAACCCATAAAACCTGCTCATTAGTCTGAGATTTCCTGCCTTCCTCTACAACAGCAGCCACACAACTGAGCAATCACATACACTAACCAATTACAGAAAGCACAACTTCAAGCAAGAACCCATAAACCAGAGGGATTTAACGTTAAAGCCTTACAAAGCACAAATGCCGATCAAGCAGAGGCACTAAACAGTGGCATGCCCAACTTGTACATAGATCTCTTAACATTTTCAGCTGGAACAACTTTATGCAACCAATCACTTTAAGCAAACAACCCTGTTTCCATCTGCAACTCTCAAACTCCAAATCAAATCCAAAGTAGCCATTGCCCACAATGACAACAAAATTCAGCGCTTCTCTACTTGCAGTCTGTGATTAAACACCGGTGGGCTGCAGGGTTGAACGAACAATGATCCAGGAAGAAAGAGAACCAAACAAGCCCGTGAAGAAGACAGGTTCTAGTAGATGACCTCTTCGAAACAAAGGCCACCTTCCAGGACAGCCACCACAATAACTCACCTGGAGGGTCTCGATCTGCTTACGGATGCTGTTGTTTGATGGCATCTGGAACGAGTGAATGTGGTGGTGGGGGGGAAAGACAATAAAACAAAGGGCCGGGAGTTTGATGGGAGGTTGGGGAAACGTGCATGTTAAAAAGAGAACAAAAGAGGAGATTAAGAGAGAACAAATAAGAACCCACACAAACCAAATACATCTTACCAGAGTACTCTGCAAAAGTCTTTGGCCACCATTAGGTTAGATATACCATTGTTTTAGCAATGGTGTGATGACCATATATAATTATTTCTCAGTCTCTTTGTTAGAATACAAATCAGAAAACAGGAAATTTGTAGCTAATATTAAAAACAGCTCCTATAGGCTAAAGTGGGAAGTAGTGTCGGGCAAGATGGTGCTCTGGGATACCGTGGTATTCAAAAATGGTGACGTATTTAGTATTTCTCCTTCACTCACGTGATATGCCTGCTTAAATCACTGCTAGACCAGTCAAAAGACAGACGAGTCCTCAGACAAGGACGTTGCTATTGACACAATGGTGGCTAGATGGCCAAATTGATAGGTTGCAAAGTCCAGATCAATCCGATGTTCATTTCCATGTTTATATTCGGTGTGGTGAGGTTATTGGATTGCCTTTTTTTCCCCTCTTCCATCTTTCAGCATAATGTTCTGCTTATTTATTTTAATCGTGGAAACCATGTTTCAAAGGCATACATTATTGCATGATGTATTTGAAATAAGGACATTTGATTTTACAAAAGGGGAAGTAGGTCTAATGTAACTGGGTTTGAAGTTTATAAATAGGCTTTTCCATTGCTCGTTTCCTCTCTTAACGGTCATATCTTCATGCAAGATTAATAAATTGTGTATAATTTATAGATTTCAATGTCTATAAATGCTATTGTGAATACACCAATATCAACAGCCCCATCCATGTCTTCACATCTCCTTTAATCACTTGTGATTTGCCCTAAAAGGATGTTAAATTGAATATAATTTCAATAACCCCAAGCCCCCGGCCAATACACTCGTTAGTTCTGTGCATTCGAATGCTTTGGCTGAAACCATAAATCCCAACATGAGTAGCACATTGTGTTATTCCTTGTTAATGGCTGCTATTCTTTGCCTGTTTTGTGTGTCAAGTGATCAGTGAGATGGACATCATTTGTGTACTGTAACAGTCTGAAGAAGCATGACCGGAAATGGTCTTTTTGGAAGGGCAGCAGCCAAGAAACCACTTCTTCAGAAGGGGAACTGGGAAAAATCTAAGATATGCTAAGCTCACAAAGATTGGAATGAAGATCAGTGGAAAAGAGGACTATGGAGTGACGAATCCAAGTTTTAAGTTTGAGGTCCAATCGTTGACAAGCTGTTATATATGGTTACTATACTATTGCTAAAACGACAAATCTAATGGTGGCCTAAGACTTTTGCACAGTACTGTATATTGTTACTGTCAGAAGAAAAATCTATGTTCGTGGTTAGTCATATATGGAATGGAAATACCCAATAAAAAACTGAAATCACTCAAATTTAAAGCTAATCTTTTGACTAAAATTAGTACATAGTAGTGCCCCTAGGTTTGCCTGTACAGCATTTGAAACAGAGAAGTGATTTAAAAACTTAAAAACAAAAACCCCCAAGACAACAGTGGTGCAGGGTTGCAGCAACAGTACATTTTACTTATTAAATATATAATAAAATATATTAACATTGGGCAATTATCTGTTGGAAACGCATTACCTAAAAGAGTAGTTTGGCCAATCAAGGGCGTCCTCACTAATGCTTCCATACCAGAAACGCCACCCACACATTTGGTAAACAAATTGCCGGACAGATGTGATACTTACAAATCCCACTTGTGGCGCTTCATCACTAAACCCAAACGAAGGTTTTCACATTGGGTGGGTTTATTGGGTAACACTGCACTGTGAGTGTTGTTTGTAATTCAGCACTTGTAATACAGGTAGGCTATTAAGCAACAACTAAAAAAAGAATTCTATGGTGGCGCTACGAACACTACACATCTTCCCGCACATCTGAGTAGAACCCTCTTAGCTACTTAGTGTTATTTACGGGTGTGCTGTCCAATTTTATGTATGTTATTCACAGTCGAAGTGAATTAATACAAGTGAGCATTTCTATACAAACGACAGATCAGAGCAGCAATAAAAATAGATTAGTCAATGTGGAGAAAATGAGAGGGACCATAAACTTCTGAAATCCTTATTTAATCAATACTGAGAATTTACAGCACACATGGATCCACTGTCCTAACGATGTGTGTAAACACACACTCACAGCTGACTCTTAAGGAAGGTGGTTTTGTTCCAAGGCATCCTCACACTATGCCCGATTGTACCTTGTACCGTGCCAGAGCATGATCGCCCCACACTTTCCTGTACTGGCCTGGGACTGTGATAGCCTAGTGGTTAAATTACTGGACTCTGGACCAGAAGGTCCAGGGTTCAAACCCACCTCTACCAAGCTGCCACTGTTGGGTCCTTGAGCAAGGCCCTTAACCCACAATTGCTTGGATTGTAAGGTTGTACCAATTGTAAGTCGCTCTGGATAAGGGTGTCTGCTAAATGCTGTAAATGTACTCACACTGCTACTTTTTATGGTGGATAAAGGCATGCTGTTTATGGTTGTACTCATTTTGTGGCTATACTGGAGTCGTTTTGGTGCTGAGCCACAGCCCTCTCATACACGTTACACAAACCTGACTTCTACAAATCATGCTACTAAAGAAGTAAATTCCGTCTTGTAATTCTTAATTTTATTTATAGTTTGTGCTTTCTCACCTTCTCTTATTCGCACTTTATTTCAAACTATCGTTACTTGGTAGTAGGGCTGTGTTAAAAAAAAAGGAAAAAAAAAAGAAAAAATTCCAACAAAGGTGGGACGTTGTGTAAAACAAATAAAAACAGAATACAATGTTTTGGAAATCCTTTTCAAACCATATTCAACTGATTACACTACAAAGACAAGATATTTATGTTTCACATGGACAAACTTTTTTTTTTTTTTTGCAAACATTCACTCATTTTGAATTTGATGCCTGCAACACGTTCCAAAACAGTTGGGACAGGGGCAACAAAAGACTGGGAATGTTGAGGAATGCCCAAAAAACACCTGTCTGGAACATTCCACAGGTGAACAGGTTCATTGGAAACAGGTGAGTGTCATGATTGGGTATAAAGGGAGCATCCCCGAAAAGCTCAGTCGTTCACAAGCAAGGATAGCGTGAGGTTCTCCACAGATAGTCCAACAGTTTAAGAACAACGTTTCTCAACGTGGAATTGCAAAGAAGTCAGGGACTTCATCTACAGTCCATAATATAAGCTTCAGAGAATCTGGAGAAATCTCTGCAAGTAAGCAGCAAGGCCGAAAACCAGCATTGAATGCCCGTGACCTTCGATCCCACATGGGCTCTGGAGCACTTCAGAAAACCATTGTCAGTGAACACAGTTCGTCGCTCAATCTACAAGTGCAAGTTAAAACTCTACCATGCAAAGCAAAAGCCATATATCAACATCACCCAGAAACACCGCCAGCTTCTCTGGGCCTGAGCTCATCTGAGATGGACTGACCAAAGTGGAACAGTGCCCTGTGGTCTGACCAGTCCACATTTCAAATTGTTTTTGGAAACCATGGATGTCGTGTCCTCTGGGCCAAAGAGGAAAAGGACTGTCCGTATTGTTATCAGCGCCAAGTTCAAAAGCCAGCATCTATGATGGTATGGGGGTGTGTTAGTGCCCATGGCATGGGTAACCTGCACATCTGTGAAGGCACCATTAATGCTGAAAGGTACATACAGGTTTTGGAGCAACATGTGCTGCCATCCAAGCAACGTCTTTTTCAGGGACGTCCCTGCTTATTCCAGCCAGACGATGCCAAGCCACATTCTGCACGTGTTCCAACAGCATGGCTTCGTAGTAAAAGAGTGCGGGTACTAGACTGGCCTGCCTGCAGTCCAGATCCGTCTCCCATTGAAAATGTCTGGCGCATTATGAAGCGCAAAATGCGACAACGGAGACGCCGAACTGTTGAGCAACTGAAGCTGTACATCAAGCAAGAATGGGAAAGAATTCCACCTACAAAGCTTCAACAATTAGTGTCCTCAGTTCCCAAATGCTTATTGAGTGTTGTTAAAAGGAAAGGTGATGCAACACCGTTGTAAACATGCTCCTGTCCCAACTGTTTTGGAACGTGTTGCAGGCATCACATTCAAAATGAGTGAATATTTGCAAAAATCAATAAAGTTTATCCGTTTGAACATTAAATATCTCGTCTTTTTAGTGCATTCAATTGAATATGGGTTGAAAAAGATTTGCAAATGATCGTATTCTGTTTTTATTTGTTTTACACAACGTCCCAACTTCATTGGAATTGAGGTTGTACATCGATTTTCAGCTCAAAATACCACTTTTTTTGAAGGAAGGAAAAAGCATTTCAAATGGGGTGTGAACGACAATCTCCGCTCCTGTAGGTGTCGCAGTACAGCGTTTTGACTAAATTTGTCTGCTGAATTACCAAAGTGATGTGCTGCATTAAGATGACTCATTGTACACCCTAACTTGTATTTCAGCTGGTTTTATATTTTCAGTAAACGGTGTTGAATATCGCAATATGCATGGTATCGCAATGTATCGTGATGCATATAGGTCTTTCCAAAACCCACCCCTACTCGGTATTGTTGTATGCCCCTTGTAGCATAGCAACAACTCATTTGTTGTGTACCTACTTTTTGGCAGAAGATAGTGTCAGTAAGTTTGTTCACTATAAAATTCAGGACTTCTTTGATTTATTTTGTTTATTTTGCTGTAAAACTGTTGTATAAAAGCAATACAACACTTGAGGTTGTATGTTATCACGAATAAAGTTAACTATCGCGAAAGTAAAAAAATTAAATAATAAAATAATTTTTTTTAAATTGTTGAAACAAATCATTTACATTTGCAGCATTTAGCAGACGCCCTTATCCAGAGCGACTTACAACTGATACAATCTTACAATCCAAGCAATTGTGGGTTAAGGGCCTTGCTCAAGGACCCAACAGTGGCAGCTTGGCAGAGGTGGGATTTGAACCCTGGACCTTCTGGTCCAGAGTCCAGTACCTTAACCACTAGGCTACCACAGTCCCTATAAATCATATATTCTACATTCCTGAAAATGTAAGGAATTTAATGAGTTAACCATTACGCTCTCGAATTCTTCAATAGAATACTAAGTCCACATTTGTATCTACAGTTCACATTAAGTATATTTTATCATCTCCCCTTTTATTTCTGTTTTACTTCTAGGTATAGTTTCTCAGAACTTCTTCCTCGCGTTCCTAAAATATAGGTTTTGCTTCAGACAGTAACTACACTTTGTACAGAATCATGTCTGAACTCTGTACATATTCCATAAAAGAATACATAAAAACAACAATGACAAGCTGAAGCGACATTAAACAGTCAGAATAGCAGCAGTAGCAATTACAGGCAAAGCTCTCAAATAGGTAAAGGGTGTACCCTAATTAGTTAAAATGATTAAAAGCTGCAAAGAAAGATGACTGAAAAGAAACAGAAGCAGGGTTAGTAATTTCAGAGGATCTGATTGGATGATTAGGTGCATGCAACCACAAGAGATCACAAGGGAAGAGGACAGGAATAAACATGCAGAGGTGATGAGGAGGAAAATGGATCAATTAGAAGAATTATCCCCGTAACGAGACTACAAATCCCATGAAACACTGGATTACAGAAGACACTGCCCCCACCACTGATAATCACATTGATTTAAGACTTGAATCGACAGACTAATTGTAATCCACAAACTAGGGAACATCCCGGATGAGGGTCTGGAAAAGTCAGTTCACAGGATCACAGTAAAGACAGGAGAAGACTCAAACTAGAGGAGCAGGGCTGACGAGCTTTGATCAATCACTGCTCTAAATCACAGCCACGGGATGATTAGGAATCAAATGACCCACACACTGCACTGAATCAGCGAATCAACAACAATCAAAAGGAATCATGGCAAAGCCCACTGAATTACAAGCTCATGATCATGTCAACATCAGGACATCAAATCAGTGGAATGATCACGGATTTCTGCACATCATCAGGAAGGAAGTGACAAGAAAAGAACTGATCCTTTGCAAGACATAGGAAATCAAATCTCTCAAGACGTCTGCTCATTTGCAGCAAACACACAAGCTTGCACACATTTACACCAGCACAGATAAAACATTATATAAGGCGTTTTCACATCGGAGGAACTTATTTATAGTTCTCACCGCAGGAACTAGGGACAATTGTAGGTTATAAAACACCACGTACAGTTTAGCTCCGACTTATATAGGTATTTTTCTCAGGGCATAGGGACCCTGAGTGACGCAGGTATGTGGTGACTGGTCCAGACAAATGTGCGCCAATTGGTCCAGACTAGAGACGCACCGAGACTGACTGTACTGATTGTGTGTGCTGTACCTTTAGGTGCGAGAGGCAGTTCTGCAGGAAGATGTGCCAGTTATTTAGGAAAAACTGCTTCTGACTGACACACAGCAAACACGTGACTAGAGGATACAGTGCCTGGTGACAGACAGAGGGTTTAACCAATCAGGAGGTGCAAATCAACTTCATTCGCATTTTAGACATTTTTTGGGAAGAAAATACAGGTATGTGCCGGCCGATCAATGTCCGTTCCCTTTAACAATTGATGTTTTTGAAATTATAATGACATTTAATAGGAAAATCATCTTTAACTCATTGCACATTGAACCCATCAATCATGTGTTTGTGTGTGTGTGTATATATATATATATATATATATACATACACACACACACACATATATATGTACTGTGTATATACATATATATATATATATACACACACACACACACACACACACACACACACACACACACACACACATATATATATATATATATATATATA